>OX422140.1:269888950-270293288 GCA_949129095.1 Volucella bombylans | reverse complement strand
GCAAATCCGAGCGAACCGCCAAAAGAGTTAGCGAACGCTCTTAAACCCGCTCTTGCCGAAGATCCCACCTTTGAAGTACCCAAGAAGTGCGATCAAGACAAGGAAATCACGCACGCGCCTGGAACTCCTACAAAGGTAGACATCTCCCCACGGCAGCAGTTTATAGATAAGATGAGAACTGCAGAGGATGAGACTCTAAACAAATGTAAAGCAGTAATACAAAAAATGAAGGTGGCCATGGCAAGGCAAAAAAACGCTAGCATGGACGTAAAAAATGGCATCTCCGAGCTTGACGAACTTTTTGACGTAATAGAGGATTATAGGCGGAACTGGATCACGTCAGAAAAACAGATTAGGCGCGAAAAGCCACCACTGGGTAACACAAAACACAAACTAAACGCAGTAACAGTTGATACACCAACAACTCCGAAAAACAAAAGGGTGGCAACTAGCCCGGCAGAAAAGATGGCGGAAAAGAAACAAGAAACGTGGTATACAGTCACGCGTAAAAAACCTCGAACACACGAAGCACAGGCAAATGAGAATCCCTCGAAAACGGTTCAACGACGAGAACCAAAAGAGAAACCGCCGCGTAACAAGAGACAGCATACAGAAGCGGTCTTGGTAAGACCAGGAAATGGCCACAGTTACGCAGATGTGCTCAAAAACCTCCGACAAAAGGTCAAGCCTGAGATAGCCGAAGTGGTGATCCGCTCAATACGGAAAACAAAGGCAGGAGCTATTCTCTTAGAAATTCAAAAAGGAGGCAAAAAGGCCGAATTCTGCAATGCCATCAAGAGTACACTCAAAGATGCGGGAACAGTTACAGAACTGAAACAAAAGGCCACCATTGAAATCCGAGACCTAGACGCACTCTCGGACAAGGATGAAGTAGCAACGGCTGTAAAGGCGGCTCTCCAAGATAACGATGAAGATCTTAGTGTCACCATAACACGAACCGATAGCAGAGAACAACGGCGGGCATACGTTACGTTGAGCACCGAAGGAGCATCGTTTATACATAAATCACAGGATGGACCATGTGCAGAGTGAGGCAACTAGAAGATATCAAACGTTGCTACAGGTGCTTCGGCGCTGGTCACCTACAATATGACTGCAAGGGGCCAGACAGAAAAGGACAAGGAATATGCATACGATGCGGAGAAAGCGGACACAAAAAGAAGGAATGTGAAAAGCCCGCAAAATGCTGCCTATGTCTGCATGAGGGACATGCATCGGTCGATCACCTGCCGGGCTCCCGCAGATGTAAAGCTTATATTAAATGAAGTTCCTTCAAGCTAACCTGCACAGGAGTAGAACGGCCGATGCTCTCCTTTCCCAGCTTGTCCTCGAACATCAGATTGACTTCGTCATCATCAGCGAGCAGTACACGGAAAGAGACAGTGGTACATGGCTAGAAGACACAACGGCAACAGCAGCAATCTGGGTACCAAGCACAGCGAGTACAACACTAACCTACAGTGGCTCAGGCACAGGTTACACTTATGCACATACTAAAGGCGTTACAGTCGTTAGCTGCTACCTAACGCCGAGCGAAAACGTCCAGGATTTCCAAGATAAGGTGGATGCAATTGAAAACAAAATACTCCAGCTCGAAGGCGTGCTCATTGTAGCAGGAGACTTTAACTCCAGAGCCGTGGAATGGGGGATGCCAACAACAAACCCTAAAGGACGGAGAGTACTTGATATGGCTGCAAGACTTGGGCTCATCGTTGCAAATACTGGAAGCGTACCGACTTTCAGAAGACCCGGATGCGAGGGTACCATCCCCGACATCACAATGGTCTCGGAGAGAATAGGCGGCAAAATTAAAAAATGGAAAGTACTGGAGGAATATACTGGGAGTGACCACCAGTACATCTCTTTCGAGATGTACGCTCGAAACACGAAATACTAAAGTCAGGAAATGGAACGTCGCGAAACTGAACGTAGAAGCGTTGATAACTACAGTCGACAGAACCCGGCTCACGACTGACAGCCCATATGACGCCAGGACAGTGGTCACACAAGTCATGCAAGCTTTAAGACAAGCCTGCAACGCAGCCATGCCCAACGAATACCAAAACAGAAGGAAAAGACGAGCTGTTTACTGGTGGAATGACAAAATCGCGCAACTCAGACGAAACTGCCTGCGCTGCAGACGCAGAAACGGAGGGGCGAGGCAGCCAACGAAAACCAATAGTATAAACGACCAAAAAAGGAGTTAAAAACTGCCATCTGCAAAAGCAAGAGGAAGAAATGGGAAGAGCTCTGCCAGGATATCAACCGCAATCCATAGGGCCTGGGATATAAAGTGGCTATGAGAAAACTTGAAAATAAGTTAGCAGCCCAAGAACTAGACGTTGAAACGATGGAATATATAGTCACGACGCTTTTCCCAACTCACGAAGCGAGGACTGCCGAACGCGATAGCACAGGACCAGAGGAAGTTATAGAACCTTTCACGGAGACAGAAATCAGAGCAGCAGCAAGGTTGCTCAGGAACAGAAAAGCTCCCGGTCTAGATGGCATTCCAGCGGAGGTTCTGAAGGAGATCGCTGAAAAACGTCCCCATTTTTTACTCAGGATGTACAACTCATGCCTCAGTGGGGGAGTTTTCCCAGAAACTTGGAAGGGGCAGCGCCTGGTTCTTATAAGCAAAGGAAAATGAAACCCGGAAAGCCCATCAGCATACCGACCGCTCTGCATGCTCGACACAGCGGGGAAGTTATTGGAAAGATTGATTAAGCCTCGTCTAAACTCCGCAATAGAGGCATCCGGAGGACTAAGCCCAAAGCAGCATGGTTTTAAACCAGGTAAATCTACGGCTGGCGCTATAGAAGAAGTAATCAGAGCAGCACAAGCAACGCAACGAGGTAACCACCACTCTAAACCTTTTGTCCTTCTTGCGACCCTAGACGTCAAAAATGCCTTTAATAGCCTCAGATGGAAGGATATAGTCGAAGCTTTGGAACGCAGGCCCCAAATGCCTACGTACCTGAAGAAAATAATAAATAGCTACCTGAGCAGCCGGGTACTGGAATATAAGACTAAATCGGGGAGAAGAACAAGACAAATCACGGCAGGAGCAGCGCAGGGATCTATATTGGGCCCTGACCTCTGGAATATAACCTATGACGAGATATTACATATAGAGATGCCAGACGATGTCTTCCTAGTAGGATATGCAGATGATATAGCCGCAGTCATCACAGCACGAACCACGGAAGCAGTGCAACGCAAGCTCACCCAAGTAATGCTAAGAACTCAAGCATGGGTAAATTCACATGGACTACATCTTGCAACACAGAAAACTGAGCTATTACTCTTTACACGAAGACAGACGCCCACAGAACTGGAGATGCGAATAAATGAAGAAGCAATAATGACGCAAAAATCCATAAAATATTTAGACATCAGGCTAGACAGCAAAATTACATTCGGGACGCAACTGCAATACGCAGCGATGAAAGCGGGAAAAGCCACAGCCTACTTCAGCAGACTAATGGCAAATGTCGGGGGCCCGATGGCCAGCAAAAGAAAATTATTGATGTCAACAAACAACGCTATCCTCATTTACGGAAGTGTGGGCGGAAACTAAACGTCGAAAAACGTAGAAAGCAGCTTCTAGCAGTACAGCGGACAGCGGCTTTGCGAATAGCTTCGGCATATCGCACTGTATCTGACGCAGCAATACGGGTAATAGCGGGTGTGGTACCAATTGACCTTCTTGCTAAAGAATGGCACAAAATATGGCAAATGAGGACAAACGGCGGATACACGGCGCCAGCAGCAGCAGCGATAAGGCGACAAACCATATGTACATGATAAGATACATGGACAAATGATGAACGTGGCAAATGTGGCAAACATAAATGCGCGCAACCATGCTGCTTATATGGAGATGCCGAAAGTGATGATGCGGAACACACTTTCTTCTATTGCAGAAAATGGAGTCCTATGCGGGAAGAAATAGAGCTACACATGGGACAAATTACCCTCGAAAATATAATACGGAAGATGAGCTCAAGCGAAGAAAACTAACAAATAATCCAAAAATATGTTGAAAAAATTCTTAAGTCCAAACAAAGAGACCTCGAAGCCGCAAGGTAATGCCTCAAATAGCGAAGATAGCAAAGAGAGAATAACCCAAGCGTGGCCTAGACGCAGGCATTTCACATAGATATCAAAGAGCGCTACACGAAGGACCCCACCCTGAAGTAATGGCAAAAGTTTCGGTACCAGGGTGGAAAGTGGTCCGCGAAGGAGGGGGAAGTTTTTTAGTGTTTTTGTTTTTTTTCTACATACCATTACTATGACGACAGTTTTGACGATGCGCGAAGCATTTTTGACCTCCTCACACGCAAAAAAAAAAAAAATTATTATTATATTATTATATTATAATAATAATAATAATCTGTGTAATAATAAGATCACGCTTTGATCTGTGAGCACAATCTTGTCAAAGCACAAATGGAAACCTTCATCCTCAAGTACATTTGATGGCTTGTACAGGTGGTGGGGCTTCTTTCTCGGGCTTTAAGTTCTGTTTACATGCAAGCTCTCGATGCACAATTTTCGCTATTGTGTCATGCCATTTTGTTGCCGAGAAGTGCGTACTGCTAGATATTATATGCTGCATCACATCCTTATCGACAGGAGTCAACCAGAACTGTAGCGTCTTTTCAAGGAGTTCCTTGTGGGTATAACTTAGTCCTGTATGGCGAACATGTGTCCTTCCGTTTCCGGGAACTTGTTTCCTGCAGTCAGCCAGTAGTTCGACGGCTTTATGTCGACATTAGCCTGGCTTATTTCATTTATATGTGTTTTGTGAATAGGCTTGTTCATCCAGAGATCATTTTTTTCCCTGTTGGTAACCTCACTACTTTGGTAATCAGTTTGGGCTAGTCTCTAGGTGAAGGTCAGATGTTTCAGACTTTTTGAAGAAGTTTTCGGGCAAAGACATTTTTTGACCTTCGATTAGGTTTCCGATGTCAGTTACCGCTCGTCCACCCATATATCAGGGCAGAGTCATTCTTTCAAGTGCGGATTTCGGGTGGTGTTTACGTTCTGTAGATAAAAATGTTCTTATTTTTTTTTCCAGCGTTTCCAATCTGTTGAGGTCCGTCGTATTGAGTAGCCTGGTGTATGGATAGCATAGGTGTTTAGTGGTTTAAATACGTGTTTGCTTTTTAAAACCGATCTGGAAAGAAGTTGAACTCTTTTGGTGAATTCCATTGTTATCTCCTCTTTAACTTTTGTATGTGCTATTTGCCTGCTTGATTCCTAGGTATTTATGCGTTCCATTTTCAATCATTGCCCGAATTGACTGACCATCCTGTAGGTGAAATTTCTCAGGTTGCAAATTTCCTCTTATGGGTCTCAAGTACCGAACCCAAAGTCCACGCCAATATCATTCGAAAATATTTCTGCAATTTTAAGGAGATGTTCAACCTGTGCAGATTTCGCTGTATAGATTTTTATGTCAGCCGTATAAAGAAGATGAGATAGACGGTATAGTTCTCTGGTGCCTTCTTTAATAGGAAAACCGTAACCCTGTTTTTTTTTTTTTTTGTTTTTTTTTTGTATAATTTACGCGCTCCTAAGGGTTAGATACCCCTTTACTGTTGCCTGGCCGCGGGCGGAAAGATAGAAGGAGGAGAAAGGAAAGTTGTTTTGTAGTGGTTTGAAACTCAGGTGTGTTTGGTTTCGATATTCTCTCTTCAGGGGGGGTGGGAGTCCGATAAGGACGGAGAGTTTTTTCTTCACTCAGAGTGATTCGAGGTATAATTCACAGTATTTTTTTCTGTGCTTGAAACTCTACAGCAGCCAAATCTACGTGTCAGTGTTATGCCTTCACACGCAGAATTTTTCTGTCTGAGTTCCAATTACACAAATGAAAAACTAACTTGCCATGGCCAGGATTCGAACCTGGACCCTCCGAGTGAGAAGCGATTGCTAGTACCACTACACCACGGCCACCTGTGTTAAATTCAAACTGGAGGATAGTGAGTTCATTGCTAAGAATTTATTGCCAAAATGGGCTTGGGGAATCGCCTTGGAAAATCCCTCGAACTTTAATTATGGAAGTTTTTATTACTCCGTTAGGTGTGTTTTTGTGTTCCAATTCGCCATTACATATTTAAGGTGGTTTGTATATCTATTATAGTTAAACTAAGAAAGAACAAAGTATTTAAGAAAAACTTTGTAAATGAGAATTTACTGTTTTGTACTTACCTAATTGTTAGCAAACTTCAAGTTGCTAACCTGTGTACTCCGATTTTGGTGTTCAGTAAACGTGAAGACCAACCCTAAGGCAAGCCCTCTAAAACACCCGAATCTTTTCTATTAAGCTTGCTCTCAAGTTGAACCACACGGGACACTCATATACCAGCATGGATCGGATGAGGTCCATGTAGCAGATAACTTTCAACCTTGCATCGAATTGGCTGCTATAAAACAGTCTCTTTGTGAGGGCAAAAGCACCTTTGGCTCTGGCCAGAGAAACATCTACATTCTTCTTGAAATATAGATATTGGGCTAGCCAGATCCCAAGATATCTGACTACATTTCGATAAGCAAGTGGCTGGTCGTGTTGTCCAATGATCGAGAATTTTCGCCAATTCTTTCTGGTGTCCCTAGAGGCACCAGACAAAGGCGTCCTAAACAGAATAGTTTCCGACTTTTGAAAGTTGATTTTCAACTTCCAGTCATCGCAATATTGCTTAATTTTGTCGAAGTCACGCTGCAAATGTATATTAATGACCTCGACTTTTGAACCTATTCTGTACGCCATCAAGTCGCCTGCATACGTAATGCAATGGCGAAGTGAATCTATCATATCGCTTGTCTACATGTTGATTAGGATCGGCGAATTAACCGCACCTTTTTGCAGATCGTTTTTAATGTGAAATGTTATAAAAGAAGTCGCTTCGCCATTGTTCACGATGAACTGTCTGTTGGTGAGCATATTATGAAGAATATACAAAAGTGGTTTACTGATGCCCAGTCTGCTCGGCCTGTAGAAAAGACCCTGTAACCATACGGTGTCAAAGGCCTTTTGCAAGTCAATAAGACAGGCCGCAGTACACTGATCTTGCTGGACGAAACCAGATTAACAAGCAATGCTAAGCCAAGGATATATGGCAACCAGGCTTATCAAGCCAATACTTCACTGCAAAGATGGGCTGTAGGAGGAGCTGCCGTGCTCGTAAAAAAGTCAATAAAACACTACCCACTAGCCAAAATTGCCAGCAGATATTTCCAACTCTCGACAGTGAGTGTGGATACTGCACTGGGGACATTAGAAATTGGCTCTGTATATATGCAGCCAAACTATAAGGGAATCAACGCCATTCTCAATTCCGTGGTACCTCGAGCGCTGATCGGAGGAGACTGGAACGCCCGGCACTGGATGTGGGGAGATTGCAACTCAAACACCAGATAAACCCTGGTTGCCAGGTGCCTGTCCTCTTATAGGGCTAAAGTTCTAGCAACAGGCTCCCCGACAAGATATCCATACAGCAGTAGAGGATGACCATCCTTTGTCGACTTCGCTATATACCAAGGACTATTTCACAGATATGTACATATCACAAGTGATTGGGGCCTACACAGCGAACATCTACGGCTCACGGTTACCACGGTTACACACACAACCAACCTATGTCTTGCCTGATCGCAGCTTCTGTCAAAAAACTCATCAATTCCAGTCTTCCAGAGAAACCTTATTGAGCAAATCCACCTTAACATGGATCTTGGGACACCTGAAAATTTTCTGACTCAAAAAATCCAGTTTGCAGCAGTTTTGTCAGGCAGTAGCGACACTGAATCTCGTTTCTCAACACTCCATTGGCTAAATAGGGAGACGAGAGATTTGATCAGACTTAAGAGGCAGCAAAAACGAAGATATACCCGCACTCACTCACTTGAGGACAAAGTATTATGGCAACATACTAGCCGAGAGCTGAAGGTGGCCCTTAAGAGTCAGAGAACGAAATATTTTGAGGGTAAACTCGAAGCCATGGATTACACAGTTGACTCTGGATACTCTCTGTGGAAAGTTACTAGGTCCTTGAAAGGACTAATGCCAATCAGGACCACTGCTGGTGAGTTATGCAGTTACGAGCAACATGCTGAAACGTTTGCAGTACACCTAGAGGGTAGATTCCAAAATTTTAACATAGCCAGTGAAGAGGAGGTTTTGCTGACTGAGAATGGACTTGATGTGCTGCTGCAGATGGACTGGCCGATAACACCAATAAACGACCGATTTTATTTTTAGTATTGATATTTAATGCTATAATCAGAGTGCAGTACTATCCATCTAGATTGAAACTGGCGAGGATCCACATGATTCATAAGTCTGGCAAGCCAGAGGATGAACCCGAGACATACCGTCCAATTAGCCTCTTCCCTTCGCTCTCAAAGGTCTTTGAGAGGCTCATAATGAAGAGGCTGTCCAACGTTGTAGACCGAAAAATATTTTCCCGGATCACCAATTTGGATTTCGGGAAGGGCATGGCGCTATTGAACAAGTCCACAGAGTGGTAAATCACAGCCTCAAGGCGTACGACGATAAGGAGTACTGCAACCACGTATTTCTTGATGTCCAACAGGCATTTGACCGGGTCTGGCACAAGGGTCTCTTAGGTAAAATCAAAAGAAATCTACCTTCCCCCTTGTATCTCATTTCTGTTCATATTTAAGCAAGCACCAGTTTCAAGTAAAAGTGAGAGCTTTCACCTCAACTACCTATACAATAAAAGCTGGTGTGCCACAAGGAAGCGTACTTGGACCATTCTTTTACTGCCTATTTACGGCTGACGTTCCAAATCTTGGAGAAGCCATCACGACCATCCCTTCGCATCATATGCAGATAACATCTGCTTGTTTTATTCGGCGCCATGTGAGAATAGGGAAAGTGACGGTATACAGACGTATCTCAACCTGCTTTAGAACTCTGCTCGCAGGTAGAATATTAAGCCGAATCCCCACAAATGCAAGAGCGTCTGCTACACTTTAAGCAATAGATAGGTGTCTCCAGTCCGTATGGATAATACGTCGATGCAGCTAGATCCAGAAGCCATATATCTGGGCGTCATCCTGGACATGCGACTGACCTTCAAATCGCATATTATGGCAACTCTTTCAAATTGTAGGTTCAAGCTTGCACGGCTTAACTGGATGCTATGCTGCGATTCAAAACTACCGCTGCGATGTAAAAGGAAGGTATACGAGGTCATCATTCCACCGACTTGGAGCTACGGAATCCACATTTGGGGAATAGCTGCAATGTCAAACCGAAAACGGATCCAAACGCTTCAGAACAGAGTCTTAAGGATCATAACTGATTGCGAATGGTACGTTCGAGGTTCAACTCTTCATCGTGATCTAAATTTATAGCCCGTGGAGCTTCTAATTACTCGGCACTGTAGCAAATATATCAACAGACTTCCTTCACACATGAGCAGACCCGCAAGGACTCTAGCAGACGAGCGGCCTGTCACCCGGTTAAAAAGACGACAAGTGTTATAAAATAAAACTAGAAATAAATTGTAACCTATATATCTATAAAGGCTTGGATTAAATAAAATTAATTGTAGTATTGCTCTTATGGCCAAATTTTGTAAGCCGATTCTGGGAGAAATAAAAATAAAAAATAAAAACAGAAAAACCTCTGGCTTCGTAAAGACATCAGGAAAAAAAGTCTTATTTCCCATTTCAGGTTGGGCTTTTCACACCTTCTTCGCAAACAACAAAGGGACATCAACGCCATTCTCAATTCCGTGGTACCTCGAGCGCTGATCGGAGGAGACTGGAACGCCCGGCACTGGATGTGGGGAGATTGCAACTCAAACACCAGATAAACCCTGGTTACCTGGCCTGTCCTCTTATAGGGCTAAAGTTCTAGCAACAGGCTCCCCGACAAGATATCCATACAGCAGTAGAGGATGACCATCCTTTGTCGACTTCGCTATATACCAAGGACTATTTCACAGATATGTACATATCACAAGTGATTGGGGCCTACACAGCGAACATCTACGGCTCACGGTTACCACGGTTACACACACAACCAACCTATGTCTTGCCTGATCGCAGCTTCTGTCAAAAAACTCATCAATTCCAGTCTTCCAGAGAAACCTTATTGAGCAAATCCACCTTAACATGGATCTTAGGACACCTGAAAATTTTCTGACTCAAAAAATCCAGTTTGCAGCAGTTTTGTCAGGCAGTAGCGACACTGAATCTCGTTTCTCAACACTCCATTGGCTAAATAGGGAGACGAGAGATTTGATCAGACTTAAGAGGCAGCAAAAACGAAGATATACCCGCACTCACTCACTTGAGGACAAAGTATTATGGCAGCATACTAGCCGAGAGCTGAAGGTGGCCCTTAAGAGTCAGAGAACGAAATATTTTGAGGGTAAACTCGAAGCCATGGATTACACAGTTGACTCTGGATACTCTCTGTGGAAAGTTACTAGGTTCTTGAAAGGACTAATGCCAATCAGGACCACTGCTGGTGAGTTATGCAGTTACGAGCAACATGCTGAAACGTTTGCAGTACACCTAGAGGGTAGATTCCAAAATTTTAACATAGCCAGTGAAGAGGAGGTTTTGCTGACTGAGAATGGACTTGATGTGCTGCTGCAGATGGACTGGCCGATAACACCAATAAACGACCGATTTTATTTTTAGTATTGATATTTAATGCTATAATCAGAGTGCAGTACTATCCATCTAGATTGAAACTGGCGAGGATCCACATGATTCATAAGTCTCGCAAGCCAGAGGATGAACCCGAGACATACCGTCCAATTAGCCTCTTCCCTTCGCTCTCAAAGGTCTTTGAGAGGCTCATAATGAAGAGGCTGTCCAACGTTGTAGACCGAAAAATATTTTCCCGGATCACCAATTTGGATTTCGGGAAGGGCATGGCGCTATTGAACAAGTCCACAGAGTGGTAAATCACAGCCTCAAGGCGTACGACGATAAGGAGTACTGCAACCACGTATTTCTTGATGTCCAACAGGCATTTGACCGGGTCTGGCACAAGGGTCTCTTAGGTAAAATCAAAAGAAATCTACCTTCCCCCTTGTATCTCATTTCTGTTCATATTTAAGCAAGCACCAGTTTCAAGTAAAAGTGAGAGCTTTCACCTCAACTACCTATACAATAAAAGCTGGTGTGCCACAAGGAAGCGTACTTGGACCATTCTTTTACTGCCTATTTACGGCTGACGTTCCAAATCTTGGAGAAGCCATCACGACCATCCCTTCGCATCATATGCAGATAACATCTGCTTGTTTTATTCGGCGCCATGTGAGAATAGGGAAAGTGACGGTATACAGACGTATCTCAACCTGCTTTAGAACTCTGCTCGCAGGTAGAATATTAAGCCGAATCCCCACAAATGCAAGAGCGTCTGCTACACTTTAAGCAATAGATAGGTGTCTCCAGTCCGTATGGATAATACGTCGATGCAGCTAGATCCAGAAGCCATATATCTGGGCGTCATCCTGGACATGCGACTGACCTTCAAATCGCATATTATGGCAACTCTTTCAAATTGTAGGTTCAAGCTTGCACGGCTTAACTGGATGCTATGCTGCGATTCAAAACTACCGCTGCGATGTAAAAGGAAGGTATACGAGGTCATCATTCCACCGACTTGGAGCTACGGAATCCACATTTGGGGAATAGCTGCAATGTCAAACCGAAAACGGATCCAAACGCTTCAGAACAGAGTCTTAAGGATCATAACTGATTGCGAATGGTACGTTCGAGGTTCAACTCTTCATCGTGATCTAAATTTATAGCCCGTGGAGCTTCTAATTACTCGGCACTGTAGCAAATATATCAACAGACTTCCTTCACACATGAGCAGACCCGCAAGGACTCTAGCAGACGAGCGGCCTGTCACCCGGTTAAAAAGACGACAAGTGTTATAAAATAAAACTAGAAATAAATTGTAACCTATATATCTATAAAGGCTTGGATTAAATAAAATTAATTGTAGTATTGCTCTTATGGCCAAATTTTGTAAGCCGATTCTGGGAGAAATAAAAATAAAAAATAAAAACAGAAAAACCTCTGGCTTCGTAAAGACATCAGGAAAAAAAGTCTTATTTCCCATTTCAGGTTGGGCTTTTCACACCTTCTTCGCAAACAACAAAGGGACATCAACGCCATTCTCAATTCCGTGGTACCTCGAGCGCTGATCGGAGGAGACTGGAACGCCCGGCACTGGATGTGGGGAGATTGCAACTCAAACACCAGATAAACCCTGGTTACCTGGCCTGTCCTCTTATAGGGCTAAAGTTCTAGCAACAGGCTCCCCGACAAGATATCCATACAGCAGTAGAGGATGACCATCCTTTGTCGACTTCGCTATATACCAAGGACTATTTCACAGATATGTACATATCACAAGTGATTGGGGCCTACACAGCGAACATCTACGGTTCACGGTTACCACGGTTACACACACAACCAACCTATGTCTTGCCTGATCGCAGCTTCTGTCAAAAAACTCATCAATTCCAGTCTTCCAGAGAAACCTTATTGAGCAAATCCACCTTAACATGGATCTTAGGACACCTGAAAATTTTCTGACTCAAAAAATCCAGTTTGCAGCAGTTTTGTCAGGCAGTAGCGACACTGAATCTCGTTTCTCAACACTCCATTGGCTAAATAGGGAGACGAGAGATTTGATCAGACTTAAGAGGCAGCAAAAACGAAGATATACCCGCACTCACTCACTTGAGGACAAAGTATTATGGCAACATACTAGCCGAGAGCTGAAGGTGGCCCTTAAGAGTCAGAGAACGAAATATTTTGAGGGTAAACTCGAAGCCATGGATTACACAGTTGACTCTGGATACTCTCTGTGGAAAGTTACTAGGTCCTTGAAAGGACTAATGCCAATCAGGACCACTGCTGGTGAGTTATGCAGTTACGAGCAACATGCTGAAACGTTTGCAGTACACCTAGTGGGTAGATTCCAAAATTTTAACATAGCCAGTGAAGAGGAGGTTTTGCTGACTGAGAATGGACTTGATGTGCTGCTGCAGATGGACTGGCCGATAACACCAATAAACGACCGATTTTATTTTTAGTATTGATATTTAATGCTATAATCAGAGTGCAGTACTATCCATCTAGATTGAAACTGGCGAGGATCCACATGATTCATAAGTCTGGCAAGCCAGAGGATGAACCCGAGACATACCGTCCAATTAGCCTCTTCCCTTCGCTCTCAAAGGTCTTTGAGAGGCTCATAATGAAGAGGCTGTCCAACGTTGTAGACCGAAAAATATTTTCCCGGATCACCAATTTGGATTTCGGGAAGGGCATGGCGCTATTGAACAAGTCCACAGAGTGGTAAATCACAGCCTCAAGGCGTACGACGATAAGGAGTACTGCAACCACGTATTTCTTGATGTCCAACAGGCATTTGACCGGGTCTGGCACAAGGGTCTCTTAGGTAAAATCAAAAGAAATCTACCTTCCCCCTTGTATCTCATTTCTGTTCATATTTAAGCAAGCACCAGTTTCAAGTAAAAGTGAGAGCTTTCACCTCAACTACCTATACAATAAAAGCTGGTGTGCCACAAGGAAGCGTACTTGGACCATTCTTTTACTGCCTATTTACGGCTGACGTTCCAAATCTTGGAGAAGCCATCACGACCATCCCTGGAGAAAAGGCACTACTCGCATCATATGCAGATAACATCTGCTTGTTTTATTCGGCGCCATGTGAGAATAGGGAAAGTCACGGTGTACAGACGTATCTCAACCTGCTTTAGAACTCTGCTCGCAGGTAGAATAGTAAGCCGAATCCCCACAAATGCAAGAGCGTCTGCTACACTTTAAGCAATAGATAGGTGTCTCCAGTCCGTATGGATAATACGTCGATGCAGCTAGATCCAGAAGCCATATATCTGGGCGTCATCCTGGACATGCGACTGACCTTCAAATCGCATATTATGGCAACTCTTTCAAATTGTAGGTTCAAGCTTGCACGGCTTAACTGGATGCTATGCTGCGATTCAAAACTACCGCTGCGATGTAAAAGGAAGGTATACGAGGTCATCATTCCACCGACTTGGAGCTACGGAATCCACATTTGGGGAATAGCTGCAATGTCAAACCGAAAACGGATCCAAACGCTTCAGAACAGAGTCTTAAGGATCATAACTGATTGCGAATGGTACGTTCGAGGTTCAACTCTTCATCGTGATCTAAATTTATAGCCCGTGGAGCTTCTAATTACTCGGCACTGTAGCAAATATATCAACAGACTTCCTTCACACATGAGCAGACCCGCAAGGACTCTAGCAGACGAGCGGCCTGTCACCCGGTTAAAAAGACGACAAGTGTTATAAAATAAAACTAGAAATAAATTGTAACCTTCTATATATCTACAAAGGCTTGGATTAAATAAAATTAATTGTAGTATTGCTCTTATGGCCAAATTTTGTAAGCCGATTCTGGGAGAAATAAAAATAAAAAATAAAAACAGAAAAACCTCTGGCTTCGTAAAGACATCAGGAAAAAAAAGTCTTATTTCCCATTTCAGGTTGGGCTTTTCACACCTTCTTCGCAAACAACAAAGGGACATCAACGCCATTCTCAATTCCGTGGTACCTCGAGCGCTGATCGGAGGAGACTGGAACGCCCGGCACTGGATGTGGGGAGATTGCAACTCAAACACCAGATAAACCCTGGTTACCTGGCCTGTCCTCTTATAGGGCTAAAGTTCTAGCAACAGGCTCCCCGACAAGATATCCATACAGCAGTAGAGGATGACCATCCTTTGTCGACTTCGCTATATACCAAGGACTATTTCACAGATATGTACATATCACAAGTGATTGGGGCCTACACAGCGAACATCTACGGCTCACGGTTACCACGGTTACACACACAACCAACCTATGTCTTGCCTGATCGCAGCTTCTGTCAAAAAACTCATCAATTCCAGTCTTCCAGAGAAACCTTATTGAGCAAATCCACCTTAACATGGATCTTAGGACACCTGAAAATTTTCTGACTCAAAAAATCCAGTTTGCAGCAGTTTTGTCAGGCAGTAGCGACACTGAATCTCGTTTCTCAACACTCCATTGGCTAAATAGGGAGACGAGAGATTTGATCAGACTTAAGAGGCAGCAAAAACGAAGATATACCCGCACTCACTCACTTGAGGACAAAGTATTATGGCAGCATACTAGCCGAGAGCTGAAGGTGGCCCTTAAGAGTCAGAGAACGAAATATTTTGAGGGTAAACTCGAAGCCATGGATTACACAGTTGACTCTGGATACTCTCTGTGGAAAGTTACTAGGTTCTTGAAAGGACTAATGCCAATCAGGACCACTGCTGGTGAGTTATGCAGTTACGAGCAACATGCTGAAACGTTTGCAGTACACCTAGTGGGTAGATTCCAAAATTTTAACATAGCCAGTGAAGAGGAGGTTTTGCTGACTGAGAATGGACTTGATGTGCTGCTGCAGATGGACTGGCCGATAACACCAATAAACGACCGATTTTATTTTTAGTATTGATATTTAATGCTATAATCAGAGTGCAGTACTATCCATCTAGATTGAAACTGGCGAGGATCCACATGATTCATAAGTCTGGCAAGCCAGAGGATGAACCCGAGACATACCGTCCAATTAGCCTCTTCCCTTCGCTCTCAAAGGTCTTTGAGAGGCTCATAATGAAGAGGCTGTCCAACGTTGTAGACCGAAAAATATTTTCCCGGATCACCAATTTGGATTTCGGGAAGGGCATGGCGCTATTGAACAAGTCCACAGAGTGGTAAATCACAGCCTCAAGGCGTACGACGATAAGGAGTACTGCAACCACGTATTTCTTGATGTCCAACAGGCATTTGACCGGGTCTGGCACAAGGGTCTCTTAGGTAAAATCAAAAGAAATCTACCTTCCCCCTTGTATCTCATTTCTGTTCATATTTAAGCAAGCACCAGTTTCAAGTAAAAGTGAGAGCTTTCACCTCAACTACCTATACAATAAAAGCTGGTGTGCCACAAGGAAGCGTGCTTGGACCATTCTTTTACTGCCTATTTACGGCTGACGTTCCAAATCTTGGAGAAGCCATCACGACCATCCCTGGAGAAAAGGCACTACTCGCATCATATGCAGATAACATCTGCTTGTTTTATTCGGCGCCATGTGAGAATAGGGAAAGTGACGGTGTACAGACGTATCTCAACCTGCTTTAGAACTCTGCTCGCAGGTAGAATATTAAGCCGAATCCCCACAAATGCAAGAGCGTCTGCTACACTTTAATCAATAGATAGGTGTCTCCAGTCCGTATGGATAATACGTCGATGCAGCTAGATCCAGAAGCCATATATCTGGGCGTCATCCTGGACATGCGACTGACCTTCAAATCGCATATTATGGCAACTCTTTCAAATTGTAGGTTCAAGCTTGCACGGCTTAACTGGATGCTATGCTGCGATTCAAAACTACCGCTGCGATGTAAAAGGAAGGTATACGAGGTCATCATTCCACCGACTTGGAGCTACGGAATCCACATTTGGGGAATAGCTGCAATGTCAAACCGAAAACGGATCCAAACGCTTCAGAACAGAGTCTTAAGGATCATAACTGATTGCGAATGGTACGTTCGAGGTTCAACTCTTCATCGTGATCTAAATTTATAGCCCGTGGAGCTTCTAATTACTCGGCACTGTAGCAAATATATCAACAGACTTCCTTCACACATGAGCAGACCCGCAAGGACTCTAGCAGACGAGCGGCCTGTCACCCGGTTAAAAAGACGACAAGTGTTATAAAATAAAACTAGAAATAAATTGTAACCTTCTATATATCTACAAAGGCTTGGATTAAATAAAATTGTAGTATTGCTCTTATGGCCAAATTTTGTAAGCCGATTCTGGGAGAAATAAAAATAAAAAATAAAAACAGAAAAACCTCTGGCTTCGTAAAGACATCAGGAAAAAAAGTCTTATTTCCCATTTCAGGTTGGGCTTTTCACACCTTCTTCGCAAACTTTCCTCTGCATTCATTAGCTTCAGACCTAAGGCTTTAAATACAACAACGGAGGTGCAGTAAAGTAGCAAGTGGAATTCCATAAGATTTGTTGCTCTACTAATATGGCTTTGGTAAGATGTTAGTGTTGAGTATATCGGTTTTTTCTGTAATTTTTTTTGAAGGGTTTATCTTAGGGATTCTTGGCCTGGTGGTGGGGTTTGTTTCTGCGTACTGAATTAAAGCCCTCTCCATTGGAGTCTTTGGCTGAGACGTTAAATTCGGTTCTGTTGGGTTTATCGTTGGATCAACCGTTTCAGTTTCCTGTTGTTGTTATTGAACATATCAATTGTATCGGTTTCCTGATGATTTGTCATTTCAGGTTCCCTGGCTCGTTGATCGGTTTGTACGGTAATCCGCCGCTCTTATTACTTTATTAAATATTCTCCAAATAATTTCTGCCTGTAGCCTACAAGCACCGTTTCCAATTCAGTTGCATTAAAGTAGCTGCGCACGACATAGTCATTCATTAACTAGTCCATTACATGCGTCTTCTAGACAGACCTGCCTAAGTGAGCTCAGGTTGTCCCTGAGCAGCACTTTCGGTTTTAAAAAGTTTGGTGTAAAGGGAGACAGACGAGTGTTTGATTATCCTATCGAGATGGTTAATATAAAAGGAATGAGGTCAAAATGGCTGCCTTTTGGAACTCAAGGGGTGGCCAGAGCCAAGTGGGCTGACCTAAAGAACACCGTAAAAACTGTTTTCGAGGTAAGAGGATATGCAATTTTAACAGTATGGGTTCAAAGCCGACGGCAAACAGTTTGAAGGGTATTAATCGATGATATAAACCTTGATAAAATCGGTTGCAACTACATCAACTTCGTTACCATTCTCTAGGGCAGAAAGGGCAGAGGATACGAATTCAACGAGATTTGTGATGATTGACCAACCCTTCAGGTAGCCATGCTGTCTAGGCGAAATAAATGATTTGCATTAAAAGCTTAGAACTTCATACAAAATACTTTCGAAGAGTTTGAGTTTATGGGAGAGTTTAGCGATTGGACGATAGTTTGTTATTTCGTTCTTTGATCCTTTTTTGTGGATCGGGGCTATGAAGGAGGTTTTCCGAGCCCAAGGAAATTCTACTTGTGAAAGGATTAGACGAAAGGGATTAGAAAAGGCAAGGGAAAGAGAGGAAGAACATTTTTTAGGAAATGTGGCGGCCATCTGGGCCGGGTGTGAATTCGTCAATAGTTGGTGTAATTTATATTTGATATAAGACGGGATATGAGAGAGAAGTGGGCCGTTAGAGAAGCTTAGTAAGTAACTAAAGTTGGATGGATCAGGTACAAGGGAATCGTTGGTGAAGGATTGTTTAAAAACGGTGCCAAATAGGTTGGCAAGAGTGAGGGGATCGGTTGATGACTTGTTTTTGAAAGAGAGGGAAGGAGGGTAACCATCGGACTTTCTTTTGTACAATAGTTCATAAATTGGAAAAATGACTTAGGGTCGTTTATAAGGTTGACTTGCGCTTTGTTAAGGGAGCGCTACTAAAAGGAATCGTAAAGTTTGGTGAAATGAAGATAAGCACTAAGGTAGTTGGAATAGTCGGAAAATTATCTGGTAAGAAGAAAAACAACCCATAACTTGTTTCTCTTATTTCGTAAGGAACGAAGCTTGCAATTATACCAGGGAGGATTAGTAGATGATGCTTCAAGGCAGGAAAACGGAACGTAAAGGGAAAAGGAATTGAATATATCTCTATAAAAAAAATAAAAAATCACTTATAGCTAGTGTTTAGAAATGTTTGAAATCTTATTCCTTTTCTTTGCTTTTAATTAAAATTTTTCATTTGATTTGTAAGATCGTGGGTAAGAAACCCACTATAGAATTCAATTAACACATTCTATGTTTTCATTTTGCATTTTTTCTTTGCTCTTTGATTCTTCTATCATGTAATTCTATGTTATATTGTACTTTTGCTTTTCTCTTTCATTCGAATTTGGACCATACGGATAATAACACACATTGTAAGACACTTAAGCAAATTCGTTTTATTTTCCCTTTGGTTTTTTTTTTCTCATAGCTGAAAATTGTTGTTCGCATTGGGATTCATCGTTGTCTACACGTTTGTTGTTCGATATCGTTCGGTTATTACCATACATTATTGGTCCTTTGAGCCGGATTCACATATCGGATTCAGACTTTTAAAAGATTTTCGTTGTGAACTCTTTCGCTATACTCGGACTTTTCGCGGTTTGATAACCTTCGTATGTTTGGCACGTGTTTGCTATCGTTAAGAACATTTCGCGCAAAAAGTGATACCCTGATTGTTAAAAGAAATTATCTGTGCTCAGATCGAATTGATTAAAACCTAATAAAATCGTGTAAAAATGTCTAACACAGTCTCCCTTTCTGCCCTCCGTCTTACACGTGGTCATATAAAAGGCTCACTTACCAAATTAGCTTCTTATGCAGAATCAATTAATGAGACACTTTAGATCTGTGATCTGCAAGTTCGGCTACAAAAGGCAGAAGATCTTTGGAGTGAATTCAATGCTTCGCTAAAGCACATGTACGAGTTCGCCGATAAGGAAGGTTATATAGATCCACTTTTAGAATTTGAAGAATTTGAAACAAAATTTTTAATGGTTAAATCTATTTTATTATCTGCCATTAGGGATCGTGAAAAGGCGGAAAGAAGCAAAGACGTTGTTAATAGGATAACTTCTCAACAGCAGCTTCCAATCGAAACACCAAATAAATCGGTTTCGTCTGAAAGCAATTCGGATTTCTTTCTTCCTAAAATTCGTATTGAACCATTCTCAGGAAACTACAGGGAATGGCCAGCTTTTCGGGATATGTTCGAAGGTACAGTCCACAAGAAAACTAATCTAACACCGGTACAAAAATTTCATTTCTTAAAATCCTGCCTTCGTAGTGAAGCGCTTAATCTGTTAAGCCATTTACCGGTTTGCGATGCCACTTATGATCAGGCTTGGGCTAGGTTAGATAAACGGTATAATAGACCGCGGCATGTAATTAACAGTTACATAAAAGCATTTATGGATCTCCCATCGACACATGTAACAAATGTTAGTTTGCTTCGCAAAATATCAGACGGTGCTGATGAAATTGTGCGTGGTCTTTCTTCGCTTAATTCGCTCAATAGGGATCCGTGGCTCATTTACATTTTGCTCAACAAAATGGACCCGGAAACTCGCCAGGCGTGGTCGGAAGATAGTGTGAATGAAGACTATCCTAATATCGATGAATTTTTAGATTTTGTGGAACGTCGGTGTGATGCATTAGAAAGCTGTAGGGTTAATTTTCGTGAAAACAATCGGTCTAAGAATCCACAAGTAAGAAGCATGCATGCTTCGTCATCGACAAATTGCACAAAATGTAATTCAGCTCATGGTTTGTCGCAGTGCCCAGGGTTTTTAGGCATGGAAGTTCAGTTGCGCAGAGATTTTGTCAAATCTAACAAACTTTGTTTTAATTGTTTAAGGTTAGGTCACTCCTCCGCTCGGTGCCAATCAAAATTTCGATGCAAGTCCTGTAACTCACGTCACCATAGTCTAGTTCATGACAATTCAGTGAACGTAAGCAATGGTACATCTTGTTCGCAACCAGGAAAATCGTTCGGTCAAGATCATATTCCAGAATTCGTTCCTCGACAAAATTCAAGCACAACCCCTTCCGCACATACTACTCCACGAGATTTCGTAGTCAATAACCATACAATCAATATCGCGCGTCATATACCACAAACCCTTCTTCCAACAGCAGTCGGTAAAGTCTTGGATCTGAACGGTAAAACACACCTTGTTCGTATTCTCATCGATTCGGGCTCGCAGGTATCCTTCGTAACAGAATCATGTGTTCAACGCTTAGGACTAAACCGGAGAAATGCGCGTATACCCATAAGCGCTATTGGATCTACCAGCGCTGGTAAATCTAGAGGCCTTATCTCGTTGGTAATAGCTTCACGCAACGATTTATTTAGTATCACCGTTGATACATATATTTTACCAAGCGTTACTGCATATTTACCAACTAATTCGTTCTCCGTTGAGGACTGGGAGCATTTACAGAGCCTGGATCTAGCTGATCCCTCTTTTAACACTCCTAATACTATTGATATTTTACTAGGAGCAGATAAAGCCTGGGAAATTTTACAAGGAAATGTCCTTCGAAGTAATAAAGGATACCCACTAGCACAGCAAACAATTTTCGGTTGGGTTTTGGCGGGACAATTACCATGCCCTTCAGAGCCTAGCCTTATTTCCCATCACTCGTTATTGGACATTGATTCGATCTTACAATCATTTTGGACCATTGAGGAAGTGAATATCAAAGACATCACAACAGAAGAAGACGAAAGAATTGAAGAACACTTTCGAACCACTCATCGACGTAGTTCGGACGGGAAATACATCGTCGAACTTCCCTTCAAAACGCGTCCTCAGTTCGTCAATACGCTTAATGGTTCCATTGCTCGTCTTAAATCAATCGAAAGAAAATTTTCTAACAACAAAGAGCTTTTCGGTAACTATTCGCATTTTCTTAATGAGTACCTTAATCTAGGACATATGTCCAAAGTTCCTGACGCAGAAATAGAAAGGTCAAATGTTTTTTATCTTCCTCACCATGCCGTTTTAAAGCCAGACAACACTTCTTCCAAAATTCGCGTCGTATTTGACGGTTCATTTAAGGACACAAACGGCAATAGCTTGAACGATTCGCTCATGATAGGCCCACCAATTCAACGCAATTTGTTCGCAGTTTGCGTAAGATTTCGTCGTCATCTGTTCGTTTTTACTGCGGATATAGTTAAAATGTTCAGGCAGATCTGGGTTTCGGAAAAGGATTCAGACTTTCAGCGTATTGTTTGGCGAAAGTCACCGTTATCGCCACTTGAACACTACCGGTTACGCACAGTCACGTATGGTACTTCTTGCGCCCCTTTTTTGTCGGTGCGGGTATTAAAGCAAATCGCTGAAGACTATGCAGAAGAATTTCCAGTCGCGTCGGAAACAGTGCTCAATGACTTTTACGTTGATGATGTGAATTCAGGCGGAAATACCATAGATGAAGCCATTTACAAACGTGATTCTCTAATAAAACTTTTATCTAAGTGCGGTATGGAGCTAAGTAAATGGCACAGTAACTGCGTTGAACTTTTACCAAACAACGAAATCGAATCTCGGGAAAATATTTCTTTAGACAGTGACGCGAACTTATGGACAAAGGTGTTAGGTTTATATTGGAACTCAAGATCCGATGTGCTCAGTTTTCGTTTAAGCCACACCCGTAATGAAACCATCACAAAACGCCAAATTCTTAAGGACGTAGCACGTATCTTCGATCCTCTCGGCTTCCTTGCACCCACGGTCGTTTTATTCAAAATCCTATTCCAGGAATTGTGGCATCTCAAACTGGACTGGGATGAGACAATTCCAGAGTCACTAGGATGTAAATGGAGAAGATATCGCAATGAGCTTCCTTGCTTAACAAAAATCGAAGTTCCTCGCATTCTCGGCCTAGAAAACCCATCGTTTCAAATTCACGGTTTCTCAGACGCATCGGCGTCAGCATATGCCGCAGTAGTTTACTCGCGATATCAACTTTCGAACGGACAAATCAAAACGAATATCATCGCCGCTAAATCTCGGGTTTCTCCACTAAAACAATTAAGTATTCCTCGCTTAGGGCTGTGTGGAGCGTTGTTACTTACCAGGCTAATCGTCGCAGTGCAAAAGGCCTTGAGTATAACGTTTACAGATGTGTATGCATGGTCGGACTCTAAAGTCGTTCTTTCGTGGTTATCGTCTCCGCCTCGTGGCTGGAATGTTTTCATCGGAAACCGAACTTCGGAAATATTAACCACTATCCCAAGAAACAGATGGTTCCATGTAAGGTCAGAATGCAGCCCAGCAGACTGCGCCTCTCGTGGAATCCCTCCTTCACAGCTACTTGAGCACCCGATTTGGTGGACTGGCCCACTTTGGCTTCAAAAGGATATCAAAACCTGGCTAGTTGAAAGTGATCCAATAGAAGATATAAGCTGTAAGTCAGGAAAAGAAGGCTACGCAGCAATCTTACATCGTCACAACTACAGACCATCCAATCCAAGTACTCTCGTCTCGTATCTCCTCGTGGTATGTATTAATAAAAACAGTCGCTAGGATGCAACGGTTTATTGCAAAATGTCGGAAACTAGAGCGATCATCTTCGTTTCGCTTGGAACCATCAGAGATCTATGCTGCAAAAATATACATAATCCAATGCCTACAGGATCGTTTCTTCGGAGAATCTATTCGGTTTTATCGCAAACATGGTATCTTTGACAAAAAATGCAAACTAACTAATCTCTTTCCCTTTCTAGACAGTGACAATATACTTCGAGTTGGTGGCAGAATTCAAAAATCAAATCTTTCGTTCAATGCCAAATACCCAATTATTATACCAAAAGGACACATCATAACAAAATTAATCGTTCGTGAGGCACATATTCACATGTTACTCGTACATCCAGGCGTTTCAACCCTTTTTGCACTTATTCGTCAAGAATTTTGGATTTTTGGTTCTCGCAATTTAATTCGCAAAATCACCCATGACTGTATTCACTGTTTTCGTCAACGTAAGGCAACAACAACCCAACTTATGGGAAATCTCCCTCCACAGCGAATACAAACAAATAGACCTTTCGCGCATTGTGGTTGTGATTACGCGGGTCCTATAACACTCAAGGTAAAATCGGGTCGTAAGTCAGTGTATTGCAAAGGTTACATATCGCTTTTCGTTTGCCTAGTGACTAAAGCTATACATTTAGAAATCGTGAGTGATTTAACCACGGACGCTTTTATTGCTGCGCTTCGCCGCTTTGCAGCTCGGCGTGGAAAGCCATCGCACCTGTATTCTGACAACGGTACAAACTTTCGCGGGTCGGCTCGCTCGTTATCGGAAATGCATGAGCTCGTTTTATCAGAGCAACATAATTCAATAGTTGCAGAATCCCTCGCGCGTGATGGGATTTTTTGGCACTTCATCCCCCCTTCGGCACCACATTTCGGCGGTTAGTGGGAGGCGGGGGTGAAATCTGTAAAGCAGCACCTTCGTCGAGTAATTGGTGCAGATATTTTGACGTTTGAGCAGTTATATACCCTTTTAACGCAAATAGAAGCAATTTTAAACTCGCGTCCATTGTGTCAATTATCTGACACTGAACTAGATCCACTAACACCTGCGCATTTCTTTCTAGGTGAGTCGTATGCTGCCATTCCAGAGCCGATGTTGGATTTGCCAGCAAATCGTATGTCATGCTGGCAAGCAATTCAATCGAAGGTACAGGGGTACTGGAAACGCTGGCATCTGGAGTACCTGACTTCATTGCAGCAACGTCCACGATGGCAGCGAACACAAGAAACATCAGCGTAAACGATCTAGTAGTGATCAAAGACAACAACCTACCACCTGGAAAATGGGCAATGGGACGAGTTATCGAGGTTCACCCTGGAAGTGATGGTCATGTTCGTGTTGTTACGCTAAGAACAGCAAGCGGAAACATAGTTCGACCAATCCATAAGTTAGCAATATTGCCGGTGTCCTGAAACCTTGTTCCAGGGGTGGCGGAATGTGTAGAAATGTTTGAAATCTTATTCCTTTTCTTTGCTTTTAATTAAAATTTTTCATTTGATTTGTAAGATCGTGGGTAAGAAACCCACTATAGAATTCAATTAACACATTCTATGTTTTCATTTTGCATTTTTTCTTTGCTCTTTGATTCTTCTATCATGTAATTCTATGTTATATTGTACTTTTGCTTTTCTCTTTCATTCGAATTTGGACCATACGGATAATAACACACATTGTAAGACACTTAAGCAAATTCGTTTTATTTTCAATTTGGTTTTTTTTTCTCATAGCTGAAAATCGTTGTTCGCATTGGGATTCATCGTTGTCTACACGTTTGTTGTTCGATATCGTTCGGTTATTACCATACAGCTAGGTTGTGAAAGTTAAAGGGGGATCTGCTGAGATAGTCACTGATTTTATTAAAAGTTTGCTTTATGAAAGTCGTAGGATTGGGAGCTATTGGGGGAGTGGCCTGGACAGAAGAGTTATGAAAAGACGAGAGAAGAAGGAGAAGGTGGTAGTTATCAATTGCTGAGAGAGATAGGGGACAAAGTGAAACTAAGGAGTTAATTGAATCCGTTGTGAATATAAGATAGGTAGTTGGATATACCTCTGACTTGGCATAGACTTGAGTCTGTTAAGCGTTCTAAGAAGAGACATTCCTTAGCTGAGTTGGCATTTGAAGCGATGAAAACCGATTAATCATCTGATGAAGTCCACTGTCAAACGTACATAGGGTCAGACAGGACAGCTAAATGGTCGATCGCTAGGATTCGATAGATTGAGCTGGTTGGATGTAGCAACATATAACGTAAAGGGACTTGAAGGGGAGTGTTCTTGTTATTCGACAAAGTAAACTTTAGAGGATGAAGAAAATGTAATGGGAGAAGAGTTAAGGCTGTTGTGGATCGCCAGTAGGACGGCTCGACAGGGGGAATCACCATTTGGGCGGGTAGGATCGACGTCACGAAAAACATTAAAAGCAGGAGGGAACGATTCCTGGTTCTGTATCTCTTGGATCAGATCGAATTCAATCAGGGTAAAAATATCATGGTCGGCTCAGCTCCGCTGTAAGTGTGAGACTCGCTTAGAGTGAACGTAGTCGCCGAATGCAGCAAGGTCGTCTGGAGAGATAGCGGTGGAGATAAATGGTTGGAAATCGAGTTGGACGAGGGAAAAGATGTTGGGTTTATGGTATGAGAGTTAATAAAATTAGGGTACTTAGCTCCAGTTTTAAGGTCGAAGTTAGGAAATGAGTTGCTAGCGAAGTTTGGTGGCGTAGAAGGTTGCGAACGGATAATATGGGTGGTTGGGGTTACGTTGAAAGAGGACTAAAATTGGGGAATATGTTTATTTTGAAGCTCCAGTTAGGACCAGGATTAGAGCTTCGTTTTTTGTTAGCATATTTCTTAGTTACATTTGGAAGGGAGTTGGAGAGGGGTCTTTTTTAATATTATGTTTATAACTACGTTTATTTTTAGAACCGTGATTATGGTCGAGATATGGGTTTTCTCGTTTCTCAGAACATTTGGTGATACTTATATTCCCAGGTTTAGTGGCGTTGCCAGGGGAAGTAGGGAACAACCACGAATACTTAGTTGGGATATTGGTTTTGAAGCTGTCGGGACTGTTGGAGTCAACAGGCGAGGAAGCATCAACGTAGCACCTTCAACGTAGAATGCCGGTTTCCCTTTTTCAACTTTTCAAGTCAGCTTTTCCATTAGGAAGGGGTCCATGAAGTTCTGAATTGCTTGAGCAGTTTGTGTGGGGCGACGGGAGGCAGGATACTAGTTCGTAAAGGCACCGCGATTACGGTTTTCGTCGTTAGAGGCGGGAGGAGCAGTTGAAAACGATGGCATGTGAGACTCCGTGTCTACTAATTCATTATGAATTGAGACACTGAACGGGGAACTAGCTTGGAATTGAATTTGGTTGAGTATTCCATCACTTCTTTACCGATTTTGGCAACGGTCAACCGAGTCGCTATGAGTTCTTCGCTGACGTCAATCATTTTTAGGGTCAGGTGATGGATGCGGGGTGGGATGTATTGTTTTGGAGGACGATTGAAAAAGCAAGTCGAGATCAGTAAGGACAATATTGATAGAGTGTTTATATGAGTAGGCACGTTGGATTGAAGGAGGTTGGTGGGATTTGTTTAGAGGAATATTTTTAATCCATCGAAATGATGTTTGATTACTTCGTTCCCGTTACCGTGATTAGATTCCTGCCAGTTGCTTTTCGATCACTCTTCCTGTGGACTTGTAAGCTTCACATTACTGTTAATGCAATTTACTGAGTCTTCAATCTTTTCTATTCTGTCAAGAATTATTCTGCTAATATGACTGTTCTCCGTTCGCATTTCATTAACTCGTTTTTGCTTTGAATTGCCAGCATAAGGTGATCGCTTTGCACTCATCGCAGTAAAAAATTTAAGAGACTGCAATACTCCTTGAGTTAGGTAATTAGGCTCCAGGTAAGTCCGATGCATATGTCATAGAAAGATTTTCCGCAGAGATCAGTGCAGGCTACCCATTTGGCACTGGAGTCAACAATTGAGCACAGAATAATAGTAGAGCACTTTTCCATTATTTGATTATTTAAGTTAAACTAGGCCGACAAACACTTATCAGCAGTATGAATTTTTGTTTGGTTTTCTTAATTTATTTTTTTTTGATCAAGTGGCACAGGTGAGTTTGCGAAATCAGCATACAAAACTAGGTCGAAAAACAAGGGCGGGAAAAATACTGAGTCGGCAGATTACAAGCTTGGAAGGCAAGTGGAAAACTAAATAAATTCGGTATATGGGAGTAAAAGAAAAACACGTCCTCACAGGTTGACTGTATCTAACTGGAAAAGGTAAGGGAACGTTTCTATATGGGCCGCACAGCCACAGGGATGAATGCAACGGAGCATCATTCCAACGAATAGCCATCGGCATCGCTGGGCCGTTGCCTGAAACCTTTACTGGCAACCTTTACACCCTCGTGATCATGGATTACTTAGTAAGTGGCCGGAAGTGTTTGCCATCCCTAATCAAGAGGCTAAGACCGTAGCCGAGCAGATAGTCAACATCTGGATGAGCAGATTTGGGGTCCCAATGAGCTACATTCCGGTCATGGACTAAACTTTGAATCGAAAGTTTTCCAGGAAGTGTTCCAATATTCTGGGAATGACAAAGACAATGACAACGCCACTACACCCTCAATCTGATGGAATGGTCAGTCGTTCATTGATCTCCGTTGAGTTTTAACGTGTTTCGGCTTCCGAGTGAATTGTGAATAGAGTATATTGTATAAAATAAATCAATAAGAAGAGACATTTGAGGATCTTTTTACAAGTACCAATTAGCACAGTGGCAGTGTGTTCGCCCGACAGACCATAGGTCGTGGGTTCGAATCCGAGTGGAAAAAAAAAAGAAACTTTTTTTTTTTTCATTTAAATTAAAAATAAATAATTAAAAGGGGGAAACAACATCACGCGATGTATTCTGGAGAGCGGTCCGTTAAGCCAATAGCGGGACCAGCTGAAAAGACAGGCGATGCATCAAGTGGTTCAAGCCAACCAGCAGTAGTGGTCGAACCAAAGAGGAAGAGGAGGAGGAAGCAAAGGCTTACTCCGAACCTAATAAAGTGCCCTTCCCTGTCAGCATCTACCGAAAAGCTGCCTAGCGGAGCGGAGGAAGGGGTACTACCAACAACATCAAAAAGGGCAGCAGCACAACAAATGACAACGAAAGACAACTTCCCATATGTGGCTGATGGTGGAGAAAGCCAACGTAGGGAAGACGAAAATATGTTCGCATCTCTGGAGGCCTCTGAGTCAGATGACGAAGAGGAAGAGGTAGAGAGCATAAAAAATAATATTAAGATTCTCCAGCAAAGAGTGTTAGCTATTAAGGCTAAAAAAATAGCTAGGAGGGAGAAAGAGCAGCTAGGAGAACTTCTCGTGTCTCAACAGCCACAACAACAGCAACAACTAGCAGCAAAAAAAAGGCAGCACGTAGCTACTCAGCAGCAACAACAAAAACCAAAACAACAGCCTAAACACACACAGGCTCAAAAAATTAATCAACAAAAACAACAACAACAGCAGCAGAAGAGCCAGCAACAACAACAACGTAAACAACAGCAACCACAACAACAACAATATCAACAACAACAAGAAAAACAACAACAACATCAAAAGACATCTAGAACAAGGGTTCCACCAATAAACACTTATGAGATGGAACTCAAGGAAACGATAGAATTATGTAAGTTGGCCATAGGCAATAATTTTTATATTAAAAGACTTAGCGTAGATAGGCATGCGATCCACTGTAACACAGTGGAGCGCTACCATAAAATTAAAAGTTTATTGAAGGATTCGACGACGGAGTTCTTCTCCTACACCCCGAAGGGGGAGAAGCTGCAAACAATGCTGCTGAGAGGATTAGAACCGTCGACTGATCCGGAGGAGCTCCTTGCACTGTTGAAAGAGAAGAAGTGCGAAGGGCTCCAATTCGTGGGGGTCAAGCCATTCACCACAGCCAGAGCCAAAAGGGAGAAGCGGCAACTGCCGATTTTCCTGGTCCAGCTAAGTCCCACCAGCAATCTGGATGGTCTAAGGAGTATTAAAGTCCTAGACTACCAGGTTGTCCATTGGGAAAAATTAAAGAGGAGCGAAAACATTTTACAATGTGTTCGCTGCCAAAGGTTCGGGCACGCCGCGTCGAACTGCGAAATGCAGCCTCGATGCGTGGAGTGCGGTAAGAACCACAAGTCCGAGGAGTGCGCTCTTGGTAAGGACGGAACGTCTGAAAAAAGCCAACTCTCTTGTGTTTTATGTAGGAACACGGGGCACACCGCAAATTATCGGGGTTGTCCCAAATTCCAGTACATCAAAAGAATAAATCTGGCCCGGCAGCAGAAAGTGGAAGTGAAACGTCCACCCGTGCATTTGCAAGCTCCAGCCGTTACTCCCCATGTTACCTACGTCCAAATGGCGGCAGGTAGGGGAAATACGGTACAGCAAGCGAAGGTTGCTTCTCAGGCCCCAGCGCCCAGAGCACCTGAACCAGTACCTGACATGCTAGCTATCTTGCTCTCTATCCAGGGGCAGATGGCTCAGCTACAACGTCATTTAACTGAACAGACCGCGCGGGTGGATCAAGTATACGCACTGCTGCCTGGCCTAACGCAACTTTTGCCGTAATGGGTACGTACGTGGCGGAGCAAACCCTGAAGGTCCTTGCTGTGAATGTGAATTCACTGATTAGGCTCGAACGACGAGCCGCACTATTTAAGTTGCTTAAAGACCATGCCCCCGATGTGCTTTTGGTTAGCGAAACTAAGCTTACCAAAAGACACAAAATGAGGCACAGAAGATACAAGATAGTACGGAGAAACCGACCCAACTCCATTCAGGGAGGTGGCGTTGCAATTTTCGTACGAAAAGGTATACATTTTAAAAGAGTATACAGCCGTGCAGTACGTAGGTTCCAGGTGCTGGAAGCATGCATCGTGTATATCCCCCTCCGTAGTGGAAAGCGGTTGTACATGGTGTCTGTCTATGCACCTAAGGCTACTCAATCCACCTTATTTATTTCAGAGCTCGAGACACTTTTTCGATTTCTGAGGCTGGAATTGGAAGACAACTATTTTATTATCGGCGGAGATTTCAACGCCAAACATAATGATTGGGGAAATAATACACCAAATACTAGAGGGAACCTACTATTCAATTGATGGGGTCAGCACAGTATAATGTATCGACTCGGGCTTAACGCGACGGATAGTCCGTCGTTTCCCAGACACGGGTCCTATTTGGACCTTCTGCTGTTCGACTCACGAATACAACTGACATGCACTAACCAACAAACTACAAACTGTCTACGCACTTTCGTGTATGACAGTGACCATTGCGGTCTCAGCACCGAAATAACTGTCCCCAACGAAATTGCGGAATTAGATGAGTTTGTTCAAAGGCATTCCTACAATTACAGTAGGGTGCGTTGGACACACTTCACCAGATCACTGACTAGAGCACTCTCCTCGAATTCGCTCTACCCACCGTCCAACAGAAATCTGTCAAACGAGGAGATTGACAGGTATCTAAGACTAATGGACGAGACAATTAAACGAACAATGGACAGAACAATTCCTCGGTACCAACACACTGACGAAGAAGACTTATTCCGCAACGCAACTATTGACGCACTGCACCGACATAAAAGTAGACTGCTGTCAAGACTAAAAACCTTGTGCAGACAGTTTACTGACAGACATAACCCGGAGATCATGACACTGAAGTCGTCGATTAAAAACCTCCAAACATTAATAAAGGAAAATTACAGAACATCTGTAAGTTTGTATTGGAACAATAAAATTCGGGCTGTAAACACCAGCAACCCGAATATGTTCCCGCAAATAAATAAAATATTTCGGAGAAAAAATCAAAACGACCTTCAGTGTCTTAAAATCGCCCGAACGACGAACAACGAACAAATACTGGTAGCAGCGGGCATAGATCCAAATGAGGCTGTTGATGATGACAACTTCTTTGTGATCGAGGATCCGCAGGAGCAGGTAGAGGCTATAGGAGCGACTTTCCAGGAAGTGTACAAGGCGAATGTTATCATTGGCCCGAACCACGATCTGGAGAATCGAGTCCTTGTGCACAATTTCTACCTTCGAAATGAAATTGCGAATTGGCGATTCGAGAGCTCGGGTTTCACCCAGTTCAGTGACGAGAATATGGCAAATAATGTCATCACCAGCGATAGGGTACTACCCCCGTTCATTTCGGAGGAAGAGCTCCAAACGATCTTCGAATCACTTAGAAGTAAGAAATCAGTGGGACCCGATGAAATACCGAACATTGTGCTTCGACATCTCCCTCTAGAAGCGGTGAACATTTATACCACCCTGTTTAATAATGCAATGAATAATGCACACTATCCAGCGCATTGGAAAACTGCGGTGGTACATCCCATCCCCAAAAGGGATAAAGACACTTCCAATCCGGCGAATCTCCGATCGATCAGTCTTCTCCAAAAAACTTCAGTAAGGTTTTCGAGAAGGTGATCAATAGAGTCCTGACTAAGTGGGTTGAGGACAAACATATAGTTCCGGATAATCAATTCGGTTTCAAGGCGGGGCATGATATCATTCATGCTGCGTCGAAACTGGTTTCTGATATCCAATGGAACAAAGGCAAGAACCAGTGCACTGGTGCCTGCCTGATTGACTTGGAGAAAGCCTTCGATACCGTATGGTTAGAAGGACTTTTTTTCAAGCTGGACAGGTTGGGCATTAGTAAACCATTGCTGTATATTCTTTTCGATATGCTCTCCAGTAGACAGTTCATCGTGAAGAATGGCGATGTGATTTCTGCTGGAACATTTAACATTAAAAACGGTCTGCAACAAGGTGCGGTAAATTCGCCGATCCTATTCAACATTTACACGAGTGATCTGATAGGTTCACTTCACCATGCCATAGCGTACGCAGACGACATAATCGCGTACAGATCAGGTCCAAAGATTGAGGTCATTAATATGCTTTTGCAACGTGACTTCGACAAAATTAAACGATATTGCGATGAATGGAAGTTGAAAATCAACTTTCAGAAGTCGGAAACCATTCTGTTTAGGACGCCTTTGTCTGGGGCCTCTAGGGATACCAGAAAGAATTGGCGAAAGTTTTCTATAGTGGGACAGCAAGGGCAGCCACTTGCTTGTCGAAATGTAGTCAGATACCTTGGGATCTGGCTAGATCAATTTCTGTATTTTAACAAACATATAGATGTTGCTCTGGCCAGAGCCAAAGGTGCTTTTGCCCTTACAAAGAGACTGTTTTATAACAGCCAACTCGATGCGGGGGTGAAGGTAATCTGCTACATGGCCCTTATCAGGCCCATGCTTGTATTTGGATGTCCCGTGTGGTTCAACGTGAGAGCAAGTTTATTGGAAAAGATTCGGGTGTTTGAGAGGGCTTGTCTTAGGACTTGTCTTCGCTTATACAGAACACCAGAATCTCAGTACATAAAATTCTATCCCAATGAGGTCTTATACAATAGGGCGAATCTAATAAGAGTGGACAATTTCGTCATTAAGTTGACTCGAGGGCACATTGCGAGAGCAATGGCCTCATCGAACAACCTGATCTCCGGGGCTTACTACCCCAATTATATGTATAACGAGAGAGTTCGCTTTGACGGCTTTATTCCTCCAGAAGCGTTCCTCTACCTAGATAGCAAAGGTCTGATCCAGGACAGATTGGCGGTGCCGCTAATCTTCCACGTCGCTCGAACAGTTGCGGACAGGCGACTCAACTACGACAGAGACGTCGCACATGGCAGTGCGGAGCGTCTCCGGTTCAGTAGGTCGGTAGGGAGTCGCGACATGAGGGATGTTGCTCAGCAGCACCAACACTTTTGGTGGCTTGTTGAAGGGGAGGATGCTTCGTCGTCGAACTCCTTCAGTGATATGTAGCTTCATGTGAAGCAAAGTGGGCCAGCCTAATTTTTTTTTTAGCCATGGCCGGCTTACATAGTTTTAGGTAGGTTTAAGTTAGAATTTAAGAAAAAAAAATATATAAAAACAAAAAAAAAATAAATAAAAATTTAAAATGAAAAAATATATATATATATATTATACATATATTTATATATGACGTATATATATATTATGTATATATATATATATGCATGTAGATGTAAGTAGGTTAAGTAGATTAAGATTTAGTTTTAGGTAGTATGTAGGCTTTTAGTTTTAAGTTTTATAATAAAATTAAAATAATCCATGTACTAAGTTTTTGAACATGTTTTCTTAGTTTAAGCTATAGTTAAGTCACTAAGTTATAAAACCCGTCATAAACGTCGAAAGACATAATTTTTAAGTATTATGTTTAACTTAGAGTGCCCGCATGGGGCCAGTAAGTTAGTATAAGATAATTTTAAGTTATTTAAGCTAATTTTTAAGCGTTTTTTTGTCTAGCATGTAAGAGTAAATTAAGTAATATAATAAAAATGCATATAAACTGAAAAAAAAAAACTGACTGATGGAATGGTCGAGCGATTCAATCGGACTTTCAATAAGCATCTGTCTAATGTCGTCAGCAACTGCCAGCGGGACCGGGATCGACACATACTATTGGGGTGTGTAGAGTTTTACTTTAATTACTATGTGTGGGGTTGAGAAAATGGATAGAAAATGCGGTTATATAAAAAAACACGTCTTTTCTTCTTATATAGTTACAGCAAAGGGAGAGATTTATTGGTCCGAAAATCACATCCATATTTAACTTTCAACTGTCATACATTTGTACTACAAATTTACAATTCGTTATCTTACGTTACGTTTCCTTTTTTGTACGTAAGAATTTTGTTACATTTTAATTATGTGATAAATATGACAATTTCAACAAAAAAAATAATTAAATAAAAACAAATGTAATTGTTTCAGAACATGCTCCCGCCCGGTGGACGATTTTCGTCCGCAAGTGTCCTTAATTATGTACCTTACTGTACCCAATTGCAGTTGGAGTATGTTGTACTTCTTTTGTGGGTTGTGTGACAAGGTAACAAGGATGACGACATAACAAACCGGCAACAAAGGGAGATGAAATATGTGTCGTTTGCTTTGTTTTGCAATAGTGCAATAGTTTGTTTTGATCGTTGACCAAAACTGGGTCATTGTGCTCCGCGAGTTTTGTTCAATTTGTTTTAGTTTTTTTTTGTTTTTTTTTAAAGAACTTAACACCCAAGTGGTTATTAATACACTTAAAATGCCTGAACACGTGTTAAGTTTTTAGGAAAATGGGACAGAGAGAGAAAGAAAGATTTTTGGGCTCAGTGGTTATTTCGCTCCATGGGGAGCGTCCAACATTTAATGGGGAGACTAAATTATTAGTGTAATTGGACTTGTTGTTGTATTAGAGGCAACCATTCGTCTTACGTGAATTAAGTTGCCTGAAAAAAAGAATGGCTTTCGGACGAGGATGGGATTCGAACACCGAACCTTACGAATTGGAAGCCAACACACTACCACTTAAGCCACGGCCACCCATTTTTTCTTTTGTTGATTTTCACCCTTTTTTAATATTTGTTTTTATTGTGAATAAAAGGTAAGTGTTTTTAGTTAATTATTTCTTTTATATTTTTTGACTGCTCCCCTTCCTTTGCGAAATTCGAGTTCGTTTGAGTTGTGTACACCGTCGCGAATACACAAGTATGTACGTGCGTGTGTATATATTGATATACATCGTTTGTTATTGTTTTCGTGAAAATGATAGACAAAAAAAGAAATGGGAAAATGAAAAAAAATTAAAAGGTACATTAAAATCATTTTCCAAATAAATTCGGTACAATTTGTGGTGTTATTTTGTTTGATAACTGTTCTCCGCATATGCATATTTTGATTGTGCAGTGCGATGATGTGAGACGAAATTTTCGCGAACGGTTTGTGATTTTGATAATGGCCGAATTAGCTGTCAAAGTGTGTGTGTTTTTACATCTCTAAGGAAAAACCAAGAATCCGCCTTCCTGTTGAATTGTTGTTGCAATTCATCTCCTGTAAGCCTTTTTATTTACATATTTATTATTATTATTTTTGTTTTTTTTATTTATGATAAAATTAGTTTAAGGTGTTTATTATTACATTTGAGTTTTGTTAAATTTTAATATGTTTTAAAAAAGGGATACATGTTAAAGTGTTGTGTTGTGTTTTGAGTGGACAACGTTGAGTGTTCAGTGAGAAGCTTCAAATGCCGTCGGGATTTTGAATCTCCAATTCCCGTCGGCATTTTGGAATTTCGGAACTTCGCGACGTGGTCTGGTATGAATGATTTTGTGTGGTTTAAAGTGGACTGTATGTATGTGTGTTGTGTTGTGTAGGGTCATCTAGGATAAGTTTGTAATTATTTGCATTTCTACATTAATGAAATAAATCCATTTAAAGGAAAAGAATGACTTTTTATGTGATTTTATTTGAGGGGTGTGTCTTGTAAATTTTATGTTGTGTCGTTTAAATGTTGTGTTGTGTTGTTCAAGTGTCTCCCTTTTCGCTTGCGATATTTGATGGTAAGTAGCAGATTTTTCCGAGTGACCTTTTCAGTTATCCGGTTTTGGTTCGTACCGTAACCACTCGGACAAGTGCTTTTTTTCGGGATGTGTGTCGAAATCCGTTGGAGTCGCCATTGCAATGGCGGTATTTTCTCATCCTTGAAGAGAACTAAGTCTCCACGTATTGATCTCGGTTTCCATCTTGTCCCCTTAGGACGCTGTTGTATCCTGGACAGATATTCTTCGCTCCATTTGCGGCAAAAGTAGTTGGTCATCGTTTGGTATCCTTTGCTCAAGGTAGCTTACCTTTTTCACGGCAGTGTCTCCTTGAGGAACTTCAGATATTCCTTTGCCGATTGCATCTACCTTTAATGGACCTCTGTCTCTTTCTCAAGATTGCGACGAAGCCTCGTGGTTTTGTTTGACTTCTTGAATACCGCATGGTGAAGAATAAAAATGTGATGTGGTGTATCCAGTAAGGTATTCTTTTCGTCAACTACTGCCATCGTTTGTTATTGTTTTCGTGAAAATGATATTTGGGTGCAAGTGCAAAAAAAAAAGACAAAAAAAGAAATGGGAAAATGAAAAAAAATTAAAAGGTACATTAAAATCATTTTCCAAATAAATTCGGTACAATTTGTGGTGTTATTTTGTTTGATAACTGTTCTCCGCATATGCATATTTTGATTGTGCAGTGCGATGATGTGAGACGAAATTTTCGCGAACGGTTTGTGATTTTGATAATGGCCGAATTAGCTGTCAAAGTGTGTGTGTTTTTACATCTCTAAGGAAAAACCAAGAATCCGCCTTCCTGTTGAATTGTTGTTGCAATTCATCTCCTGTAAGCCTTTTTATTTACATATTTATTATTATTATTTTTGTTTTTTTTATTTATGATAAAATTAGTTTAAGGTGTTTATTATTACATTTGAGTTTTGTTAAATTTTAATATGTTTTAAAAAAGGGATACATGTTAAAGTGTTGTGTTGTGTTTTGAGTGGACAACGTTGAGTGTTCAGTGAGAAGCTTCAAATGCCGTCGGGATTTTGAATCTCCAATTCCCGTCGGCATTTTGGAATTTCGGAACTTCGCGACGTGGTCTGGTATGAATGATTTTGTGTGGTTTAAAGTGGACTGTATGTATGTGTGTTGTGTTGTGTAGGGTCATCTAGGATAAGTTTGTAATTATTTGCATTTCTACATTAATGAAATAAATCCATTTAAAGGAAAAGAATGACTTTTTATGTGATTTTATTTGAGGGGTGTGTCTTGTAAATTTTATGTTGTGTCGTTTAAATGTTGTGTTGTGTTGTTCAAGTGTCTCCCTTTTCGCTTGCGATATTTGATGGTAAGTAGCAGATTTTTCCGAGTGACCTTTTCAGTTATCCGGTTTTGGTTCGTACCGTAACCACTCGGACAAGTGCTTTTTTTCGGGATGTGTGTCGAAATCCGTTGGAGTCGCCATTGCAATGGCGGTATTTTCTCATCCTTGAAGAGAACTAAGTCTCCACGTATTGATCTCGGTTTCCATCTTGTCCCCTTAGGACGCTGTTGTATCCTGGACAGATATTCTTCGCTCCATTTGCGGCAAAAGTAGTTGGTCATCGTTTGGTATCCTTTGCTCAAGGTAGCTTACCTTTTTCACGGCAGTGTCTCCTTGAGGAACTTCAGATATTCCTTTGCCGATTGCATCTACCTTTAATGGACCTCTGTCTCTTTCCCAAGATTGCGACGAAGCCTCGTGGTTTTGTTTGACTTCTTGAATACCGCATGGTGAAGAATAAAAATGTGATGTGGTGTATCCAGTAAGGTATTCTTTTCGTCAACTACTGCCATCTGAGGAAGCTTCTTGCATTCCTTTAAACACTTGGGATGCTCCTTGTGCTGTGTGGGGTTTTTCTGGAATCTTCCTTCCAGTTGATGAAAAATACGTAAGGAACCTAACTTCGAGGCACCAAACCAAGGCTTACATCCGGTTTTAAATAGTTGCGATACCTCATATCGACCATCATGTGATTTCGTTATTGTGTTGATATTATTATTTTCAGAAGTTTTCTCTTCCGCAGTTTCCTTAGTGTTGAAAGGCAACTCTTCCAGTTCCCAGTACCATCGATGTTGAGTGTGGTTATCGAGAACCTGTAAGAAGCTATGGACAGGTTCTTTATTTTGCGAAATTGTCTTCCCAAGGAAAAGCCAACTTAACTCTGAGTCCTGTGCGATTGGCGGACTTTCACCATCACCGCGTATAATGGATCCTAGAATAAATTCAGAGTAAAAGTCGGTTCCCGGGAGAATATCAACAGTCACAGGCTTGTCGAATTGTGGATCAGCTAACTTTAAACCCTGGATGTGTTCCCAATTTTGCAGAGCTAAAGGTTTGGACGGCAGAAGACCAGTCAGGGACTTGAACACATAGGCTGGCGTATTTGTCTCGAAAGGTGTTACCAGAGACCCAAAGGTAAGACTTCAATACCGCTGACATGAACCACTGATAACTTTTCCCAATCCAGATATCTTAGTGAGTGTTCGCCGTTGATTAAGCCCTAGCAATTGAACAGCTGACTCAGAAATAACCATTGCTTCAAATCCAGGATCGACTAATACCTTCAGATTAAAATAATTACTATTTGACCATCTGACTCGAACAACTGCTGTTGACAGAAGAACACTTGGCTGATGTATTTTAGGAGAGACCGCTTTAGGATGGTTGGTATTTATTTTAGTATGAAAAGTTTGTGTACCAATAGTTGTATTTGGTGAGAATGGTGTGTCTGCATGCAGTAATAGTAGCGCACACTGCTTTGATACTGGTTAGTCTTGTGACTAGCGTACAAACAGTTCCGACAAACCTCGATTCTGTCCACTGCCTTAGATCGTTCATAGATCTCCATGGCAATAAACCTTTGACATACCTGGCATGCAAACTGTTTCTTCCCGACGTGCAAAACCATTTTGTTCTCGACAACAACAGCTTTGTGTGAAGATGAACCGCTACCTTTTATGCCACTCGTTCCAGCTACTGTTTCCAAGGTTCAAAAACGCTTATCCAGGAATTCTGTAAATTTTACTAGTGTTGGCAACTCCTTCGAGCTACCTAACATCTCCTCCCACAAACGCTGAGTAAAGGCACGTAATTTTTGTACTAATATTGTATATAAATTAATATGTCATCCCAAGAACTAACCGGCAATCCTAAATTTTCCAGGGCATGGAAACATTCTTGGGACCTGTCCAGTAGAGACGTTATCTTACTTGCAGTCTCTTTTGTCAACTACTGCTGTTCGAAAAAAGTTGGAAGTGAGCATTTACCAACACTCGCTTGTGGTCGTATCCGACGACAAGCAGTTCCCACGCTTTGCCATAATTGCCAGAATACAACCCTAGATGCAGCAACAAACGCGCAGCTTCACCTGTAAGAGATGATTTTAAATAGCGAGGCTTTTGAAATTCACCCAGCTTCTTATTTGCGTGGACTAAAGACAAAAATACATTATGCAAAGACCGCCATTTTGTGCACGAGCCCTCGAAATTCGGGATTTGAATTTGGGGTAACGCAAGCTCATTACAAGAAGCACCTGTGGATTCGCTTTCCACATTCTTCTCCTTAGATGCTTACTTGCCATTGTAGATAGAATCGACCAATTCCACATGGTAAGTGAAATATGTTTCTTGTAACAGGTCAAAAATTTCATCAAAATCTTCCTCTTTCAGACCTTCTTCAACTTCTCCTCGTCAAATCTTCGTTTGAAGACCAAGAGCATTCCTGAAGTTCGCTTCTAAAATAAGAAGGCGACCTGACAGATAGCTGACTGTACGACGTGATGCTCCAGTCATTTTGAAGTTGGTTTGGTCACAAAGAATCTGCTCCAGAAAACCTTTTCGATCTGCTCCCGTGGACAATTTCGACATTTTTAAATGTTTTATTTCTAAGTTAATTATAACCCAATATGTATGTATGTATCAAGTACAATATTTATTCAATTATTATTAGATATAGTTTATTAAGATACTTAATTAAATATTTTATTACAGCAACTTACGACCTTTGGTCAGCTTTACCCAGCTGGTAACAGTTGGGGTTAAAGTTGAAAATTAATTTGTATACTGCGCGGGAAATGCGATTCATGCGCAACCACCGAAAGAATATTTAAAATTTAAAAAGAAGAAAGGCAAGGGGCAAGACACCGACCGCGATTGAATCTGTGTATGTACTTTGTTTTATATATGTATATATCTCTATATATATTTTGTGCACTTGCACTTTGCACTTGCACTTTTTTATTAATTTTTTCTCTTTTAAATGCTTAATGCCGTGTGTAGTCTATTAATTATCTTTACATATAAATATTTTGCACTTTGCACATCTAATTTTTTAATCAAATTTAAATATCTAATCTTTTATGTAGTTTATTACTTATCCGGTTAGTAAAGGACCAAATGTTCAGGTGTGTAGGGTTTTACTTTGACTACTATGTGTGGGGTTGAGAAAATGGGTAGAAAATGCGGTTATATAAAAAAAACACGTCTTTCTTAAATAGTTACATCAAAGAGAGAGATTTATTGGTCCGGAAATCACATCCATATTTAACTTTCAATTGTCGTACATTTGTGCTACAAATTTACAATTCGCAATCTTACGTTACGTTTCCTTGTTTACATAAGAATTTGGTTCTTACATTTTAATTAAGTTTTAAATACATATGACAATTTCAACAAAAAAAAATAATTATATAAAAATAAATGTAATTGTTTCCGAACACATATCCCTCTTCCTAATGACCATCTGAAACGCGGTCCAAAGTACAACACGACACACAATTTGAGATTTTAGTTGGTCAAATAGTTCGGTTGCCAAGTGAAACAGGATTCGGATCCCCACCTACGGAGCCCAAGAGTGATATGCATACTCATATACATACCCATATATGTATGTATATCAATATCCGTTTATGCATAGAATATGGTATATGGCAATATCACGGAACAGGTTGCAAACGCTGCTCTCTGATGGCTTCGGACAAAGATTACTCTTTGCACAAACTCTGGGGTTAGCCAAATAAACACCAACAAAGAATTGGTGAATAATACATATGTACATACATTATCAAAGATGCTCTTGATTTCTCTTTTTCTCTTTCACTAAGCATGTTTAAGCTTCTTATTATGTAAATTAAATAATTGAATTCCTTTCCAATTTTGAGTTTGTAGAATAAAGACTGATTTTGTTAAACGTGTTGCATTTTATTTTATTTTTGGTGAAAGCACATGTAACTGGCGCAGTCGATAAACCATCATTTTTCATTTATCGTTTTTAAATCACGATAATGAAAATAATATTCGGCAACTGCATATAAATTTGTGTTAAATCAAGTGTACAAAAAAAAAAAGGCTAGTAAGCTTAAATAAAATATGCCATCAACCACGTATTAGCAGTAAGCAAAAAAAAAATATCGTTTCAAAATCACGACAGAAAATAAAAAATTCGGAAATATAAGTTAAAATTTGTGAAAAGTTCAAAAAAAAAAAAAAACGCTAAGAAGTGAAAATTAATTGTGCCTTCGAACACGTGTTAGCAGTTAGGCCAACAAAAGAAATCACAGTTGGAACGGGAACCGGAAGTGCATTGACCCACGTGTAAGACTTACGAAACGAAACAAAGTGGAAGTGAAATACATATATCCGGAAGACATTGAACTGACATCAAACATGGAACACATTAATCTACTGGAACTCGCAAAGGAAATTGACAACTTTACTGGACTTCCTGAAGAGCTGGATTTATGTGTCAAGCAGGTAGATTACATATTTGGTTTAACTGAAAATTTAGATTTGATTGCAAGAGGCTTTTTAGATTTGAAAATAAGACAAAAAAGCAAATATAATTTTGATTAATAACGGCAATCCATTGCGTTGGCCGGATATTAAAAATGTTTTACTATCGAATTGTTCGATAAATGAAAGCGTGGAAAGTTTAATCAATGAAGTCAAAATTTTAAGTTATGAAGGTTCGGTAGAGGAGCTTTATGAAAGATGTTTTTGTTCTTTGACAAAATTAAATATAAAATCGTATACCAATCCAAATTTGCCACAGTGGTTCAGTAGCAGTCAAAACGAAACTATGGTTTTACGGTTATTCATTGCAAAACTTCCTAGCGAACCAAAGCTCATTCTTCACGCCAGAAATCCTTCTTCATTAAATGAAGCAAAAACTATTTTAATTGATACAGACAATTATTATTCAAAAAAAACTAATTTAAGCAATAAAACAGGAAACAACAATTTTTCAAACAATTCATTTAGTCGATCATTTAGAAACAAAAATCCTGAAAATTTTCAACCACCACAAAATTTTTCTTACCGTAATCAAAATAGTAATAGTTTCCGTCAGCAAAATTTTTCAAAACCTTCGTCAAGCAATTTTTCAAAAACACAATCTTCAAGGGGAACAAAGATCATGGAAGTAGACCCCATTCAAGTTGACAATGCTAATCCTAGTGGGTCTGTAAAAAGTGATCAATGTGAGTGTTCCAAATACCAAAATTTTCAGTCAAACACCTCAGATCACTTCCCTCTATAATAGTAATGACAAGTCTTGGCCCAATAAAGTTGCTAATTGATTCGGGAGCTAGCACATCACTCATCCGAAAAGGACTTTTCCACAAATCCTTCAAAGCGGATCTGGAAAAGCCTATAAACCTAAAATCTATTAACTCAAATATAATTTGCAACTCGAAAATCACCATTCCACTTTTCAAAGAGTTTAATAGACCTTTAACAAGGATTGATATGCTTGAAACCAAGTTAAGTGGTAATTTCGATGGTATAATTGGCTGTAGCGTTTTAAGGCCGTTACAAGCGAAAATTGATTTTTACAATCAAGAGCTCATAACAAAAGATGCTCGTACTCCTTTAATTTTCGCCAAGTCAATCAATACCAGAAGAAATAAACAACTTAGCAAAAGATATAACAGACATATATTTCGAAAAACCAAACATAGAAATGATAATAAGTAAATTAAAACTTGAAAACCTTAATTCGGAAGAACTGAATATATTAACCCATACCATTAAAAAGTTTAAAGATGTATTTTATATTGAAGGGGAGAATTTATCATCAGTCGTTACATATACTCATCGAATACCAACGAAAAACGATATACCCATTTATTGTAACTTATATAGGTATCCCGAAGCACATAAAAATGAGGCTGATAAGCAAATTACAGAGATGCTCAAGGCGGGTATTATTGTAAATTCAACCAGCGCATATAATGCTCCAATTTGGATTGTCCCGAAAGAAATTGACAATTCTGGTAAGCAGAAATGGCGCATTGTCGTTGATTTCAGAAAACTCAATAATGTAACGATCGATGATAGATTTCGGATTCCCAACATAGAAGATATACTTTCTAAACTAGGTAACGCTAATTATTTCTCCATCCTTGATCTTGCGAAGGGATTTCATCAGATTCCAATAATAGACAAAGATCGATAAAAGACAGCTTTTTCAACGTCGACAGGGCACTATGAGTTCACAAGAATGCCATTCGGGTTGAAAAATGCTCCTGCGTCTTTTCAACGAATGATGAACGAAGTCCTTCATGACTATATTAATAACATTTGTGTGGTGTATTTGGATGACATTCTCATCTTCTCCACATCACTCCAGGAACATATTGATTCCCTCAATAAAATTTTTAGAAGGCTTCGTGAATACAACCTCAAAGTGCAAATCGACAAGTGCAACTTTTTAAAACACCAAACAGAATATTTAGGTCACATTATTTCGGAAAATGGTATAAAGCCCAATCCAAACAAAATAGAAATAATAAAGCAAATAAAGATCCGTAAAACAGCAAAGGAAATAAATTCATTTTTAGGAATCACAGGTTTTTACCGTTCATAAAGGACTACTCTAAGGTAGCCCTCCCAATGACTAAATGCTTGAAAAAGGGTTCTAAAATCAACACTTTAGACAGACAGTATATAGAGTCTTTTGTTAAACTCGAAGAACTTATATGTACCTGCCCTGTCTTAGCATACCCAGCTTTTACAAAAATGTTTACATTAACAACCGATGCTAGCAACGCTGCTTTGGGAGCTGTTCTTTCCCAAAATCAACACCCAATAGCATATGCATCTCGGACTTTAAATCGTCATGAGTGCAATTACAGTACGGTGGAAAAAGAATTGCTGTCTATTGTATGGGCAACGAAGTATTTTAGGCCATATCTGTTTGGACGAAAATTTAAGATTCAGACAGACCATCGACCACTTATATGGCTTAACTCATTGAAAGAGCCAAATTCTAAACTGCAGCGCTGGAAAATCAGACTAAATGAGTACAACTTTGATATAGAATATATTAAGGGTAAGGAAAATTACGTTGCTGATTTTTTAAGCCGCATAGAGACAAATTATGTAGAAAATGACGACATTAGATCGGACCTAGCAACAATTCATAGCGGTGTAGAAAATTTAAACGACCATATTTTTATCACAGATACTCCAATAAATATTTACAAACACCAATTAGTTCTAGAGAAAAGCAACACAAACGAGTATACAAATATAATTTTGTTTCAAAAGAAACGAAGATCAATAATATCCCTAATCGAATATAATGAAGATTACATTTTGGAGATTTTAAAATCTATTTTTCCAATCAAAGGAACTGTAGGCCTTTATTGTCAGGACGATTCAATTTTCATTGCATTTCAAAAAACAATAGTAAAATATTTTTCGAACACCCATAATATGTAAATTCTGAAATGTACAAAATTTCTTAAAGATTTGACTTCTAAAGAAACATTATTAGAAATAATTGAAAAAACTCACTTTGACAAGAACCATAGAGGAATCGAAGAAACCTTCTTAGAATTAAAGGACATTTATTATTACCCAAACATGAGACTTGAAATTCACAAATTCGTCAATAACTGCATATTATGTAATATGTGTAAGTATGACCGCAATCCTTTAAGACCAAAGCTAATGATATCAGAAACTCCTAGCAAACCCAATTCAATCGTGCACATAGATATATGGTTCTTAAATAAAAACAGTATGTTTCTAACATGTATTGATAAACTCACTAAACATGCATCGATTCATCCCATAACCGATAGAAATTCCATAACAATAGTAGACACCCTTAGATTCAGATTTGCAGTTTTAGGTAAACCAGTAAAGGTAGTTGCGGATAACGAGTTCAATACAGCTTTAATAAAGGATTTCCTTAGTTCACAAAAAATTTTATATCATTTTTCTTCACCAAACACACACACAGGTAACTCCACCATAGAACGTTTTCATTCAACTCTTAATGAACACATACGACTTTTTAAACTTAGTAAAGAAAATAAGGATACTGACAATAAGATTCTAGTTTTCAAAGCAGTTGAAATTTATAATGACACTGTTCATTCTGCAACTAAATACAAACCTAACGAGCTTTTGCACTCAAATCTAAATGAGGTAGAGTGGGAGAAACTTGTTAAAAGAGTTCATGAATTAAAAGAGAAAAAAATAAACAAAATCAATGAAAATCGAAAAAACCTCCTGCATTTAAAGAAAAAGAATTAGTAAAAAATTTAGGATTTCATAATATTAAACATTTGCCAAAGTATATTAGTAAAGACGTAAAAGAAAAAGGAAAAACCTATTTTAGAGATAAGGATAGATTTAAAAGAGATAGAAAAATTGTTAAAAGAAAATACAAGTACCAAGAATCATTAAAAAGTGTAAATTTTGACAAAAAGCTAACAAGAAGGAATTATTCTAACAGAAAAAAAAAACAAAAAAACCAATTCTAAACCTACTATATATTCATACTTAATTTTAAATTGAAACAAATTGAAATCGCTTAGTTTTTCTTTCCTTTTTTCAATTTTGTATAGTATTTTTACTTGTTGCTAGTTAGTTATAAATAATGTTTAAAAATTATAGTATGTAGTGAAAAAATAGTAAATAAGCTTTGTAATAATTATGAAATTTATGTAACATCTTTGTTTTAAATACCATTGTCCTTATCTGAGCTAAGTCATCATTTTGTAAAAGTAGAATATGTACGATTGAAAAATAATTTTTGCATAATTTGTTCTTTTGTTTTTTTTTATAATTAAGATGTTTACCTAGATGTAACTCAAGGAGGTGAACGACTACGTGGATGACTTGCGTAAATTGCATGAAAATATCAGAGAAAAAGTTTAGCTAGCGAGCAACCGCATGAATACTAGGTACGACATCAAGACGAAATCCTCCGGCTTCAACGAAGAAGATCTGGTCTGGTTGCATAATCCTCAGCGTATGAAAGGCAAAAAACAGGAATGACGAAGTTGTTCGGGACAACTTTAGGGAGGGAGCAGTCTTATATCCATTTAAATGTGAGCATCGTCGTCTATATTTCCATAGCAGAAGATTTTGATATTTGAATACCAGAAGCCTAAACCATTGGTGAATGGAGAATGGAATCGAGTTTTCTAGCAGCCCGAACCACGAACTGGAGAATCTACTACTATATGGTTAGAAGGACTCGTTTTCAAGCTGGACAGGTTGGGCATTAGTAAACCACTGCTGTATATTCTTTTTGATATGCTCTCCAGTAGACAGTTCATCGTGAAGAATGGCGATGTGACTTCTGCTGGAACATTTAACATTAAAAACGGTCAGCAAAAAGGTGCGGTAAATTCGCCGATCCTATTCAACATTTACACAAGTGATCTGATAGGTTCACTTCACCATGCCATAGCGTACGCAAACGACTTAATCGCGTACAGATCAGGTCCAAAGATTGAGGCCATTAATATGCTTTTGCAACGTGACTTCGACAAAATTAAACGATATTGCGATGAATGGAAGTTGAAAATCAACTTTCAGAAGTCGGAAACCATTCTGTTTAGGACGCCTTTGTCTGGGGCCTCTAGGGATACCAGAAAGAATTGGCGAAAGTTTTCTATAGTGGGACAGCACGGACAGCCACTCGCTTGTCGAAATGTAGTCAGATACCTTGGGATCTGGCTAGATCAATATCTGTATTTTAACAAACAAATAGATGTTGTGCTTTTGCCTTTACAAAGAGACTGTTCTGTAACAGTCAACTCGATGAGAGGGTGAAGGTAATCTGCTACATGGCCCTTATCAGGCCCATGCTTGTATTTGTATGTCCTGTGTGGTTCAACGTGAGAGCAAGTTTATTGGAAAAGATTCGGGTGTTTGAGAGGGCTTGTCTTAGTACTTGTCTTCGCTTATACAGAACACCAGAATCTGAGTACATAAAATTCTATCATAATGAGGTATTGTACAATAGAGCGAACCTAATAAGAGGGGACAATTTTGTTATTAAATTGACTCGAAGGCACGTTGCAATAGCAATGAGCTGGTCGAACAACCTGATCTCCGTGGCTTTCCACCCCAATTATATGTATCACGAGAGTTCGCTTTAACGGCTTCATTCCGCTAGAAGCGTTCCTCTATCTAGATAGTAAAGGTATGATCCAGGACAGATTGGCGGTGCCGCTAATCTTCCACGTCGCTAGTATCGTAATTGTATTTATATTGAATAAAGTGATTGTATTGAAAGAAATAAGTTCTATCATTTGTACCTACACAAACATTTTGCACTATTTTTACATAGGCTCCGACAAATAATAAAAGAATATATGGACCATAAAATCATAAAAAAAGTTACTTGTCGGCCTGCCATTCAAGTATCAGATTGTCAACAACAATAACAATATTTTGTATTTTCATTTATTTTTAGTTTATAATTGGAGATGATATTGCGCATGAAGTTTCGGCTACCCAATATCCAAATCTGTTGACGGATGAAAAAGAACGTTTCCGAGTCTCCAGTATGTAAATATCGGCGAAGAAAATCCATCGCCATAAGAGTGGAGATCAGGTGTTTACTGCAAAAAATAATTGGATGATTAACATCAATGGGTAGGTTAGACTGTCGAAGCCGACCACCAACTCGAAGTATACCATACTTATTGATGAATGGAAAACATTTTAGAAGTTTAGATTTGAGTGGTAGGGTTTTCTTCCATTTAAGAACCCGTATGTCGTTTGCAGAATCAATGATTGAAGCAAGTTTAATGATACAAAATTTTGCCTCGCGTAGCTATATGACTGAGAAGGTGTTGATGAGACGAGGAAGTCCAAGTTTATTGAGGTGGCAATTGGTACGATGCCGAAGACTTGCAGTAATTACACGACACAAGCGCGACCACGACGAGAACTTACGTAAGAGAGAATCAACTAATTCGAAATCTAGATTAATCTCAGGGTCATCATCTGTTTTTTGGTAGGATTTTTTTTCAGTAATGTACGCGATTACCGAATGTTTGGGAAGCAACCGCCCCTCAAGATTTTCGATATTGACCCCTTCAATGTGGAATTTCAATTGAAGCCAAGCACTACTATCGGCGGAAAGCCATGAGGGTCCAGTCCACCAGACGATTTCCGATGCAAGACGATTTCCGAGTCACACCAGGCGAATATACGGATGGGCTTAGTGAGGGGCGGAGTTATAAGATGGAATAGACGAGTCAATAATAAAGCTCCACAGAGTTCCAAACGCGGAATGGAAATTGTTTTTAACCGGGTCACCTTCGTGATGATATTAATACGATAATCTCCTTCACTGGTCTAGTACCTGCTATAGATAACAGCAGCGTACGCTCCCGACGATGCATCTCAGAATCCATGGAACACATAGCCCTCTGACGATGCGAATATATGTCTTGAAACTCGAATTGATTCAAAGTGGTAGATCTCCTCTGTATAATTCGTCCAAAGTTGGGCCTAAGTAGAAGGTAACGGATCTCAAATTCTCCTCAATCTCATCTCAAATTCAAGGCTGTAGGCTAAAGATCCTGGAACAACATTTTAATGAGTATTATGATGGGGCTAGCAGTCCAATGGAAACAAATACTCTTGAGACCTCCGATAGGAGGGTACGCCGAGTTGCGAATATAGGCGAATCCTATATTCCTATATTTGTCACTAGACAAAACATACCTAGAACCCTGTTAATTTTTTCATACTCAGAGTATTCATACTCGCCCTAGACAGTTACGTCACTCGCTCCGACTTTAGCGTAATCCACTCAACCGCGGAATCTGCGCCTGTCATTACGCCATCAACGTAGACATACTCTAGCAATACTTTAGACGCGATTGGGTACTCAGCCTGATAGTGTACTGCTAATTGCTTTAACACATGAACGAAGTGAAATGGGGCAGAAGGGGTACCATAAGTTACGGTGCGCAAACGATAATGTTAAAATGAGTCATCTAATGATATAATCTTATTGGGCGATATCAATATAGATATTTCGCAGAAATCTATTTCACAACTATTTGTTTTTGCTATCTTGGTATGGCTTGGAGTCATTCATTAACAAACCAACACGCATTTCTGACTCTTCTAGTACTTGCACTGATCACATCATGGTGAGCCTATTCCAATCCCAAAGATTCCTGCTCAGAAGTTCTGTTTTAGATATAGAGCTAACCGATCATTGCATGACGTGTTTAAGCCTGAGAGATATTTTCGATGCGTTTTCAATTAACTTGTCTTCCGGTTCATTTTTCATAAAAACTGATTCTACTTCGTTTTGAACGTTGAGAAAACTTGAAGAAAGTGATCCGTCAAGAATTTATTTGATTTTAATAGAAATTTTAAATAGATAAGTTAAACAATGTTCGAAAACAGTAGAGAAAAGAGACAACAAATTCCAAAAGCTAAAACCGTGGATAACTTTTGAGTTAATCCAAAAAATAAACATAAAAACAAACTTTACAAAATTTTACAAAATTAAATACCCTAATAATGCCAATATCACTATCGTGTGCAAGCAATTATGTAAAGAGATTTCCAATGATGTTTTGCTATGCAAAAATAATTTTTCTTAAACAAATTTCGTGATATTAACAGTGATACAATAAAAAGAATGGAAGTTGGTAAAAGAAATATTGAACAAACCAACTGAAAGCATTTATATTCAGAGCCTAAAAATAATAACTTTATTTTAACTAACCCCAAGGTTTTAACAGGTATCGGATAATTGCGCTGATTTTTCCAATTGTGAATGCTTAGTAAATGATGGGTCTTCATCTCACGGTTTCTTTTTTCGTCCTCTAATACCGTCCGAATTATATAAAATCATTATCTCTCTCAAAAATTCAATTTAGCCTCCGTCCCAGTTTTTCAACTGAAGAAGAACTTTTGAATTCCGCTTGAATGTTTATGGTTTTAATAAAAAGAATTTATATATTTTTCTTCATGGAACACCACCGCTGTATTCAGTCATCAGCGCCAGAAACCACATGAGCGCCCAACCAGTAGACCAGAGATTAAAGCTAAACTCAGCCATCAAGAAGAGCAGATTCAAAGAAGCAGGATCCTGAGAACGTGCCTTTTCCTTTTCCTTTTTTTCAAAGAACCAAAGAACCATTGTACAGGTGAGAGTATTTGTAACAGCATGCACGATTATTACATTGATCCGGTCAATCAATGAATTTTCACTTCGCAGCCTTGCTTAGCATCGTCGGTATTTGTGTTTTTTGTGTTTGTTGTAGATTATGACTAGGGAATTCAGGGTGGACGTAGCCAATATACACGAGCTAAAAAGTAATCACTTTTCTGCGTACGTCCACGTATGTGAGTACAGACCAGCTGTTTTGGCACTTAGTGAAACACAGGTAGATCCACGCCCACACCTCTCAGATCATTCTGATCTGAAGCTACCTGGCTACAAACTAGTGTCATTATTCTTCTCTCAACGCGGTCTCGCCATTTATGTGCGTAGTGATGTAGCTTACCAAACTCCACCACAATGTGATCCATGTTCCAATCCGGAATTCAACTTCATGTGCTTAAAATTCCATCTCCGTAAGCAAATTATACTCTACTGCTTTATTTACAGAAGCCCCAAACTGGACAGCAATTCGACTTTTAACGAGTTTGATGCGATGTCTGACTCCATTCAAAGAATTGTATCCCTGTATCCTCATACTGAAATCGTTATTACGGGCGACTTCAATATACACAATTCTGGGTGGCTTCGACATTCTGGACAGACAATACCCGAAGGACGGTGTGTTGAGATCTTCGCTGCGGAAAACAACTTAACGCAGGTTGTAAATGAGCCCACGCGAATACCAGACGTTGATAGTCATACCGCCAACACCCTGGACTTGTTTTTAACTTCTCACCCTGATAAATACACCGTTGATGTGCGCTCCCCTCTAGGCTCGTCGGACCACTGTGTTATATCAGCTAATTTCTCGTATACTGACCACACAGTTAGAGAAAAGATTCCTAAAAGAACCGTATGGCAATACGAGAAAGCCAACTGGAGCGGACTTAACAGCTTCTTTAGGAATTTTAACTGGTCGTTATGTTTCCTCGATAACGACGTGGATTACGCTGCTGATATGATTACAGACACCATTCTCTTTGGAATGAGATCCTTTATTCCTCATCGGATAAAAAGTATCAAACCAAAAGAAAAGACATGGTACGACTCGAGCTGTAAAGAGGCCGTCAGGGTTAGAGAAATATTTTTTCGGGCCTTCAAGACCAACCCGACAGAGGAAAACCGAAAAAAGTTCAAACGAGCCAGAAATGACTGCAACGCCTTTCTTAAGCGTGTGCAATTCCAATACGACCAAAAACTGGGGCAAAAAATACTGCAATGTCCCAAAGGCAGTAAACATTTTTGATCGTTCGTCAAAAACATTAGAAATTCCGCCTCATCCTCCATCCCAACGCTCATTTACAAAGACATTCCAGCTGTCAGCTCTTTGGACAAGGCCAATCTACTTACTGCACACTTTGCGGCCAGCTCAACCCTGTGCATCGAATCTTCAATGCGACGAATCTACTTTCGCACTCGTGTAGTAGCAAGAGTACTTAAAGATATCAACATACATAAATCCGCTGGTCCAGATGGTATATCTTCCCTTCTTCTGAAGAGGTGTTCTTCCTCGCTGGCAAAACCACTGCGTAAGCTTTTTCATCAATCCTACTCTTTAGGACTCTTCCCGGGCAGATGGAAAACAGCATTTGTCCAGCCCGTCCCTAAAAAAGGCGAATCATCTTCTCTCTCCTCCTACGGAAGCATTGCACTTACGTCCCTTCTTTCCAAGGTCATGGAAACACTGATAAATCGTCAGCTCATGAAATATCTCGAAACACGAAAACTTCTCAATGACCGGCAATATGGTTTTCGTAGCAACAGGTCCACTGGTGATTTGATGGCATGTCTCACCGAAAAGTGGAACCAAAGCGTACATCAATCTGGCGAAAGCAAGATAGTTCCACTTCATATTTCTAAGGCATTTGACAGAGTTTGGCATCAGGCTCTTCTGTCGAAAATGCGTGCATTTGGGATCGACGACTCTCTTCTTCAATCGATTAGAAATTACTTTTCGGAACGGTCAATTCAAGTTATTTTGGACGATTTCAAGTCTGATATTCACAAAATAAATGCTGGTGTGCCCCAGGGCTCTGTTCTGTCTCCAACACTCTTTCTAATTTTCATTAATGATCTCTTGACTGCTACTTCTAATCCAATATATTCCTTTGCTGATGACAGTACTCTCTGCCTTTCATATTCGTTCCCGGACTCACAGCCCTGCTCTTCGGCTGTAGAACGAGAACGACAGCGTATGCTAATCTTATTAAATTTCGATATCAACAGCATAACCAGAGTGGAATTTAATGCTTCCAAAACACAATGCTGCCTGCTGTCGTTAAAGCGAAATTTAAACACCCAGCCATTATCCATGAATGGCACTTGCATCGTCGAAACCGAAAAACTTTCCATTCTCGGTATGTGTGTCAATGACAACTAACGTTGGAATGACCACATATTTGATGTCGCCAAAAATGCTGCGAAATGTCTAGGTTTCCTCAAGCGATGTAAGAAATATTTTACCCCCTCTGATCTGGCCTCAATATATAAAGCCTTCATCCGCCCAAAATTGGAGTACAACGCCCACATCTGGTCAGATGCTCCTAAAACGTCACTGCACCTGCTGGATAGGATTCAAAACCGTGCGCTAAAACTTATTGATGCTACTAATATCAGTCAATCAATGGACACCCTCGAACACCGACGAAATGTCTCCTGTCTCACTTTGTTTTATCGCTATTTCCACCACCAGTGCTCCACTGAAGTTTCAGTTTCAGTTTTAATTGCATTTTATTTTCTTAATCACTAACTCTTACATACTAACAAAAAATGCTTAAATGCTAGCTTAAAATTACTTACAATCTTATACTAACTTACTGGCCCCACACAGGCACTCTAAGCTACTCTAAATACTTATATCTATGTCAGTTCAGTTTTTCAGTTTTAATGCATTTTTATTTAACTAATTAATTTACTCTTACATGCTAGACAAAAAAATGCTTAAAAATTAGCCTAAATAACTTACAAATAATCTTATTTTAACTTACTGGCCCCATGCGGGCGCTCTAAGCTAAACCTAACACTTAAACTATGTCTTTCGACGAATCTTACATTCTAATTTTATATTCAATTTAACATTACTTAACACTAGAACTAAGAAAATAATTTTTAACTAAAAACTTAGTAAATGGACTGTTTTTTTATATTATAAAAACTTAAAACTAAAAACTTATAGACTACCTAACCTACTTAACCTACTTACATCTAATACATACACATACATACATATACTTATACATCCATCATACCTATATACTTAATATATAAGTATATGCATATATATATATTTTATTTTTTTATTTTTTTAATTTTTCATTTTTATTTATTTTTTTTTTTTTTTTTTTTTTCTTAAAAACTAACTTAATCCTACCTAATACTATGTAAGCCGGCCATGGCTAATAAAATAGTCAGACGACCGACTTTGCTTCCTATGGAGCTACCTAGTACTGGAGGAATTGTACGACGAAACTTCCCCTTCCTCAACCAGCCATCAAAATTGTTGGTGCTGTCGAGCGACATACCTCATGTCGCGACTCCCTACCGCCCTACTGAACCGGAGACGCTCCGCACTGCCGTGTGCGACGTCTCTGTCGTAGTTGAGTCGCCTATCCGCCGCTGTTCGAGCAAGGTGGAAGATTAGCGGAACCGCCAATCTGTCCTGGACCAGACCTTTACTATCTAGATAGAGGAACGCTTCTGGAGGAATAAAGCCTTCAAAGCGAGAGTGATACATATAATTGGGGTAGAAAGCCCCGGAGATCAGGTTGTTCGATGAGGTCATTGCTCTTGCAATGTGCCTTCGAGTTAACTTAATGACGAAATTGTCCACTCTTATTAGGTTCGCCTTATTGTATAAGACCTCATTAGGATAGAATTTTATGTACTCAGACTCTGGTGTTCTGTATAAGCGAAGACAAGTCCTAAGACAAGCCCTCTCAAACACCCGAATCTTTTCCAATAAACTTGCTCTCACGTTAAACCACACGGGACATCCAAATACAAGCATAGGCCGGATAAGGGCCATGTTTCAAATCACCTTCACCCTCGCATCGAGTTGGCTGTTATAAAACAGTCTCTTTGTAAGGGCAAAAGCACCTTTGCCTCTGGCCAGAGCAACATCTATATGTTTGTTAAAATACAGAAATTGATCTAGCCAGATCCCAAGGTATCTGACTACATTTCGACAAGCGAGTGGCTGTCCGTGCTGTCCCACGATAGAAAACTTTCGCCAATTCTTTCTGGTATCCCTAGAGGCCCCAGACAAGGGCGTCCTAAACAGAGTAGTTTCCGACTTCTGAAAGTTGATTTTCAACTTCCAGTCATCGCAATATCGCTTAATTTTCACGCTGCAAAAGCATATTAATGACCTCAATCGTTGGACCCGATCTGTACGCGATTAGGTCGTCTGCGTACGCTATGGCATTATGAAGTGAACCTATCAGATCACTTGTGTAAATGTTGAATAGGATCGGCGAATTTACCGCACCTTGTTGCAGACCGTTTTTAATGTTAAATGTTCTAGCAGAAGTCACATCGCCATTCTTCACGATGAACTGTCAACTGGAGAGCATATCAAAAAGAATATACAGCAGTGGTTTAATAATGCCTAAACTGTCCAGCTTGAAAAAGAGTCCCTCTAACCACACGGTATCGAAGGCCTTCTCCAACTCAATCAGGCAGGCACCGTACACTGTTTCTTGTCTTTGTTCCATTGGATATCAGAAACCAGTTTAGACACAGCATTAATGATATCATGCCCCGCCTGGAAACCGAATTGATTATCCGGAACTATATGTTTGTCCTCAACCCACTTAGTCAGGACTCTATCGATCACCTTCTCGAAAACCTTACTGATGTTAGAAAGAAGACTAATCGAGCGGAGATTCGCCGGATTGGAAGTATCTTTATCCCTTTTGGGGATGGGATATACCACCGCAGTTTTCCAATGCGCTGGATAATGTGCATTATTCATTGCATTATTAAAAAGGGTGGTATAAATGTTCACTGCTTCTAGAGGGAGATGTCGAAGCACAATGTTCGGTATTTCATCGGGTCCCACTGATTTCTTACTTCTAAGTGATTCGAAGATCGTTTGGAGCTTATCCTTCGAAATGAACGGGGGTAGTACCCTATCGTTGGTGATGACATTATTTGCCACATTCTCGTCACTGAACTGGGTGAAACCCGAGCTCTCGAATCGCCAATTCACAATTTCATTTCGAAGGTAGAAATTGTGCACAAGGACTCGATTCTCCAGATCATGGTTCATTCGTCCATCGACCATCGAGGCGAAGAGAATTATTTCGTATTTAATTGTGAATAATAACAGTGCACATAGTAAAAATAAAGTTTTTGACTAAAACTACAAAAAATGCAAGTTGGCCTAGTGCGAGTGCCAATCAATCAGCGATAAAGTCAGCCGAGTTCGACTCCTAGTGGGGGAGAAACTACTTTTTTTTTTGTGTTTTTATTTTCCTCTCGATAATTAATAAAAAAAAGAAAAAAAACAAGACATAATAACACAAAAGAGTATCCATCAAGTGATGGATAAAGACGAGAGGTCCGCTCACTCAATAGCGGATCCAATATATGGCCTGATCAAATCAGCCGATGAGGCAATAATGTCGGACCAGAGAGGTTCATCAGAGAGCGGAGGGACAATAAAAAGAAGGAGGAAGCTAAGCCCAACTATAATTGTTAAACGCCTCTCCCTATCAGCATCAACCGAAAAGCTGCCGGTTGAAGCCAGTAGAGAAGCGAAAACATCAAATACAGCAGCCGGGAAGAAGGATACACCTGTGGTCGGTAAATACCCTTACGTCTCCGACGGTGGTGAAGGCCATTTAATGATTGCCCATAATAACTTTGCCTGTCTAGCTGCCTCCGAATCAGACGACGAAGAAGAAGAGGTAGAGAGCATAAACAACAGCATACAGCAGCTGCAACAACGAGTGCTAGATATTAAGGCTAAGCAAATAGCGAGAAGGGCGAGGGAACAGCAAGAGCCAGAGAGCTCTCAACAACAATAACAGCAACAATCCCAAACCAAAACCAAGCCTCAAAAACATCCGCAACAGCAACAACAAGTAAAGCAAGCAACAAAAAAACTAACTAAACAGCAACTACAACAAAACCAACAACAACAAAATCAACAACAACAAAAGCAACTACAGCAGAAACAACAAAAACAGCAACAGCAGCAACAACAGCAGCAAAAACAACAACAACATCAGCAGAAAACAGTCAAGCAAAGGGTGCCACCAATCAACACCTTTAACATGGAACTAAAAGACACCATTGAGCTATGTAAGTCGGCTATAGGAAATAATTTTTTTATAAAGCGTTTAAGTATTAATAGACATGCGATCCACTGCAACACAGTGGAGCGCTATAATAAGATAAAACAATTACTGAAGGACACGACGACGGAGTTCTTCTCCTTCACACCGAATGGTGAAAAGCTGCAAACTATGCTGCTGAGGGGGTTATAGCCGTCTACTGATCCGGAAGAACTCCTCGAACTGCTGAAAGAGAAAGAGTGCGAAGGGCTCAAATTCGTGGGAGTCAAGCCGTTTGTCACGGCTAGAGCTAAAAGGGAGAAGCGGAAACTACCGTTCTTCCTGGTCCAACTAAGTCCCGACAGCAATCTGGATGGTCTAAGGAGTATCAAAGTAATAGACTACCAGGTTGTACACTGGGAAAAATTAAAGAGGAGCGAAAACATTTTACAATGTGTAAGTTTGTAATTTTTACAATGTGATCGCTGTCAAAGTTTCGGGCACACCGCGTCGAACTGCGAAATGCAGCCTCGATGCGTGAAGTGCGGAAAGAACCACAAATCCGAGGAATGTGCTCTAGGTAAGGACGGAGAGTCTGAAAAAAGCCAACTCTCTTGTGCGTTATGTAGGAACACGGGACACACCGCAAACTATCGGGGTTGTCCCAAATTTCAATACATAAAAAAAGTAAATCTGGCTCGGCAGCAGAAAGTGGAAGTTAAGCGACCACTCGTGCAGGTACAAACACCAGCCGTTACTCCCCACATTACCTACGCCCAAATGGCGGCAGGTAGAGGTAATACGGCACAAAAAAACAAAGGTAGCTTCTCAGGCCACAGCGCCTAGAGCAGCTGAACCGGTACCTGACATGCTAGCAATCTTACTCTCAATTCAGGGGCAGATGGGTCAGCTTCAACGTCAGATAACAGAACAAGCTACGCGGGTAGATTAAATATACGCGCTGCTGCCAGGCCGTAATGGGTACGTAAATGGCGGAGCAATCCGTGAAGGTCCTTGCTGTGAATGTTAATTCACTGATTAGGCTCGAACGAAGAGCCACACTATTTAAGTTGCTTAAAGACCAAGCCCCTGATGTGCTTTTGGTTAGCGAAACTAAGCTTATCAAGAGACACAAAATGAGGCACAGAAGATACAAAATAGTACGGAGAAACCGGCCCAACTCCATTCAGGGAGGAGGCGTTGCGATTTTCGTACGAAAAGGTATACGTTTTAAAAGAATATACAGTCGTGTAGTACGTAGGTTCCAGGTGCTGGAGGCATGCATCGTGTATATCCCCCTCCGTAGTGGAAAGCGGTTGTACATGGTGTCTATCTATGCGCCTAAGGCTACTCAATCCACTTTATTCATCTAAGAGCTCGAAACGCTTTTTAGAGTCCTGAGGCTGGAATTGGAAGATAACTATTTTATTATCGGCGGAGATTTCAACGCCAAACATAGTGATTGGGGAAATAATACACCAAATACTAGAGGGAACGTACTATTCAATAGGTGGGGTCAGCACAGTGTGATGTATCAACTCGGGCTTAAGGCGACGGATAGTCCCTCGTTTCCCAGACACGGGTCTTACCTGGATCTTCTGCTGTTCGACTCACGAATACAACTGACATGCACTAACCAACACACTACAAATTGTCTACGCACTTTCGTGTATGACAGTGACCATTCCGGTTTCAGCACCGAAATAACTGTTCCCAACGAAATCGCGGAATTGGATGAGTTTGTTCAAAGGCATTCCTACAATTATAGTAGGGTGCGTTGGACACACTTCATCAGAACACTGACTAGAGCACTCTCCTCGAATTCGCTCTACCCACCGTCCAACAGAAATCTGTCAAACGAGGAGATTGACAGGTATCTAAGACTAATGGACGAGACAATCAAACGAACAATGGATAAAACGATACCTCGGTACCAACACACTGACGAAGGAAACTTATTCCGCAATGCAACTATTGACGCACTGCACCGACATAAAAGTGGGCTACTGTCAAGAATAAAAACCTTGTACAGGCAGTTTACTGACAGGCATAACCCGGAGATCATGACACTGAAGTCGTCGATTAAAAACCTCCAAACATTAATAAAGCAAAATTACAGAGCATCTGTGAATTTGTATTGGAACAATAAAATTCGGGCTGTAAACACCAGCAACCCGAATATGTTGCCGCAAATAAATAAAATATTTCGGAGAAATAATCAGACCGACCTTCGATGTCTTAAAATCGCCCGAACGACGAACAACGAACAAATACTGGTAGCAGCGGGCATAGATCCAAATGAGGCTGTTGATGATGACAACTTCTTTGTGATCGAGGATCCGCAGGAGCAGGTAGAGGCTATAGGAGTGATTTCCAGGAAGTGTACAAGGCGAATGTTATCATTGGCCCGAACCACGATCTGGAGAGTCAAGTCCTAGCGCACAATTTCTACCTTCGAAATGAAATTGTGAATTGGATTCGAGAGCTCGGGTTTCACGAAGTTCAGTGACGAGAATATTGCAAATAATTTCCAGCGATAGGGTACTACCCCCGTTCATATCGAAAGAACATCTCCAAACGATCTTCGAATCACATAGAAGTAAGAAATTAGTGGGAACCGGTGAAATACCGAACATTGTGTGTCGACATCTCCCACTAGAAACGGTGAACATTTATACCACCCTGTTTAATAATGCAATGAATAATGCACATTATCCAGCGCATTGGAAAACTGCGGTGGTATATCCCATCCCCAAAAGGGATAAAGATACTTCCAATCCGGCGAATCTCCGCTCGATTAGTCTTCTTTCTAACATCAGTAAGGTTTTCGAGAAGGTGATCGATAGAGTCCTGACTAAGTGGGTTGAGGACAAACATATAGTTCCGGATAATCAATTCGGTTTCAAGGCGGGGCATGATATCATTCACCCTGCGTCTAAACTGGTTTCTGATGTCCAATGGAACAAAGACAAGAAACAGTGTACTGGTGCCTGCCTGATTGAGTTGGAGAAGGCCTTCGATACCGTGTGGTTAGAAGGACTCTTTTTCAAGCTGGACAGGTTGGGCATTACTAAACCACTGCTGTATATTCCTTTTGATATGCTCTCCAGTTGACAGTTCATCGTGAAGAATGGCGATGTGACTTCTGCTGGAACATTTAACATTAAAAACGGTCTGCAACAGGGTGCGGTAAATTCTTCGATCCTATTCAACATTTACACGAGTGATCTGATAGGTTCACTTCACCATGCCATAGCGTACGCAGACGACTTAATCGCGTACAGATCGGGTCCAAAGATTGAGGTCATTAATATGCTTTTGCAACGTGACTTCGACAAAATTAAGCGATATTGCGATGACTGGAAGTTGAAAATCAACTTTCAGAAGTCGGAAACCATTCTGTTTAGGACGCCCTTGTCTGGGGCCTCTAGGGATACCAGAAAGAATTGGCGAAAGTTTTCTATCGTGGGACAGCACGGACAGCCACTTGCTTGTCGAAATCTAGTCAGATACCTTGGGATCTGGCTTGATCACTATCTGCATTTTAACAAACATATAGATGTTGCTCTGGCCAGAGCCAGAGCTGCTTTTGCCCTTACAAAGAGACTGTTCTATAACAGTCAACTCGATGCGAGGGTGAAGGTGATCTGATACATGGCCCTTATCCGGCCTATGCTTGTATTTGGATGTCCCGTGTGGTTCAACGTGAGAGCAAGTTTATTGGAAAAGATTCGGGTGTTTGAGAGGGCTTGTCTTAGGACTTGTCTTCGCTTATACAGAACACCAGAGTCACAGTACAAAAAATTCTATCCCAATGAGGTCTTGTACAATAGGGCGAACCTAGTAAGAGTGGACAACTTCGTCATTAAGTTAACTCGAAGGCACATTGCAAGAGCAATGACCTCATCGAATAACCTGATCTCCGGGGCTTTCTACCCCAATTATATGTATCACGAGAGAGTTCGCTTTGACGGCTTTATTCCTCCAGAAGCGTTCCTCTACCTAGATAGCAAAGGTCTGATCCAGGACAGATTGGCGGTTCCGCTAATCTTCCACGTCGCTCGAACAGCTGCGGACAGGCGACTCAACTGCGACAGAGACGTCGCACACGGCAGTGTGTATATTAAGCATATAGATATTATGGATATATATGTTCATGTATGTATGTGAATGTATTAGATGTAAGTAGGTTAGGTAGATTAAGATTTATTTTTAGGTAGTCTATAAGTTTTAGTTTTAAATTTTTATAATATAAAACAAAAAAACAGTCCATTTACTAAGTTTTTACTTAAAATTTGTTTTCTTAGTTCTAGTATTAAGTAATGTTAAAATGAAGATAAAATTAGACTGTAAGATTCGTCGAAAGACATAGTTTAGGTGTTAGGTTAAGCTTAGAGTGCCCGCATGGGGCCAGTAAGTTAGAATAAGTTTATTTGTAATTTATTTAAGCTAAATTTAAGCACGTTTTTGTCTAGCATGTAAGAGTAAATTAATTAGTTAAATAAAAATGCATTTAAACTGAAACTGAAAACCAGATCGTGGTTCGGGCCAATGATAACATTCGCCTTGTGCACCTCCTGGAAAGTTGCTCCTATAGCCTCTACCTGCTCCTGCGGATCCTCGATCACAAAGAAGTTATCATCATCAACAGCCTCATTTGGATCTATGCACGCTGTTACCAGTGTTTGTTCGTTGTTCGTCGTTCGGGCGATTTTAAGACATGGGAGGTCGTTCCTATTATTTCTCCGAAATATTTTATTTATTTGCGGGAACATATTCGGGTTGCTGGTGTTTACAGCCCGAATTTTATTGTTCCAATACAAATTCACAGATGCTCTGTAATTTTGCTTTATTAATGTTTGGAGGTTTTTAATCGACGACTTCAGTGTCATGATCTCCGGGTTATGCCTGTCAGTAAACTGCCTGTACAAGGTTTTTATTCTTGACAGTAGCCCACTTTTATGTCGGTGCAGTGCGTCAATAGTTGCATTGCGGAATAAGTTTCCTTCGTCAGTGTGTTGGTACCGAGGTATCGTTTTATCCATTGTTCGTTTGATTGTCTCGTCCATTAGTCTTAGATACCTGTCAATCTCCTCGTTTGACAGATTTCTGTTGGACGGTGGGTAGAGCGAATTCGAGGAGAGTGCTCTAGTCAGTGTTCTGATGAAGTGTGTCCAACGCACCCTACTATAATTGTAGGAATGCCTTTGAACAAACTCATCCAATTCCGCGATTTCGTTGGGAACAGTTATTTCGGTGCTGAAACCGGAATGGTCACTGTCATACACGAAAGTGCGTAGACAATTTGTAGTGTGTTGGTTAGTGCATGTCAGTTGTATTCGTGAGTCGAACAGCAGAAGATCCAGGTAAGACCCGTGTCTGGGAAACGAGGGACTATCCGTCGCCTTAAGCCCGAGTTGATACATCACACTGTGCTGACCCCACCTATTGAATAGTACGTTCCCTCTAGTATTTGGTGTATTATTTCCCCAATCACTATGTTTGGCGTTGAAATCTCCGCCGATAATAAAATAGTTATCTTCCAATTCCAGCCTCAGGACTCTAAAAAGCGTTTCGAGCTCTTAGATGAATAAAGTGGATTGAGTAGCCTTAGGCGCATAGATAGACACCATGTACAACCGCTTTCCACTACGGAGGGGGATATACACGATGCATGCCTCCAGCACCTGGAACCTACGTACTACACGACTGTATATTCTTTTAAAACGTATACCTTTTCGTACGAAAATCGCAACGCCTCCTCCCTGAATGGAGTTGGGCCGGTTTCTCCGTACTATTTTGTATCTTCTGTGCCTCATTTTGTGTCTCTTGATAAGCTTAGTTTCGCTAACCAAAAGCACATCAGGGGCTTGGTCTTTAAGCAACTTAAATAGTGTGGCTCTTCGTTCGAGCCTAATCAGTGAATTAACATTCACAGCAAGGACCTTCACGGATTGCTCCGCCATTTACGTACCCATTACGGCCTGGCAGCAGCGCGTATATTTAATCTACCCGCGTAGCTTGTTCTGTTATCTGACGTTGAAGCTGACCCATCTGCCCCTGAATTGAGAGTAAGATTGCTAGCATGTCAGGTACCGGTTCAGCTGCTCTAGGCGCTGTGGCCTGAGAAGCTACCTTTGTTTTTTGTGCCATATTACCCCTACCTGCCGCCATTTGGGCGTAGGTAATGTGGGGAGTAACGGCTGGTGTTTGTACCTGCACGAGTGGTCGCTTAACTTCCACTTTCTGCTGCCGAGCTAGATTTACTTTTTTTATGTATTGAAATTTGGGACAACCCCAATAGTTTGCGCTGTGTCCCGTGTTCCTACATAACGCACAAGAGAGTTGGCTTTTTTCAGACTCTCCGTCCTTACCTAGAGCACATTCCTCGGATTTGTGGTTCTTTCCGCACTTCACGCATCGAGGCTGCATTTGGCAATTCGACGCGGCGTGCCCGAACCTTTGGCAGCGAACACATTGTAAAATGTTATCGCTCCTCTTTAATTTTTCCCAGTGTACTTTGATACTCCTTAGACCATCCAGATTGCTGTCGGGACTTAGTTGGACCAGGAAGAACGGTAGTTTCCGCTTCTCCCTTTTAACTCTGGCCGTGACAAATGGATTGACCCCCACGAATTTGAGCCCTTCGCATTCTTTCTCTTTCAGCAGTGGGAGGAGTTCCTCCGGATCAGTAGACGGCACTAACCCCCTCAGCAGCATAGTTTGCAGCTTTTCGCCCTTCGGTGTGAAGGAGACGAACTCCGTCGTCGTATCCTTCAGTAATTGTTTTATCTTATTATAGCGCTCCACTGTGTTGCAGCGGATCGCATGTCTATTAATACTTAAACGCTTTATGAAAAAATTTTTTCCTATAGCCGACTTACATAGCTCAATGGTGTCTTTTAATTCCATGTTGAAGGTGTTGATTGGTGGCACCCTCTGCTTGACTGTTTTCTGCTGATGTTATTGTTGTTTTTGCTGCTGGTGTTGTTTTTATTGTTTCTGCTGTAGTTGCTTTTGTTGTTGTTGGTTTTCTAGTAGTTGCTGTTTAGCTAGTTTTTTTGTTGTTTGCTTTACTTGTTGTTGGTGTTGCGGATGTTTTTGAGTTTTAGTTTGGGATTGTTGCTGTTGAGAGCTATGTGGCTCTTGCTGTTCCCTCGCCCTTCTCGCTATTTGCTTAGCTTTAATATCCAGAACTCGTTGTTGCAGCTGCTGTATGCTGTTGTTTATATTTTCTACCTCTTCTTCTTCGTCGTCTGATTCGGAGGCAGCTAGACAGTCGAAGTTATTATGGGCACCCATTAAATGGCCTTCACCACCGTCGGAGACGTAAGGGTATTTACCGACCACAGGTGTATCCTTCTTCCCGGCTGCTGTATTTGATTGAAGCTGATAGGGAGAGGCGTTTAACAATTATAGTTGGGCTTAGCTTCCTCCTTCTTTTTATTGTCCCTCCGCTCTCTGATGAACCTCTCTGGTCCGACATTATTGCCTCATCGGCTGATTTGATCAGGCCATATATTGGATCCGCTATTGCGTGAGCTGACCGGTCGTCTTTATCCATCACCTGTTGGATAATCTTATGCCTTGTTTTTTTTTCTTTTTTTTATTAAATATAGAAAAAAAAAAAAAAAAAGTAATTTCTCCTCCACCAGGACTCGAACTCGGTTCACTTTATCGCCGATCGATTGTCACTTGCACTAGGCCAACTTGCCTCTTTTGAAATTTGTGTCAAATACTTTGATTTTAATATGTGCACTGTTATAATTCACAAGTAAATCCGAAACACGTCTTTTCGCCACGATAGTCGATGGACGAATGACCTATATCTATGTCTTTCGACTTACTATGTCTGTGTCTTTACTTACATTTTATTTAGAATTCTTTATATTGTATACTTAAGGCTAAGAAAAAATATTCGTTAAGAAAAAACTTAGCATATGGACTTTTTTTTATTTTTTTATAAAAACTTAATATCTAACTTAAAATAATCCTTACTCTACTTAACCTACATACACAAAACACACATACACACACATAGACATTATACACAATTATATACATATATTAGTATACACCTTTGTATATACTAATATATGTATATATTTCTTAGATGCTAACCTAAACCTACGTAAGCTGGCCATCGCTATTTACAAGAGAAAACAGATTGGTCAGATCTGCCTCATTAGTAAAGCTGGTCCGTAATTGACGGAAACGACGACGAAGCATCTTCTCCATCATTCAACCACCAGAAATGCTGGTGCTGCCGAACGACATCAGTCTTATCGCGATTCCCCACCGCCCTACTGAACCTGAGGCGATCCACACTGCCGTGTGCGATGTCTCTGCCGTAGTTGAGTCGCCTGTCCCCAGCTGTCCGAGCGACATGGAAGATTAACGGCACCGCTGATATATCCTGGATCAAACCTTTCTGATCTAGGTAGAGGAATGCTTCCGGTGGAACGAAGCCGTCAGATCGCACACTCTTGTGGTAAAGGTAATTGGGGTAGTAAGCCCCAGATATCAGGTTATTCGTCGAGGTCATTGCTCTTGCAATGTGCCTTCGAATCAGCTTAGTTACGAAGTTGTCCACTCGTATTAGGTTCGCCCTGGTGTAAAGGACCTCATTAGGATAAAAAAATTTGTACTCCGACTCTGGTGTTCTGTACAAGCGAAGACAAGCTCTAAGGCAAGCCCTCTCAAACACCCGAATCTTTTCCATTAAGCTTGCTCGTACATTGAACCACACGGGACAACCAAATACCAGCATGGGCCTGATAAGGGCCATGTAGCAGATTACCTTTACCCTGGCATCGAGTTGGCTGCTATAAAACAGTCTCTTTGTAAGGGCAAAAGGGCCTTTAGCTCTGGCCAGAGCAACATCTACATTTTTGCCAAAATACAGAAACTGATCTAGCCAGATTCCAAGGTATCTAACTACATTTCGACAGGCAAGAGGCCGCCCGTGTTTTCCAATGATCGAGAACTTACGCCAATTTTTTCTAGTATCCCTAGAGGCTCTAGACAACGGCGTCCTAAAGTGAATGGTTTCCGACTTCCGTCATCGCAAAATCGTCTTATCTTATCGAAGTCACGCTGCAAGAGGGCGTTAATGACCTCGATTTTTGGACCTGATCGTCTGCGTACGCAATAGTATGGAGAAGTGAACCTATCAAGTCGCTTGTATAAATGTTAAATAGGATCGGCGAATTGACCGCGCCTTGCTGAAGACCATTTTTAATTTGAAATATTCCAACAGAAGTCACATCACCATTTTTCACGATGAACTGTCTGTTTTTTAGAATATTATAAAGAATGTACAAGAGTGGTTTACTGATCCCTAGCCTAGTCAGCTAATAGAAAAGACCTTCTAACCATACGGTGTCGAAGGCCTTCTCCAAGTCAACAAGGCAGGCACCAGTACATTGTTTTTTGCCTTTATTCCACTGGATATCGGACACAAGTTTAGACGCGGCATGTGAGATATCATGTCCCGCCTTAAAACCGAATTGATTATCCGGAACTATATGTTTGTCCTCAACCCACCTAGACAGAGCTCTATTGATTACTTTTTCAAAAACCTTACTTATATTCGGAAGGAGACCTATCGACCGGAGATTCGCCGGATTGGATATATCCTTCCCCTTTTTGGGGATAGGTTGAACCACCGCCGTTTTCCAATGCGCTGGGTAATGTGCATTATTCATTGCATTATTAAACAGGGTGGTGTAAATGTCCACCGCTTCTAGAGGAAGATGTCGAAGCACGATGTTCGGAATACCATTGGTCCCCACAGTTTCTTAGTCCTGATTGTGTCGAAGATCTCATCGAGTTCTTCCTTCGAAATGAACGGGGGTGGGTCACCCTCTCTGGAAATGACATTATTTGCCATATTTCCGTCGCTGAACCGGGTAAAACCAGAGCCCTCGGATCGCCGATAGTTCCCTATTTCATTTCGAATGCCGAAGTCGCGCACCAGGACGCGATTGTCCAGGTCATAATTAGGGCCAATGGTATCAGTGGCCTTGTATACTTCCCGGAAAGTCGCTCAGCGGCCTCATTTGGATCAATACCTGCTATTGTCAGTAACCGTTCGTTGTCTGTTGTCCGGGCTATTTTAAGACACTGAAGGTCGTTTTGTTTTTTCTCCGAAATAGTTTATTGATTTGCGGAAACATGTTCGGGTTGCTGGTGTTTACAGCCCGAACCTTGTTGTTCCAATATGAGCTTACAGCAATTCTGTAATTTTATTTTATTAACTTTTGCACATTTTTAATTGACGACTTCAGTGTCCTAATCTCTGGATCTTGTCTGCCCGTTAACTGTCTGTACAAGTTTTTGAGTCTTGACAGAAGTCTACTTTTCTGTCGGTGGAGTGCGTTAATAGTAGGATTGCGGAACAGGTCTTCGTTAGTCGTATGTCGATACCGCGGTATTGTAGTGTCCATAGTTTGTTTAATTGTCTCGTCCATCTGTTTTAGGTAATTGTCGATCTCCTCGTTTGACAAATTCCTATTGGACGGGGAGAGCGCTCTTTTCAAGGTTGCGGAGAAACGTATCCATCGAGTCTTACTGTAGTTGTAAGAATATCTTTGGACAAACTCCTCTAATTCCGCAATTTCGTTGGGAACTGTAATTACGGTGCTAAAACCGCAATGGTCGCTGTCATACACGAACGTGCGCAGACAGTTTAGCGTTTATAAATTCGTACCTGTCAGTCGTATACGTTCGTCGTACAGCAGTAGATCCAAATAAGACCCGCCTCTGGGAAACAACGGGTTATCCGTCGATTTAAGACCGAGTCGGTACATGACATCGTGCTGACCTCACCAATCGAGTAGTCTGTTCCCTCTAGTATTTGGCAAATTATTTCCCCAATCTCTGTGTTTAGCGTTGAAATCCCCGCCGATTATAAAATAATTCTCCCCCGATTCCAGCCTCAGAAGTCGAAAAAGCGTGTCGAGCTCTGTAATGAATAGTGTGGATTGTGAAGCCTCAGGTGCATAAACAGAGGCCAAGTACAGCCGCTTTCCACTGCGGAGCGGTATGTAAATGACAACTGCCTCCAACACCCGGAACCTGCGCAACACTCCCTGGTACACTCTGTGAAATTTTATACCTTCTTTAAAGAAGATCGCGACACCACCTCCACGTTTGGATCTGGGCCGGTTTCTTCTTCTAACAATATAATTATTGTACTCCAGTTTGTGATTATCGGTTAGCTAGCGAAAAGCACATCAGGTGTTTGGTCTTGTAGCAATTTAAACATCGCGACCCTTTGTTCGATCCTAATCAGTGAATTAAAATTCACCGCAATGACCTTCAAAGTTTGCTCCACCATGTGCGTACCCGTTACGACATGTGTTGCGTTAGGCCCGGCAGCAGCGCGTAGATCTGGTCCACCCGCTTGGCCTGTTCTTGCACCTGCTCTTGCAGCTGAACCATCTGCCCTTGGATTGCGAGCAAGATGGCTAGCATGTTAGGTGCAGCTTCCGTTGTTCTCGGCATTGGCGCCGGAGAAGGAACAGTCGCTTGCTGTACCGTAGCCCCCCTACCTGACGCCATTTGGGCGTAGGAAATTTGGGGCGTGACGGCTGGTGTTTGAAACCTAACAGGTGAACGTTTGACCTCCACCTTCTGCTGCCGAGCCAGTTTTGCTTTTTTAATGTTTGCGGTGTGTCCCACATTCCCACATAACACGCATGAGAGCTGCGTCCTATCGGATGCTCCGTCCCTACCCAGAGCACACTCCTCGGAACTGTGGTTCTTTGCGCACTTCATGCATCGAGGCTGCATTTGGCAGTTCGACGCGGCGTGCCCGAACCTCTGGCAGCGAACGCATTGTATAACGCCTTCGCTCCTTTTTAATTTTTCCCAGTGAACCACCTGGTAGTCTAGGACATTGATACTCCTTAGTCTATCCAGACGGCTTTCGGGACTGAGTTGCACCAGGAAGAATGGCAAACTCCGTTTCTCCCGCCTAGTTCTAGCTGTGGTAAATGGCTTTACCCCCACAAACTTGAGTCCTTCGCACTCCTTCTCTTTGAGCAGTGCTAAGATCTCCTCAGGATTAGAAGACGGTTCCAACCCCTGCAGCAGCATCGATTGCCGCTTTTCACGCTTCGGTGTGTATGAATAGTGCTCCGTCGTCGTTTCCTTTAGGAGCTCTTTCACTTTCGCGTAGCCCTCCACTGTATTACAGTGGATGGCATGTCGATCGTTCCCCAATCGCTTAATATTAAAATTACTTCCAATGACCAACTTACACAGGTCCTTGGTTGCATTTACCTCCAATTTATAGGTGTTGATAGCAGGCACTTTCTCCTTCTTCTTCGTCTGCTGCTGCTGCTGTTGTTTTTGTTGTTGTTGCTGCTGCTGCTGTTTTAGCTGTTGTCGTTGTTGTGGTTGCTCTTGTTGTTGTTGTTTCTTTTGTTTTGCTTTTTGTTGTTGTAGCACTTGTGCTAACTGTTCTTTTTGTTGCGACTGCTTTTGAGCAAGCTGCGACTGCTGTTGTTGTTGGTATAGCTCATGCTCTTCCCTCTTCCTTCTGACCATTTGCTATTCTTTTATGGCCTGTACCCTCTGCTGCAGGATTTTGATGCTGCTACTTATGGACAAGATTTCCTCCTCTTCATCGTCCGATTCGCTTGCTGCCAATGAAGCGAAATTGTTTACTACCCTCAATCCACCAAGCTTTTCAGTGGACGTTGGCAGGGTGGGACGCTGTAACGAGTTAGATGTTGGCTTTAGCTTCCTCTTTCTCTTTGGCTTTGGCGTTTGGCTCGAACCACTCGAAGCCTCGCCTGGTATCTCCGCAGATCCCGCTATTGGCATAGCGGACCGCTCTCCACAATCCATCAACTGATTTTATTTTTTTTTGTTTTTTTTTTCACTTCACTTATTATTTAATAAAAATAGTTTGTCTCCCGATGGGAATCGAACCCAGGCCTCGGGATCGTCACACCAGGTATGATCTGGCCCAGGTCTTTACCACCTCGGCCACCGAGCACTTGAAAATTTACTGGCTAAAAGTATGCTTCTTATTTTTCCGCACTTTTTAAGCCGAAACAAAAATCACTTCTAATGAGTGCTCCACTGAAATCGCCAATAGCATTCCGCTCATTCAAACTTTCAACCGTAACACCCGTCTCGCTATGAATGCTCATCAGTATAATCTAAGCCCATTTCGGACGTACTCTAAAATATCGTGATTCGTTCCTAAGCCGTACAGCTCGCTTATGGAATGCCCTACCGATCTCTGTATTTCCTGGTCGTTATAACTTGCAACCATTTAAAAACTATGTACATCGGTACCTCTCTTTTCTTCCTCCCTAAATTTCCTTTGCCCGCGCTGTGTACAATCACTTTAAGGGTACTCAAACCCCTTTGAGCGCGCGCTGATTATAAAAAAAAAAAAAATTGATTGCCCGTTTATTGCGTTTTATTTTAACAGTTCACAAAATGTTCTCAGTGTCAGTGTTTTTGCAAGCCTTTACCAAGCGTTTTTAGTAATTTCATTCGGAGATTATCACGCCGAAATTTCAGATATCCGATATTTTATTTCGCAATACATTTTGATTTTTGCTTTCGTGTCAAATCTTCAGTAGTTTAATGAATGAAAAAAGGCCGATAATGGCAACCAACGGTAACCAACGGTAACAGTAATTTAACGGGAACTCTAACCACAATCCGAATTAGACTGCCCACCCAAATTCGTCGAGTTCTCTTGAGGAGGTTCACTCTATCAGAGTGCGTCTTCCTACGTTTTGGAACGCAAATCCAATTACATGGTTCATTCAGGCTGAGGCAGTTTCAAGTACACAGAATCTCTAGTTCTGAAACAAGATACTGCCTCACCGTTAGTTCCCTACCACCAGACACGTGTGATTCGGTTATCGACATCCTTTCAAATCCACCAGCTACTGACAAGTATGACGCGTTGAAAGCGGCTTTGATTGAACGACATTCTGTCTCCGTAACTAAACGTTTGGAAGCACTGGTCGACAAAGCAGATATCGGCGACCGGAAGCCATCAGAAGTTTTTAGTATATTGAAAATGTTAGCGAACAGTTCTTTCAGCGACGAGATCATCAAAAATTTGTGGATGCGTCGATTGTCACAGCATATTGCCATCGCTTTGTTGTCGGTTGGCAACAAAACACTCCAGGAGCTGGCTGTCCTTGCAGATAAGATCTACGAGGCCTCTTAGGGTGCGGGTATTTACAGCGTGTGTACAAAACAGAATCCGAATCCTGTCAATACCAGCGACAATCTCGAGCAGAAGCTGGCAAGGATCGAGTCGATGATTGAGGCGTTCTCCTTCGATTCGTCCCGAAGTAGAGACAGATCTCATAACTATTTCAGAAACAAAAACCATCGTTCGAATTAGCCGTGCTAATTCGAGTTCGCGCACTAATATCTGCTGGTATAACAAACGATTTAAAAAGAATGCCAAGAAGTGCAACAAACCTTGCAATTTCGATAAAATGAAATTTCAAAGTCATAACGACGACCCAAACAAATGAAGTCTACTGTTGCAGCGGCAAATACGCAGAACACTTTAAGCCGCCGACTATTTATTGGGGACAAAAACACAAATCTTCACTTTCTCATCGACACAGGGGCAGATCTATCAGTAATTCCTTGTAATCCCAAAAAAGAATCGACATCTCAGAATACTTTGTTGCTGCTATCGGCTGCAAATGGAAGTTCTATTAAAACATACGGCTCAAAATTATTGAACCTTGATTTTGGTTTGAGGCGAGACTTCGTACATTATTTTATCTTAGCCTCAGTAAGCAAACCCATAATAGGAGCCGATTTTTTTAGCAAAATTAAACCTACTGATAGATACAAAAAACAAAAAGCTATTAGATTCTCTCATAAAGCTCTACACAAACGGCTCAACAGTTGAAAGCGACGTACCTAGCCCTAAACATTTTCAAATCAACAATGAATACAATACGATTTTAAAAAGGTTTCCCTCTTTAACGCAAGAGCCCAATTATTTCGCACCCATCAAACATACAATAGTACACCACATAGTCACAAAAGGCAAACTCCCCACTTCAAGGCCAAGACGACTCGATGCTAGTAGACATAACACAGCAAAGACGGAATTCCAGCATATGATGCAACTGGGTATCTTCCGACCATCTGTTGCAAAACCCGGGGAGAAAAGAATTAAATTTATTTAAGATGACAAATACCAGTTTGCCGGCAAAACAACAAACTAAAAATAAACGATGGAGAGGAACGAACCGCAACCACACAGGTGGTGGTTGATGAGCGAATGGAAAGGACTATACAAAAGCGAATGTGCAGCCCAAGAGGGAATCGCGAAAACCAGAATTGCAACAAGCAACTGTTGGTTAGCTGCACACACCGGCTGCTCAGCAAGGGGGGGATGATCGATCGACACAAAAGCTGAAAACAAACACATTTTTAATGCGAAGTTGGAAAAACAGATGAGAAAAAAAACACGAATTATCTTTTCCCTGAAGGGGAATTTACGATTGTCTGTTTGATTTTTTTCGTTTCTTTTGAGGGGGATTACAGGGTATGCCGGATTTTTGCCAAACAAAGTTTTGAAAAAAATTTAAATTAATTTTACTTTAATGGGTCGGCTAACGGAAGGCCACTGTTCCGCGTTGTCGTACCGGTAAAACTAGCGGGTCGAGCAATTAACGAAATCTAACCGTCTTAGGAACGGTTTCCGCGTAAAACGGTAAGAAGGCTTATGGACGCGGTTTTACTGCACAAATATGTGTTATTTGAAAAGGGTACTTAGCTGTTTTATGGGTTTCCTGCCTATGCGGGGTCGCTTTCTAGCTGGGTGTCTGCTGGTGGAGGAGGGTAAACCGTCTCCGCCACAATCACCGACTTTGGTCCGGTCGTGTCCGTTGTGTGTTGTAATTTCCTTTCCTTTGTACCATGGTGTGTTTCTCGTCCTCGGTTGTTTAAATTTTGTTGTCCCTGTTCTTGTTCTCGTTCTTGTTATTTTTATCGTTTTTTTGTTCTCTTCTTTTTTTTTCTCTTTGTCGTTGGCTTTTTTTTTGTTTTCGTTTTTTTTTCTGTTTTTTTTTTTTAGGCTCTGGCCAACAAGACGATAAGCTATCGAAAGCTTACCGCGCTTTTTGGCTATCGCAGCCATTCGTCCACACACACACACACACACATGGGGTTCCGTCAATTCAGCTGTTAGAGCAAAGGGAATCACATCCAGAGGTCCAACAGCTTCTCACGAATCCCCAACCAATCACACACGTCGATGTTCTATGTTTGTGGGTCATGTTTGTTCGTTCTGTTTGTTTTGTCGTCTAAGTGATTGCTTTGGTTCGAAGCCAGCCCTCTAACCCGAAACCGAAGCTATGGTTGAGAGCTTCCATTGCGACCGCCGGATAGGTAGGAAAACTTAACTTACTCTAGTACAATGGAGAGTCAGTAAACCTTCTTGCAGACATATGGAGCAGTAGAACGACCGCTGGGAATTGTGGGCTTTCCTTTACAATTTTTAACTTTTGTGGGGGTAGGGGGTTATACAAATTTGTAGTGCTGGGGCAAACAATATCGGATAGGGTGGGCTCGCGGCCATTGTTGATGGTGTTGACCTCTCGGGGCATAAAGGGGCGGACCGTCTGTCCGCTAGTATCTCCAGGCCGTCCGCCTGGCTCTATCAGGGGTACCTATGTGGTCATCTCTGGAGCGGTAGGCCGGGGGAGGGAACTAAATTCAGAGGATCCAGTGAATCCCACCTTTACCGTGGCATCTAGGGCATGACGGGTGGAAAAAAAAGAAGGGACAGCACAAGAAGGGGGAGGAGAAATGCTGAGATCAACAGACAACAAATGGAAAAGGGAGTGTAGGATTTTTGGGGCGTGATTTGCACGCAACACATCATCTTCAAACGCGAGCTCGCCCCTACACATGACTGTCATACACATTGGGGGTGGCCGTGGTGTAGTGGTACTAGCAATCGCTTCTCACTCGGAGGGTCCAGGTTCGAATCCTGCCCATGGCAAGTCAGTTTTTCATTTATGTAATTGGAACTCAGACAGAAAAATTCTGCGTGTGAAGGCATAACACTTACACGTAGATTTGGCTGTTGTAGAGTTTCAAGCACAGAAAAAAATACTGTGAATTATACTCGAATCACTCTGAGTGAAGAAAAATCTTTCCGTCCTATTCGGACTTCCACCTCTGGAGAGCGAATATCGAAACCAAACACATCTGAGGTTCAAACCACTACAAAACAATTTTCCTTTCTCCTCCTTCTACCTTTCCGCCCGCACCCTGGCAACAGTAAAACAGTAACCTCTTAGGCGCGCGTAAATTATAAAAAAAAAAAAATCCAATCCACCACATCCAAGATTTGCACATGGATATTCAGGTCTGTAACGTTTTTCCGAAAATAGGTATTGTAAGAGCATACCATTTAATACGAGTTGCACCTTAAGACGTTTACAAAACCGCTATATCACCCACTTTCGGATAATTCGAATGGCTCCGAATGCCATTTGGACTCCGAAACGCGGCGCAGACGTTTCAACGCTTTATTAATGAGGTCTGTTTCGGACTCGACTTCGTTTTCACGTACACTTATGACCTCCACATCGCCAGTAAAAACGAAGAGCAACACAAGAAAGACCTCGAAATTCTTTCCAAAAGGCTAGAGGAATATGGCATCAACATAAACTTGTCGAAGTGCGTTTGCGGTGTTTCCAGTTTGGAATTTCTCAGCCACACAATCAATGCAGAAGGTATTACACCCTCAAAAGATCGCGTGGAAGCTATTTTAAATTTTCCAACACCTACCACAATCAAGCACATTCAACGTTTCATCGGAATGATAAACTACTATCACCGCTTCATCCCTAAACTTGCTGTAATAACTGCACCACTTCACACGCATTTAGCTTCCTTAACAAAACATAGAAACAAAAACAAATTGTTTTGTTGGCCTCAAAATATCAACAGTGTTTTTCGTCAAGCAAAAGTAGCGCTTTCACAAGTAACCCTTTTAGTTTATCCCACATATAACGGGACATACAGCATCGCAACGGATGCATCTGACACGGCCGGTGCAGTTCTACTGCAAAAGAACTCAAAGTCTTGGTAACTACTAGGGTTTTTCTCGAGGAAAATCACAAAGAAGAAACCAAATACTCAACCTTCAGTCGCGAGCTACTAGTGATCTATTCGGCTATTAAGCATTTTAGGTTCTTTGTGGAAGGTCGGGAGGTAACGATCTTCACAGACCACAAGCCACTCTCTTATGCATTGACCACAAAAACTGAAAGAAGTCCTCGACAAACCCGCCACTTAGATTTCATTTCTCAATTCACATGCGACATAAGGCACATACCAGGCAAAGATGACGTAGTTGCTGAAGCCCCTCTTTCGCATAGACACCAACGAAATAGTTGCCACCAAAAACCACAAGTTGGACCTAGAACGGTTTCTAGACTACAGTCCACTGATGAAGAACTACAAGAACTACTGAAACAAGAAGACACAAAAAAAACTTCCAGTGTTTCATTAAGAGAGTTCCATTTTCCGAACGTGAGCATTTATTCCGAAACTTCAACCAATAAAAACAGGCCGTATATCCCTTCAACTCTGCGGTTACGCATTTTCAACATTCTTCACGGGCTCTCTCACCTGAGCATTCGTGCGACTCGTAAAATTATTTCTGACCGGTACTTCTGGCCGAATATGAATAAAAACATCAACGACTGGGCGAGATCATGCATAGGTTGCCAGAGGTTAAAAGTCTACAGACATACCAAGTCAGAACACGGAAAATTCGAAATACCAAACGGACGATTCAACCACATACACCTAGATTTGGTGGGGCCACTTCCATCATCTAATTGTTTCTCCTACATACTTACAGCGGTAGAGAGGTTCACTCGTTGGCCAGAAGCCTACCCTTTAGTTGATATTGCAGCGAGCTCTGTAGCAAAAGCTTTCGTCGAGAATTTCATTACACGTTTCGGCACGCCCTTGAGAATAACCACCGATCAAGGAAGTCAATTCGAGTCTAAACTCTTTAACGAAATTTCTAGACTGTTGAGAACATGCATAATTCACACAACACCATATAATCCACAGGCTAACGGCATGGTTGAGCGCTTCCACAGGCAACTCAAGTGCTCTTTGAAAGCCAGGTGCAACACCATCAACTGGAGCTCGGAACTCCCGATCATCCTCTTGGGGATTCGCTGTGCGGTCAAGGAAGATTTGAATTGTTCCGCAGCAGAGATGGTATATGGACAAAACCTTATATTACTAGGAGAGATGTTCATAGACAACAAGAATTCTGAATCCTCGCCAGAAGCTCTAATAGAACAATTACATTCGGTAATGAGAAACCTCATACCGTAAAAGCCTCGTCAAGCCAATCAAGAGTTATTTGTCCCCAAGAAGTTGAACGACTGTAAATACGTTTTCAGAAGAATAGACAAGATTAAGAGCGGCCTTATGCCTTCGTACGAGGGGCCTTATAAAGTGGTTCGACGAATGAGAAAATATTTTGTAGTGGAAGTAAAAAAAAAGAAACATCTCGATTTCCATCGATCGTCTCAAGCCAGCGCATTGCTTTTAATGTTCCGGTTAAAATAAAACGCCAAGGTGCATAATCGTTTCAAGGAGTCTCGACTGGGGGAGGGTGATGTAGTGGATACGGTGATGATAATTAATTAGCGAAATAAAATAGCGCTAAATAAAGTGGATACGGTGACTTGGAATAATAAACGATAATTAATTAGCGAAATAAAATAGCGCTAAATAAAGATTTGCAAAAGTACTAAACACACCCGTTAACATCTTCAAACGTTTACGACGTATTAAGATCACGAAGTTTCGTCGGCACCCATTTTGATCGCAAAATTTTTTCTTTCTTGTCCGTTTTTCGTCGACGGTCAAGTCGTGCGTGCTCACACATAAATAACTTTCATCCTAAATTAAGTTTTAAATTCGCTTTACTTGTATATAAATAAAAATCAATTGTAGTGTATTTCGGAACATTTACTAACCAAAGAAAGTCTTTTGAATTCGCATTGCTTATACATAAATAAATAATCAATTGTAGTGTTACGAGTACTTTAAATCCTTTCATTTCATTCCTTTCGGCAACGGAGTAAATTGCCTCTTGTGCAATTGGGACGCAGAGACCATAGACTGTCACCTATGGGACATCCTGTGCGCCATTACTGTCGGTAAGGCACTTGAAGAACTCGGTAAACTTAGCAAGGAACAGCATCCGATTGCATCCAGGGTTACTTTAAACGATTTTTATGTCGATGACGTAATGACTAGAGCGGATAGTATTCAGGAGCTGATGTTATTACATAAGGAAGTAGTTTCAACCTTTACGCAAATGGAGCAGTAATTACTAAGATACATCTAAGAGTGCTTATGCTGCTGTCGTATACTATAAATCAGAGACCAGCGAAGGTATTACTACAATTTTTATAGTTCCAAAGAGCAGAGTTTCGCCGATAGAATCCGTAACAATTCCTCGTCTTGAGCTGTGTGCGGCTCTTCTCTTAACAAAGTTTATGAAAGATATAATTGGTATATTCAATAACGATTTGTCTCAAATATATCTGTGGACAGGCTCTCTCATCGTATTACATTGGTTGTCCTCATCTCCTAAGCGTTGGGCTACTTTCATTTCAAATCGAACTACAGAAATTTTAAAAATATTTTAACATCTCTACCCAAAAAGGACAATTGGTGGGTAGGGCCAATTTGGCTGAGGCCGTCGCAATCATTCCGGACAGAACAACATCTTACAGTTACGGAATTTAAAAGCATCGATCTAGAGGGAAAGTAAATTGGCCTCAACACACGTGCACAATACTTTAACATCATTGTTCAAAATAGTACTTTACACATAGGGCTTTCACGAATATCCATATGGGTGAAATTGGTTCGAGTAATAGCTAATTGTTTTTGCATTTCCGCAAGTCCTCAACGTTCATCTACCTTACATTCATCATTCTTAACAACCGAGAAACTCTTAAAATGTCGTAACTTTGTTCTACGGGAGATACAAAATGAAATGTTTAAGAATGACCTATCAACACTTTAACGTAATTTGAAAATTTCAGTAAAAAGCAAACTTAATGTGTTCACTCCATTCATTGACCAACATGGGTTATTTCCCCCAGAAAACTCGACGGCAGCATTTTCAATTAAGCATCCTATTATCTTACATCATAAACTCATCGTTTCTGGAATGATAGTGGGCTATTTTCATCTTTCTAATTTACATGTTGGCATTTCGAAGCTGAATTTAGTCCGCCAGGAGTTTTGGTTATTACGTATACGAGGTCTAGCTAAACGTAGGTATAGAACATCAATGCATCATCTGCTTTAAACTTATGCAAAGGAAGAAAAGCCCAAGCATGTGAAGGCATATGTTTCGCTCTTTGTTTCCTTAATAATTAAAGCAATACATGCTTGTGGGTGATTTGGCCACTGAAGCATTCATCATAGCTTTGGGTAGATTTATCGCTCGACGTGGGAACCCATTGAAATATAGTCGGATAGTGTACCAATTTTCGTGGTGCATAACTCAAAGCTTCAACGATTGTGTAAGCGATCATTTAACATTTGAAGGCATATATTGCCGATTTATTTCACCTGCCTACCAACATTTTGGAGGTTTATGGGGGGAGGTATGAAGTCCATCAAAACCAATCTACGGAGAGTTATTGGCGACCATTGTCTGACGTATTAGCAATTTTATACTCTCCTCACTCGTATTGAAGCACTACTCAACTCTCGTCCGCTGTGTGCCAGTAACGATGCTGAAATCGATGCCTTGACACCGTCCCACTTTCTCATCGGACAAGCCTATACCTCAATGGCGGAACCATTCAGTGAAGCGATAGGAGAAAGTAAAACATATATGTCAGGAATTTTGGAAACGCTGGTACTCTGAATATTTAACTAGCCTACAGCACAAAGAAACATGTAGACCTGCAAGTTCTAATATTAAACTAGACCGAATAGTTGTACTTAACGCACCTAACCTATCGCAATCTAAGCGGATTCTTAACAAGATCATCAAACTTTATCCAGGACATGATAATAATATTCGAGTTGTCACTATCAAGAGCCATTTACACCAGACCAATTGTGAAGATTTCACCACTAATGGTTCCTGAAAGATGTTCATCTTCCAGTGTGGGGAGAATGTTTAAGATTTACAATGTGGCACCTATGTCAACAAATCCGTACACTAACGCATAAATATATTACGTCATAAAAAAAAGAAATCGCCAGCTTGTCATCGACACTGATACATACGTCTGTGTAGTTGAAGAGAAACCGTAGACGAAGGCAGTTCAATTAAAAGTTGCTTATCATAATTAAATACATTTTTTTTGTAGGTAGAATCAAACTCGTATCACAAATGTACTTATGTATATAATCAAACATAGTAGTACTTGAATATAATCAATAAAATTAAATAAAAGGTTTCAAACAACATGTATTTTTACAAAGTATTAAACATATTTTTTGAATCGATACTGTTCTAGCTACAACTTAAGCATCAACAACCAAAATTTGGTTTCAATATCACATTACAATCTAAATTTTTTTTTACATTACTATATAAATGCCTTCCCCATGAAATAAGAATATTAATAAATATATCCTGTTGCTTTTCCAAAAAAAAACTTTCAAAAAAATTAAATAAAAGGACTATCTTTCGGTAATTTCTACGTTATAATAAAGGGTCCGGCATCTAACGTTTTTTTTTCAACTAGTGTTTATTTCGTGAATGGTAACACTTAGCTCATGTCTGATTTGACAGATAATTAGTTTTATCCTTCCGGTTAATAATGGAAAATAATTTCATTCAAATGGCTGCCTCGGCTGGCCATGCAGTAGCCTACACGATCGGTCCAATTTTTAAGCACATTATCGATTGTGTGCAGCTGTATTTCACCAATGGCTTCACGAATATTGTCCTCTAAGGCGTCAATTGTTTCTGGCTTGTCGGCGTAACACTTACCTTTTACGGCACCCCACAAATAATAGTCCAACGGTGTCAAATCGCAGCTCCGAGGTAGCCAAACGACATCAGCTCTGCGGCTGATAATGCGATCTTCAAAAACAGGGCGCAAAACATCGAGTGTAGCTTCGGCTGTGTGGCACATAGCGCCGTCCTGTTGAAACCAAATGTTGCCAATATCCTCCTCTTCAATTTTTGTGAACAAAAATTCGTTCAACGTGGCCCGATAACGATCGCCATTGACTGTAACGGCCACTCCTTGCTCATTTTCGAAGAAAAATGGTCCAATTATGCCTCTGGACCAAAATCCGCACCAAACAGTGACTCGTTTTGGGTGTATCGGGTTTTCAATGTATGCATGCGGGTTTTCTGTGACCCAAATGCGACAATTTTGCTTGTTTACATACCCGCCAAGATCAAAATGAGCTTCATCTGAAAAGATGATATTTTTGGCAAAATCGGCATCTTCTCTAAGTCGATCGCAGGCCCACTTAGCGAAGTGAAAACGCATTGGATGGTCAGTTGGCTTCAACTCCTGAACCAATTGGACTTTGTATGGCGTCATACCAAGGTCTTTATGCAAAATTCGTCTCAATGATGTCTCCGAAATGTTCAATTGTTGAGAACGACGGTGAATTGATGTTGATGGCGCTTCACGCACACTTTCTGCCACAGCAGCAATATTATCGGGTGTACGCACTGTTTTTGGCTTTTCACGCTTTGGTTTATCGATGAGGATGCCAGTTTCTTTCACTTTTTTCACAAGATAACGAACATACGGAGCTGACGGTGCTTCTCTTCTTCCAAAATCCGTACGCAATTTTCGCACACATTCTGCAACATTACCACGATTTTCAAAGTAATGTCGCAATATTCCCCAGCGTTGTCAGACATGAACTAAGTGTTACCATTCACGAAATAAGCACTAGTTGAAAACAAAACGTTAGATGGCGGACCCTTTACTTAAAACTGAAAAACTTTATTTTTAACTGCTAATCCAAAATGTTATTTTTGTAGTTGACATTTGTGTCGTGACATATATTTGTTTTAGTACATGTTTTGTTTGTTTTGTAAATAAAGTGTTGACATTTCTATGTTTTATTTATTCTGATTACACTTAATATTGAAATTCATAGATTTATATATACATAGATATTAACTACGTTAATATTCGAACATTCTCCCCGGCCGTGAACAGCGTTCGCAATCGTAAATATCCCTGCTGTCTCCAACAGTTCCTTAACAGCTTTCAACTTTTCCTGGGCTTCCTCAATGCTGTCTGCACCGGTGATGGCGTCGTCGACGTAGGTTTCCTCCTTTAAAACTTGTGCTGCTGACGGAAATCTGTGGGCCTCATCGTCTGCCAACTTCGGGAAAACTCTAATAGCGAGGTAAAGTGCTGATGCTGTACCCAACGTCACTGTTCGTAAGCGAAACATCTTTATTTCTTCATTATTATTTCATTTCATCTCAGGCTGTTCTCTCCAGAGTATTTGTTGATAATGGGAGTCCTTGCTGCTGACTTGAATTTGGCGGTACATTTTTTCGACGTCTCCTGTAAATGTGTACTTGTATAACCGCCATCTCATTATGATATCAATTACGTTCTTCTGCATCTTAGGTCCGATCATCAAGTGGTCGTTGAGTGATGCCCCACCGATTGCTTTAAATGTCGCATCAAAGACCACTCGCAGTTTGGTTGTCGTGCTGGACTCTTTGATGACCGCATGGTGAGGAATAAAATAGTGATGTGGTGTTTGAAGAACGTAATCTGACTCATTTACATGAGACATATGGCCGAGTGTCCCATATTCCTGCATGGTCTTTGAATACTCTTTTAGCAGTGCTGGGTTACAATGGAGTCTCCTCTCCAACTGTTAAAATCGTTTTAACGCACCGTGACGTTTTGGTCCCATGGTGGTATACTTGCCACCCTTAAACGGTAGACAAACCTGATACCGACCACAAGGTAATCTTATAGTATTTTTTTATAAAATGTGCCTCACATTCCTTTTCTTCCTCAGCTTCATACCTTGGAAAGGGCTCTTCTTCGATCTCCCAAAATTTTCGGAGAGTTGTGTCGATGGTTTAGTCGAGTCGGCACGAAAAACTGCTTACTTGAGCGCTACTGGGTATCTTTCCTAATAGAATCCATCCTAACTGGGTTTTTTGAGCGACTGGACTGGAATTTCCCGCAATCCTGATGACCTCACCAAGAAGAATTGCGCTATAGACGTCACCACCCAACAGCATGTCCACCTTTGATGGTATATTGAACGTTGGATCCGCCAGAGGTAAGTTTTGAATTCTGCTCCAATTATCGAAGTTAATGTGTTGGGCCGGAAGAAGGCCAGTTAGTGTTTTAAAAACCAATGCTTGTACATTGCTTGTATACCTTGAGGTCAACGACTCAAGTTCCAGGACGATAGACTTTTGTGTTGTTCCACTGCTGACCATCCCCAGCCCATTAACCGTCATAAATGTCCTCTTTGGTTTTAGACCTAGTCGTTGGACCGCTGACTCTGTATTGAAGGACGCCTCAGATCCCGGATCTACTAACGCTCTCAAAACTAATCTGCCGCCATCTGAAGATCTAACCCTCAACAATGCTGTAGCTAACAAAACCCTGGTGTTCGTGTTGACATGGTAGCTGTTAAGATGACTGTTGCTTGTTGTGTGTGGTTGAAACTCGGACGCATTTGGATTGACTGACATCTGTAGTGAATGATGGTTATTTGTGTGGTTAGACAACTTGTGTAGCTAAATGTGCACTGTGTATGGTTTGACCTGTGTGTTTTTTTTTTTTTTTATAATTTACGCGCGCCTAAGGGGTTGATACCCTTTTACTGTTGCCAGGGCGCGGGCGGAAAGTTAGAAGGAGGAGAAAGGAAAATTGTTTTTGTAGTGGTTTGAAATTCAGGTGTGTTTGGTTTCTATGTTTGCTCTCCAGGGATGGGAGTCCGAATAGGACGGAGAGTTTTTCTTCACTCAGAGTGATTCGAGATATAATTCCCAGTATTTTTTTCATTGCTTGAAACTCTTATAACAGCCAAATCTACTTGTCAGTGTTATGCCTTCACACGCAGAATTTTTTTGTCTGAGTTCCAATTATACAATGAAAAACTGATTTTGCCATGGGCAGGATTCGAACCTGGACCCTCCGAGTGAGAAGCGTTTGCTGCTACCACTACACCACGGCCACCCCTATTGCATGTATTTTCGTGTAGCAAAGAATGGTGGCGCTGCTTACAGAAATGACAGCACTTCGCACTGGGGCATCTTGATTTGAAATGACTGTATGCCAAGCAGTTTTCGCACACCTTTACCCTACGCACAGTTTGCATCCTACGCTCCACATCCATTTGCAGAAACCGATCACACTTCTTAAGCGAATGATGACCTCTTTGACACACGCTACAGTTGACCTGTCTTTTCGATTCCTGCTGGCTATAAAAAACATTCGTTCCTGGCCTACGCTGCTCGGATTTGCTACTCGAACCCTTGGGATCTACTGCTTCTAAGGTACGAGACAGACACTCTAAAAACTCTACAAACTCTTTAAATGATGGCAACTCCTTACTCGAACCTAATTTTTCTTCCCATAACTGCTGAGTGCTATTTGAAAGCTTCTACGATAATGAAAATTAAAATAACATCCCAACTCTCTACTGGCAGACCTAAATTCCTCAAAGCATGAATTATTTCTTGTGACGTGTCCAGGATTTTTTTGATGTTGGCCGATGAATCAGAGGTAATATTTGGTTGATTAAATAATAATTTTAGTTGAGTATTGACTAACACTCTTTTATGATCGTAGCGCTCTGTCAAGATCTTCCATGCTGGACCATAATTGCTTTGATCGATAGTCAAGTGCTATAGAAGACGATCTGCTTCACCTCTAACCGACGACTTCAAATAATGAAGCTTCTGGGCATCACTTAAAGATTGGTTGTTATGAATTAATGCCACAAAAATGTCGTGAAACGACCTCCATGTTTCATAACTGCAAGAAAACGTTGGAATATTGATGACCGGCAATCGCAGCTCGTTATGGCCTCGTTCCTTGGTATCTGCTGTTAAGTGAGCTGCGCTTGAACCGTTCATAGCAGCTTTAATAACCGGAATTTTGTCTAATGCATCTAACAAATCTGCTTTGTAATCCGCAAACAAATCGAGAATTTTATCAAATGTCTGCACTAACACACAAACCTGCTCAGAATCAATTTTGCCATCATCTACTATGATATGTTCATTGTATTTATTTGCCTGAACCATATGCTAGTCTAATATGGAAATACGAGTTTGAATATAATTCGCCCTTTTCAAACGCGCACTGTCTGCCTTCCCAAAATTCTCATAATCCTTTTAGATACGTTCAAGGACGTTTAATTGTAATTTTCCGAACGACATGACGTGAAAATTTTTACGAGATGTGGAAAATTATTACACAAAACCACTAATAATATGTATATTGTATATTGTATATTGTATATATATGTATATATGTTTTAAAATTTACAACGATGTGGAGTAATAAGCGTATTATATATATGTAAGATTAATTCCGATAAAAACACAAATTCTCTCTCTCTTGTTACAACACGTTTATTGGTAATTGGTAATAGTTTAATTCTAATTTCTTTGCGCTCTGATGACGACTTTGCACATTGAGGGTTGAATAAGAACTAAAAAACTTTTCCGATCGTGGATGCGGGATTTTATTATGTGTTTTTCCCCTTTTGTCTGCGTACGGTTTTTATGTACTTGAATTTGAGTTACAGTGTACTGTGATCGTCAGTTAGTGTCCTGTTATGCTGTATATGCTTCGTTGGTGGCGTGATGTGCCCGTAAGTATGTGAGCTGTTCGTCGTCTGGTACTGTCTGTAAATAAGTGTTGTACATGTCTATGCCGGCTGTGTTCTTGGTGTGGGCTTGTCTGTGTTTATGCGAAGCAGATGTATGGTGTTGTCGTCTATGTTTTACCCATCACCTCGGGCGCTTTCCCACACTCGGCCATCCTGCTCATTCATTCGACCCGAATGATGGATTCCATTTCTTTAGGTATTCCGCGACGGTATTGGTAGTATTGGGACCTTCATGGTCACCGACCTTTCTCACCTCATATCTTCCCTTATTTAACTTCCTGGTGATCCGGTATGGTCCGAAGAACTTGGGTCTTAGCTTCATTCCTACTCCGAATTGAGTGCGCTTGATGGCGACTAACTCATTCAGTTCGTATTTCTGGTCCGGAACTCTCTTCTTGTAATATGTCCTTTTATTTTCTCGCTGTACTTTCTGAATATTCTCGCGGACTTCTTCCCTTACTTCGTCGCGTTCGGCACTCAACTCTCGCACTGTCCCATCTTGTAACCATTCTCGTAAGTCTGGGTAATCTGGAACACACATCTCTATCCCAGTCAAAATACGGAACGGACTGAACTTGGTGCTCCTCGGCGGTGAACTATTTAACACTTGTTGGATTTTGTCGACGTGTCTATACCAAGTGTTCGAGTTACCCACGCATGCCTTTGTTAACATGGGAATCACAGTTTTGTGGACTCGCTCCACCTGTCCATTCCCACGTGGAACTCCAGTGGATATAAGAAGGTGTTGGATGCCTTGTTCCTTACAGTACTCGCTAAATGTACTTGACGTAAACGCTGTCCCACGATCCGAGATAATTCTACGAGGGTTGCCAAAGATTGCTGATTGACGCTTTAGCCTGTCCAGAACTTCACTTGAGCCAGTACTCTTGACGGGGTAAAGCCAGGTAAACTTGGAGAAAGCATCTATAACAACAAACAAATGGTTGTACTGTTTATGCGTTGCCTCCATCGGTCCAAGGTGGTCTACGTGATATGTCCCAAGTGGTTTGTCGTCTTTATCGATTGGATACAACAGTCCTTCCTTCCTTCCATCCTTTGCTTGCGATATGATGCACTTAACACAGCTTTTCACGACATTTGGCACTTTTCGAGACATTTCAGGGATATAAAAGGTCTTTTCGACGAAGTCTGCTGTCTTCTTGGCAGCAAAATGTCCCTGTTGGTGTGCCATACTGATGATCTCCTGCTCCATCTGGGATGGCACGACTATCAGTTCCTTAATGGGATCCTTGTACAGGATTCCAGCTTTCGTGTAATAGTCCTCATAGACATCCCTTTCAAGTATCTTCTTCACGGCCTTTATCCAGGTATCTTGCATTTGGGCTTCTCTGATGCGATGGTTCAATGACTCTTCGATCATCAGTCAAGACACTCTACTTAAGGCGTTGACGTGCTTCATCTTGCTTCCCGAACGGTGTTCGATTTTGTACTGAAAGTCCTGTAAAAATAATGCCCATCTCGACACTCTTAAGGGAATGTCATTCTTTCGCATCGTCGTACCGAACGCATTACAATCAGTTACTATTGTAAATTTTAGTCCTAATAAATACACCCTCCACTTCTTAAGAGCTTCAATTATGGCCAATACTTCCAATTCATACGAAGGATATTTCTGCTCGGTTTCCCGCGTCTTTCTGCTCATGTATTGCACAGGATGGTAATATTGGTCATCTGAATCTTTTTGTAACAGGACAGCTCCATAGCCGTACATACTGGCGTCGGTGTGGACTTCGGTTGATGCCTTTGGATCGAACAACCTTAACACCGGTGCGCTAACTAGGGCTGCCTTTAACTGCTCGTATGACAACAGTTCTTCTACTTCCATCTTGAACTTACTATCTTTGCGCAACAGGTCAGATAGTGGCTTGGCGATAGTCGCAAATCCCTCAATAAAACGTCTGAAATACGATGTCAAACCTAAAAAGCGTTGAAGCGTCTTTTTGTCGGTTGGCACTGGGAACTCGCGTACTTCCCTGGTCTTTTCTAATGATGGTCGAATAGTACTTCTCTCTATGATGTATCCTAAAAAGTCTATTTGCTTCAGCAAGAGTTGACTCTTCTTCCATTGAATGCACAGTCCATTCTCGGCGGCCACTTGCAAGACAGTTTCTAGCTTCTGCAAACCCTCTTCCTCATCTTTGGACCCGATAATAAGATCGTCCATGTAAACGTCCATTATGCCTTTCTGTACCAGCTTCCTGAATACCGCAGAGATATATCGGCAAAAAACAGCAGGCGAGTTTGATATGCCAAATGGTACGAACAGAAATTCGAACTGCCCATTATGCGTAACAAACGCAGTATATTTCCTCGAACTCTTTTCCAATGGTACATGGAAGAAACCATTTGCCAAATCTAGTGTAGTGTACACGTTAGCACCTCGTAATCCCTCCACTACGTCATCGATCAGTTTCATAGGAAAGTTATCTTTAATTATTTTTTCGTTGACTTTCCTGTAGTCACAGCACAAACGTTTCGTTCCATCCTTCTTCTGAACTAACACGATTAGTGCCGCATATTCCGAAAAGCTGGGTTGGATAATGCCGTCCCGTAGCCATTCGGATATTTGTTGGTCGACAATCTGTTGGTCTGAATGAGACATCCGTCTAGGCCCTTGATAAACTGGTATCTCATCGTTCAGTATCAACCTCATTTCGACTGGTGAGTTCTGCTTTCTACTTGGGGCGTAGTTGTTTACCAACTTCCTCACTCGAGTTCTCATGTTGTGTTCTAAATGGTCCACTTCTACGATAGAGCGGTCCATCCACTCCATTTCTCCAGCCGACAAGCACATGGTTCCAAACTCTTCCAAAAGCTCTAGTACTTCCGGTTTACGATCAACATCCTCGTAACGGGCTGTGTATTCTCCGCCTTTCTTCGATGATGCACTTCTGCAACTTGCTCTCGTTCTCGCACTACCATTTGTGCCTGCAGGACTCTTGTCCACCTCAACATCCTTCCGAAGTCCTTCACCGCTTTCTTTACTTCCACTACAATTAGCCCGCATACCTTCCTGTCTCATCACGTCCTTAACTGACTTCACCACTGGTTTGTTCCTAAATATGACGCTATCTGTTGATATTGCAACGTCGACGTCACTAAGAACCTCATTGCCTATTACAGCGTCGTACTGCATGTCTCTCTCTCTAACTACATGAAACATAATTTTCAAATTAACTTCGTCTACTGTACAATCTACTTCAAAGTTCCCCAATGTTACTACTCGATTCTGTCCAATCCCTGACAAAGTTTTTCTGTCACATCCTAACTCGACGTGCTCTAGCCTCAGCAAGGCATCGTACCGAAGCAAATTCACGTCACTGCCTGTGTCAAATAACGCTGATATACTTTGACCCTTTACATTTATTTCCTTGAACACACGATTGGTTTGTACAGCAAGGTTCACCTTCACCTCCGGAACATCGTCTGGTCCTTCTGTTGATGCAGTATTGACCCGCCTCAGTTCTCCTCTTGATCGTTGTTGCATTGGCTGCATACCGCTCCCACATTCAAACGACCTATGGCCTACCTGCCCGCATTTGAAACACCTGAATGTGCGCACTTTGCAATCCCTAGCGATATGGGTGGGGTCTCCACATTTGAAACATTTCCTCGATTCTCGTTCCTGCTTAAAGGCTGGTACGTTTCCCGATCGTTGTTGGTTTCCCTTCGAATATGGTGACTGCTGGGTTTCGCCTCGAACCTTCTCGTATGCCCTCAGTTGATTCTTGAGCTCGCTAATCGTCCTAGCTTGATACAAGACTGTCTTATTCTGCCTCGAGTCCGGAATCCCATCTACGAAGTATTGTACGATGCTTTCCTCGTCGATGTTTGTTGCCTTCGCTATTTCAATTAAACAGTATAAATATTCGCGTAACGACTCGGAAGACTTCTTACGGCGGTTCTTTAAAATGCGGTGCACCTGTGCTGAGGACAACTTACTCCCGAATTCCTCGACCAAAATTCGCTTTAGTGTAATCCAATTTTTAACATTTGGCTGCCCACGGAGGAAAAGTTTTGCGGCTCCTTTAAGCAATTGCTTGGCGTACACGAATCGTTGAAGATTATTCCAGCCGACGGTAACAGCAGTTTCCTCGAATTCGTCGATCCACAGATTAATGTCTGTATGGCTGGTCCCGTCAAATTGGGTCATGGAGTCTTCGACGTCGCGTAAAGTAAAGTTGGAACGTAGAGATGATTGTTCGAGTGCGGAATCTGAATCGGATTCTCCCTCCTCAGGGGGTGCCCTTGGTCGCTCATCGCCGCCGCCCTCAGTTCCGGGTAGTTCGTAGTGGTCAAACAGTCTACGTTGCAGAGTTTGTTTAAGTCCTGTCGAGTCAATCCCTAGTTCGGTCAGTTTTTGTCTCAAGTCCTCAACTCTTAAGCTCAAGATTGCCTCGGCATCCATAATCGCTTACAAAATAATTATTTTAGGCGAGATACAGTTTTTACCAAACAAAACAAAAAAAACTACTTTTTCTTAAAGAGAAAACAAATTCATACGACTTTTTCTTATCTTATCTAAGTTCACAGTTTGCACGTCCGCAGACTTTTTCGCCGCTCAACAACGGACTTTTTTTTTCACCGCTCAACAACGGACTTTTTTTCACCGCTCAACAACGGACTTTTTTTTTCACTTTCACTTTCACTTTTGGGTTGGTGCTCTTTTTGTAAACAAGAATAAAAATTTTTTTTTTGCTTTTACGACTTTTCTTTTTATTCACCCACACGGATTTAAAGATCCTATGCACTCCCGGATAAGGATTTAACGATCCTTGAACTATTGTTTACTAGCCCACAATCCCGGTTGAGCCCCCATTTGTAGGATTAATTCCGATAAAAACACAAATTCTCTCTCTCTTGTTACAACACGTTTATTGGTAATTGGTAATAGTTTAATTCTAATTTCTTTGCGCTCTGATGACGACTTTGCACATTGAGGGTTGAAAAACTTTTGCGATCGTGGATGCGGGATTTTATTATGTGTTTTTTCCCCTTTTGTCTGCGTACGGTTTTTATGTACTTGAATTTGAGTTACAGTGTACTGTGATCGTCAGTTAGTGTCCTGTTATGCTGTATATGCTTCGTTGGTGGCGTGATGTGCCCGTAAGTATGTGAGCTGTTCGTCGTCTGGTACTGTCTATAAATAAGTGTTGTACATGTCTATGCTGGCTGTGTTCTTGGTGTGGGCTTGTCTGGGTTTATGCGAAGCAGATGTATGGTGTTGTCGTCTATGTTTTACCCATCACCTCGGGCGCTTTCCCACATATATATATATATGTAAATATCTATATATGTAAATTTTTGTGTACAATGTAAGTAATTATAATGGAAAGGACTCACTTGAACTTCCGACTGATGATTTCCTTTTGATTTCTTCCAGGTATGCACTTCTCCTGATGATTTTTCCTGTGCACACACACACTTTTGGAGCTTCTTTAAATTTTTGTTGGAGGCTGCAGCGATGGGATCATTGATGAATTGCTGGTTGCAGGTTTTCTTCTTATTATGTTAAATTTTTTGTGTTGATTTTGATAATTTATGTATTACTATTATGAAACTTTAGTGTTGATAATTTCGTTTATAAATATGTATGTACGAGTATATCTATATGTAGATTCTTGTGTTGACAAATGTACTTGTACAATTTTGTGTTGATTGTATTAAAAATTCTTGATCCGGCTCGAAGGACCAAATGTTGTTTTTCCAAAAAAGGAAATAAAATGACTATCTTTCGGTAATTTCTACGTTATAATACTTAAAACTGAAAAACTTTATTTTTAACAGCTAATCCAAAATGTTATTTTTGTAGTTGACATTTGTGTCGTGACATATATTTGTTTTAGTACATGTTTTGTTTGTTTTGTAAATAAAGTGTTGACATTTCTATGTTTTATTTATTCTTATTACACTTAATATTGAAATTCATAGATTTATAAAGGGTCCGCCATCTAACGTTTTTTTTTTTCAACTAGTGCTTATTTCGTGAATGGTAACACATAGCTCATGTCTAATTTGACAGATAATTAGTTTTATCCTTCCGCTGAACGGAAGGTTGTGTATACGCTTGAACAACGCTGGGAAATATTGCCTGCGATCGACTTAGAGAAGATGCCGAAGTTTTGCGCCCTGTTTTTGAAGATCGCATTATCAGCCGCAGAGCTGATGTGGTTTGGCCACCTCGGAGCTGCGATTTGACACCGTTGGACTATTATTTGTGTGGTGTCGTAAAAGATAAGTGTTACGCCGACAAGCCAGAGACAATTGACGCTTTAAAGGACAATATTCGTGAAACCATTGGTGAAATACAGCTGCACACAATCGATAATGTGCTTAAAAATTGGACCGATCGTGTAGGCTACTGCATGGCCAGCGGAGGCAGCCATTTGAATGAAGTTATTTTCCATTATTAACCGAAAGGATAATACTAATTATCTGTCAAATCAGACATGAGCTAAGTGTTACCATTCACGAAATAAGCACTAGTTGAAAAAAAAAACGTTAGATGGCGGACCCTTTACACAGATATTAACTGCGTTAATTTTCAAACATATCCATTTATCTAAAAAATGTGAAACAATGGCTCTTACAACTTAATTATAATGATATTTTTTATTTAATTCTGACAAATACTGAATTATGCACATACCACGTTAATTTTAATATATTGTATTATGGCTCTGTAATTGGATTTCGATATACAGGGTTTCCGATTCCTGGGTATATTCTAAGAAAAACATCTTTCAACAATAAGGGTCTATCTCCAATGCGGATATCACTTATCGAGGGTTTAAGGAAAGGCTTACTTTGGTACACCCTGAAATCGCTCAGTTAATGCTAATGGCAGAAACTTTGTTGATGACTTTGTTTTTAGAAGAAATTCTACACTTTATAACTGCATTTAAATAAAGTTGACATCTTGTTAAGGTCTTTAGATATCCAATTTCTAAGCTGCCCATGCTAATTTTTGACTTTGAGGTCGCTTTTCTCCAGAAAATGTGTAATAAACACAACGTATAACTATTTTTTTCTTATAAACGTAACAATAATTGATGATAATTTTAACGAAATATTAATTTGTTAAATTCACGTGTAAAATCATACAAACCAAAACATACATATATACCACCATACATGATATCATGTCCTTGATTAGCAGCGATGACGATGGCGAAATTCCAAGAGTGGGTGATGTGGTATATGGTGTTCCGTCTGTGGTGCGTGATGTGTGGTGTTTTTATGTCTTGTGTGTTTTTTTATTAATTGAATATTTTAATGAAAACTAAGTGTGATTTTGTTTCAATTATGTATTATAAATGTTCACTTGTTACAATATTAACTGTATGAATATTGTAATATGTTTGTGTGGGTACAAATAATAGAACTTATTCTTTTCAATACAAATCCCTTTATTCAGTACAGTTACAATTCACTATTTAATTCTTTCTCTCTGTACAATTCAATTCCTCAACCACTTATACTTTTCTTATCTTTTACTTAAACCACTTAATCACTTCTTCTAATTAACACTTCAAATTCAACTTTGGAACTGATTTGCATACCTTTGGGATGCTGGTATTTATACTCGAATGACATACTTCGAGAACAATCCTCGCCACCCAGCGTCCCATACAATTTCCAATTTGCTAGAAAATTCGATTCTACTCTCCAGTCGAGACTTTGCTAATCCAGTATCGAAACCTTCTAGTCTTCGAGTTTCGACATTTTCTGCTAGATGTCGCTGCTCACATTTGAGTGGTTATCACATTGCTCCCTCCCTACAGTTGTTCGTCCCGAACAACTTCGTCATTAAGCATCCCGTTGAAATGACACATTCTTTCCAAATGGACCACTTTCAATTTTCCTCGATCCCCACGCTGGATCCGGTAGACAACGTCATTAATGCGGGTTATCACCTTGTATGGACCTTCCCAGTCCTGTTGCAATTTTGGTGATTTGCCTTTCTTACGCTGAGGATTATACAGCCAAACCAGATCTCCTTCGTTGAAACCGGAAGATTTCGACTTGATATCGTACCTAGTTTTCATGCGGCTGCTTGCTAGCTTCATCTTTTCTCTGGTGTCTTCATGCAATTTACGAATCCTGCTGCGTAAGTCATTCACGTACTCGTTCACCTCTTTGGGCTCCGTCGGTGGGGATCCGAATTTTGCTTCACTTGGCAACCGAATTGTTTGACCAAATAAGATCTCGGATGGTGTGTGCCCTGTTGAGCTATGGACCGCGTTTCGGTAGGCCATTAAGAAGAGGGGTATGTGTCGATCCCAATCCCGCTGGCAGTTGCTGACAACCTTAGATAGATGCTCATTCAAGGTCCGATTGAATCGCTCGACCATTCCATCAGATTGAGGGTGTAGTGGCGTTGTCCTTGTCTTTCTTATTCCCAAATATTGGCATATTTCCTGGAAGACTTTTGATTCAAAGTTTCGCCCTTGATCAGAGTGCAGCTCCATTGGGACCCCAAATCTGCTCACCCAGTTGTTGACTATCTGTTCGGCTACGGTCTTAGCCTCTTGATTTGGGATGGCAAATACTTCCGGCCACTTACTGAAGTAATCCATGACTACGAGAGTATATCGGTTTCCATTAGAGGTTTCGGGAAACGGCCCAGCGATGTCGATGGCTATTCGTTCGAAAGGTGCTCCGACATTGTATTGTTGCATTTGTCCACGTGGCTTTACTTTTGGATCCTTGGTAGCCGCACATCTTATGCACTTTTTGCACCAATTCTCGACATCTTGTTTAGCGCTTAGCCAATAGAAACGTTCCCTTACCTTTTCCAACGTCTTGTTTATTCCCAAATGGCCTCCTGAGATTCCGTCATGTATTTCATGGAGTACTTGGTTGACTCTGGACCGTGGCACAATTAGCTGCATACGAGATGTTGTCCCATCTGCACTTTCCCATTTTCTCTTCAGCAATCCATCTTGCACAAAAAGCGAGTCCCACTGTGCCCAGTATGCCTTCAGAGTTTGGCTCCGATCTGATATCTGCTGCCAGCTTGGTCTTTCCTCGTGTTCCTTCCAGGCCAATATTGGTTCGATGTCATTGTCTGCCTGTTGGGAGGAACGGATTTCGTCTATACTCCAACCCTCTATTGGCTCAGTCCTGATCATTTGGATAGTTGCCTGTTCTTTTGCTTCTTTACGATTGCAGTGTTCGCATTTTACTCCGCACGGTCGACGAGAGAGAGCATCAGCATTTGAGTGGAGTGTTCCCTTGCGGTGTTGCACTTCAAAGTCGTAGCCCTGCAACTGCTCGATCCATCTTGCAACTTGGCCTTCAGGGTTCTTAAATTGGAGTAGCCATTTCAGAGCTGCGTGGTCTGTCCGGAGAATGAACTTTTGTCCGTAGAGGTACTTATGGAAATGCTTCGTAGCCAGAATTAAAGCCAGAAGCTCGCGCCGGGTTACACAGTAGTTCCTTTCAGGTCTGGAGAGTGCTTTACTGTAATATGCGACCACTTTCTCTTGACCATCATGAACCTGGGAAATCACAGCTCCGACCCCAACATTGCTAGCGTCTGCGTCCACGATGAACATTTTTCCGGGCGTCGGGTAACCCAAGATGGGGGCATTGCACAGCTGTCGCTTCAGTTCTTGAAATGCTTTTTCGCATTCTCCAGACCACCTGAACTGTCGGCCTTTTTCTGTAAGTTGATGCAGGCTCTTCGCAATGCCAGCAAAATCCTTTACGAACCTTCTGTAATACGTGGCGAGTCCCAAGAAGCTTCTCAGTTGGTGTTTATCTTTTGGAGAAGGACAACTTTTCACGGCTTCGATTTTGTCAGGATCCGTTCTTACTCCTTCCGCTGATATAATGTGACCCAGATATTTTACTTCCGGAGGAAACAAGGCGCACTTTTCCGGGTTGAGCTTTAAATGAGCACTTCGTAGCCTCTCAAACACTTCTTTTAGATTTTCGCGGTGCTCCTCGTACGTCTTACCTATGACGATAACGTCGTCCAAATATACTAGGCAGGTTTTCCAGGTGAGTCCTTGCAATGTTCGTTCCATTAGTCGCTCGAACGTGGCCGGAGCGTTGCACAGTCCAAACGGCATCACTGCAAACTGCCAAAGACCGCTTCCTGTAGTGAAGGCAGTTTTCTCACGGTCCGTACGATTTATCTCTACCTGCCAGTAACCGCTCTTCAAGTCAAGTGTTGAAAACCATTTTGCTCCAGAAAGCATATCCAAAGTGTCATCGATTCTCGGAAGTGGGTAGCTGTCCTTTTTAGTGACATCATTCAGACGTCGGTAGTCTACACAAAATCTCGTGCTGCCATCTTTCTTCTTCACGAGGACCACTGGAGATGCCCACGGACTTTGCGATTCTTCAATCACTCCCTCAGCTTTCATCTTCGACATCATTTCGGCAACTTCTGTTTGCTTTGCCAATGGAAGACGCCTTGCAGGTTGACGGATTGGTCGAGCGTCTCCGGTGTCAATGTGGTGTTGAACAATATGCGTACGTCCATATTCTCCGTCTTGTGTAGCAAATATATCAGCGTACTCACCGATTAGTTTTTCTGCCAGGATTCGCTGATCTTCGTCCAGATTACAGAGGCTGAGAATTTTGTTCTTGATTTTTATGCTCTGAACTGTTGTGACCGGTTTTGCACCCTTTTTTTCCGTTGTGGTCGATATAGCCTCAACAGGTACGCATTTTCCCACTATCTCCCCCTTTTTCACCTTTACACTGAATGTCTTTGGATTTAGAATCCTTACAGGGACCATGTTGTTCTTTGGCTCCACTAAGGTCTTTCCCACCATGAAGTCTCTTTTCTTTTCTGGTTCCATCAAATAGAATCGGTGGCTACCAGGACCACCTTCCACTTTTGCCCACAAAATTGCTTCTGACGAAGGCTCTAGACTCTGATTGCTACAGATGACGACATTTGAGACTGTGGTATTGGCGTTTCCGTATATCATTGGTATCTCCATGTTTCCGTATTTCAGGGTTTGTGCCCCCAAGTCGACTACAAGTCCATGTTCTCTCATGAAGTCTGTACCAATGATGCACTCGTCACATATGTCAGCTACCAGAAACGCGTGAGTGAATGTTATTCCAGCCAGTTGGATTTTTATGCGGACTTCACCATATACCTTAATCGTTGCTGTAGCTGTTCGCAAGCTGCAGCTGCTAGTGTTATGCAGCCAAGACTTCTGCACAAGATTCCTCCTGATGATTGAGGCCGTGGCACCGGTGTCTATTGTTGCCATCCATTTTTCTTTACCACTGACTACTTCTACTAGAAGGCTTTCGCTGCGTCGTTTTGCCAGCGAGACTTGGATGATGGTCCTGGGGCCGTCGACTCCTGCTACCAACTTCTGCCCCGCGAAGTTGGTGCTTAAGCATTTCCCGACTGATGGCTTCGGGAAGGTTGACCGGCGTCTTGATAGCTGTTTCTGCGGGTTTCTTCCTCTATTTGCTTGTCACCACAGTGAGGGCAGTCTTTTCGTCGCACCGGTTCTTTACACTGCCTTTGAAGGTGTCCTATTTTATTGCAATTCCAGCAGCGCATTATTCGTCTATCCCGTCGAGTATCTCGTTCCTCGGCACTAATTCTTGTGCAGGAGCATTCGACAGATGCTACTTCCCTGACGAAATGTGTTCCCCTGGAAGCCTGATTGGCTGCTTCCATCTCCAGAGCGAAGGCAAGTGCTTCAGCAAGGGTTCTTTTCCCGGTCATCCTTACTGCTGACTGTAGCTTCGAATCTGCAATTCCCCTGATAAATGCATCTTTTGTCATTTCGTCGATAATTTCCTGGCCGGCGGTGGGGTATGACAGATGTGCAAGTCTACTCACGTCTGCTTGGAGCTGCTGCAGTGTTTCTCCTCTTTGCTGCGTTCGCCTTTGTAATTGGACCTTGTAGACCTCCTGCATGTGGCTATCCCCAAACCGTTTCTCTATAGCCTGGACTAAAGTCACATAATCTTTATGCTTTTCGATGTCTACTGTTTGCAACAATTCTGCTGCAGGACCGTGCAAGGCCATCGTTAGGGCAAAGCACTTTTCCTCATTGTCCCAGTCGTTTGCACAGGCAGCCATTTCAAACTGCTTCTTATAAGTAGACCATGAGGTCTGGCCATCGAATGAGGGAGGTTTCAAATCTTTTCTCCTTGGACCGCTTAAAGAACATTCTCGCAGTTTCTGTTTTCGCACTGTGTCGAGCTCTTTTGCCAGTTGCTGAACTTTGCTGTCCATTTCTTCGAATTTTTCGCCAACATTCTTCTCTATTGTATCAAATTTGTCATCAACGTTCTTCTCTATTCTTTCAAATTTGTCATCGATTTCTTCGAATTTTTGCTGGAGAGTGTTATTTTGTTCTTCCAGTTTTTGTTCTAGACTATTCTTTTGTTCATCCAACTTTTGTTCGAGACTATTCTTTTGTTCATCCAGCTTTTGCTTGAGACTATTCTTTTGTTCTTCCAGATTATTCTTTTGTTCATCCATTTTCTGTTGAAGACCGTCCATTTTTTGTTCGAGGCTATTCTTTTGTTCTTCCAGATTTTTGTTTTGTTCGTCCATTTTTTTGTTTTGTTCGTCCATTTTTTTGTTTTGTTCGTCCATTTTTAACAAGAGGAGTTGCATCATCGCAGCCATGTCATTGCCGGTACTTGCCTGTTCATCCTCGTCAACATCAAAGGAATATGCATCAGGATCATGTCCCTCGTTGTTCAAAGCCTCCTGAAGTCGGAGCACCAGGTCACTTTTTCCTCCACTGGCGCTGAGGCTTCTCTTGTTCAACTTTGATTTGAGTTGGACGAGGGTCAACTGCAATAGTTTTCGACCCATTCTAGCTTTTTCAAATAGTCAGAAAACACTTTTTTTTTTTTTTTTTTTTTTTTCTTACACACAATAAGTCCTATCCCACTTCTGACACCAATGTAATATGTTTGTGTGGGTACAAATAATAGAACTTATTCTTTTCAATACAAATCCCTTTATTCAGTACAGTTACAATTCACTATTTAATTCTTTCTCTCAGTACAATTCAATTCCTCAACCACTTATACTTTTCTTATCTTTTACTTAAACCACTTAATCACTTCTTCTAATTAACACTTCAAATGCAACTTTGGAACTGATTTGCATACCTTTGGGATGCTGGTATTTATACTCGAATGACATACTTCGAGAACAATCCTCGCCACCCAGCGTCCCATACAATTTCCAATTTGCTAGAAAATTCGATTCTACTCTCCAGTCGAGACTTTGCTAATCCAGTATCGAAACCTTCTAGTCTTCGAGTTTCGACATTTTCTGCTAGATGTCGCTGCTCACATTTGAGTGGTTATCACAATATGAATGTCTCAAAAATGTGTGTACTGTACAAGATTAAAATGTGTATCTAAAATGTGTGTATAATGTGTGTGTAAATGAATGTGCAATTGTTATAATTTGTGTACGAAAGGAAATTGACTGTGCTTGTTGACTGCTTGATCACGAATGCCGTGAAGCGGCAATGCATGGTTTAAAGAAAGCAAAAGTTAGCGTTACAATTTTGTGCAAAAATATTAACTGTACAAATATATTAGAAAATCATAAATAAACGATAGTGGAAAGCTAATGTTGTAATAAGGTGGGTTTGTCGATGTTTGGCATTTCTGGTATGTGGTTTACATTTTCGAACATCCAGCCCCCCCTAAAAGACTACGGTCTTTTAGTAATGGGCAAAGGTGCAACCTTAATTATAGGTCGAACATAGTCTCCGAATTTGGTTCTGATGGTTACAACCCTGCATTTGTTGTCACTTCCGAGATGAGTTTTGATAATGCGACCAATGATCCACTTGGATGGTGGCAAGTTGGGCTCCTTCAATAAGACGACATCATCCACTTCGAGATTAGGCTTATGTTTTTGCCATTTAGAGCGTTGCTGCAAAGACGTGAGAAACTCGTTATGCCAACGTTTCCAAAAGCCTTGTTGCATTGCCTGTAAAAGAGACCAGTTAGTGGTTATTGAAATATGCGAAAGATCATCAGGCTGGGGAACTGCGGAGTATGCTTCCCCTATCAAAAAATGAGAAGGTGTGAGGGCTATAGGGTCAAGGTCAGATGTCTGCCATAGGGGTCTTGAGTTTAGCAAAGCTTCTATTTTCGAAAGCAAGGTGTACATCTCCTCGTAGGTAAGTTTGGTGTCTCCAATTACTCGTTTAAGATGTAGTTTAATCGATTTTACACCAGACTCCCACAAACCCCCAAAATGGGGTGAGGAGGGTTGTATAAATCTCCAGTTGATGTTATCCTTGGCTAAATAGTCGATGGTAATGGTGCGATGCTGTTGACTGCAAAGGTGTTGATAAAGCTCGTTCAGAAGTCGCTTTGCGCCATGAAAATTTGTCCCGTTATCACTCCAAATCTCGGTCGGTTTCCCATGACGGGCTACAAAGCGATCCAAGGCCAAAAGAAATGCAGCCGTTGACAAATCACCAACGAGTTCTATATGAATCGCCTTTGTTACGAAGCAAACGAATAGAGCTATATACCCCTTTTGGAATTTTGGATTTCTTCCTCGATTTAAGCGCAACGTGATTGGGCCAGCATAATCGCAGCCGACCTTGCTAAATGGACGCGAGTATCGAACGCGTTCGCCAGGAAGACTTCCCATTAGTTGTTTAGCTGTCGACTGTCTTTGTCGGAAGCATGTTACACAATCATGAACAATTTTTCGGCAAAGATTTCTGCCTCCAAGAATATAAAATGAGTGTTTGGTTAGAGCGCATAAGAGAGATACACCCGCATGCAAATGTTTTTTATGTAAGTGCCTTACGATAAGTTGTGATATTGGATGGGACTTGCACAAAAGAATAGGATGCTTTTCGGAGTATGTTAAGTTTGAATTTTCAATGCGGCCGCCAACTCGAAGCACACCAAGAGAATCGATGAATGGGCTTAACGACAACAGTTTGTTTTTCGATGGTAACTCTGAGTTTTGCTTTATGGCAAGAATTTCATTCCGGAATAACGAATTTTGCGCACTCTTGATAAGTTGAATTTTTGCTAGTGCTAATTCTGTAGTTTGTAGAGCTTCTAATTGGCGAATGTTTATTGATACACGACAATTGTTGACGAAACGTAGAATGTAGGAAGTAACGCGAACCGATTTATACCAACTTGATGTATTGAGCAAAATACCTTCGAATATATTCAATGCTACTGTAGTTGATACAAGTACCTGTACTGGAGATGCTTTCCTCTCTTCCAGATGAGCAAAGTCTATATTTTCCATTTTGTAGCGCGATGAGGGCCACTGACTCCTTTCTTCACTCAGCCATCGAAGTCCATTCCACCATATTTCCGCTTGCAACAATGAAGACGGTGATATTCCACGCGTTGCCACATCTGCAGGATTAAAAGCTGAACGTACGTGAGTCCAGGAATTGATTGGAATTGATGTGAGGATTTCCGATGTCCTGTTTCCTATAAATACCGACCATTTTTTTGGAGGGGCCGATAGCCAATGGAGTACTATTGATGAATCGGTCCAAGCAAAGATTTTTATGTTAGGTTCCTGTAATGAGATCTTGATTTTATTCAAAAGACGCGTTAATAAAAGAGCACCACATAATTCGAGCCTCGGGAGAGGCAACACCTTCAATGGAGCGACTTTAGTTTTGGCTGCGACTATAGTAACCGATGTTGAGTTATCTGTATTAATGCTTCTGCAGTACACGACTGCCGAATAAGCATCTAAAGATGCGTCGCAGAAACCATGAAACTCGCACTTCTCCTTATTAGTTATCATAATTCTTGGAACCGATATCAATTCGACGAGGGGTAATTCATTTCTCATTGTGTTCCATTGCTTTGCCAAATCGTCGGGTACTTCTTCGTCCCATTTAAGCTGCATTCTCCAAAGATCTTGGAACATGATTTTGATTGCTATAACGATTGGTGAGAGGAAACCAAGGGGATCAAAAATACGAGAAGCGTCGGAGAGTATTCGTCGTTTTGTAGATGTGCTTGAATGTGGTAACTTAACCTTGTAAGAAAAGCAATCGCGCGATGGACTCCATTGTAAGCCAAGCATCTTGACAGCATTTGATTCTTCGAAATCAACTGGAGATAATTCCCGTTGACAACGTCGTCGACGTAAAAATCATTCATGATCGTTGCTGATGCACATGGATGTGTCTTTGCTGAATCTGCAGCTAGCTGCTGTAAAACACGTACTGCAAGAAATGGAGCAGCCGAGGTTCCATACGTAACAGTGAGTAGGCGATAATGTCGTAGAGTATCTTCTGGGTTTTTGCGCCAAAGAATCCTTTGATAATCAGTGTGTTGTTGTAGAACTAAGATTTGTCTGTACATCTTTTCGATGTCACCTGTAATTAGGTACGCATGACGCCGGGATCTTAGACAAATTGAAAATATATCACGTTGAATGGTGGGACCAACAAGCAAAGCATCGTTTAGAGACATTGAGTTATACGATTTGGCGGAGGCATCAAAAACGACTCGTATCTTTGTGGTACTACTGTCGGATTTAAATACGGCATGATGCGGTAGGTAGTAGTTTGATTGGTTTGCAGTTTGCGAAATTTCAGTTTGGGAGATTTCTTCCATATGCCCAAGTGTCAAATATTCATTAATAAAAGACGAATACTGTTTTTTTAAATCAATGTTTGAATTCAATTTCCTTTCGATTGAGTGAAAACGGTTGAGGGCGATGTGGTACGAATTTCCAAAATTAAACTTGGTACAAGGCTTAAAGGGCAATTGGACCTCATATTTGCCATCTGCTCGCCGAATATGGGTTGCAACGAAATTTTGTTCGGCTAGTTGCTCATCTAGCGATGCAGGTGGATCAGAAGACAATTCTTCCAATCTCCAGAATCGTTCTAAATCAAATTCCTGACTTCGATCTAAACGAGTACAATGAGTACTTATTTCAGATTCCGATGGCGAGAACTGAGAATAGCTACCAGCTATAATGGAGCCGAAAATGGTTGGTATCGATACTAAGCCTCCGTTAATTTGTGTTCTTCCCGTCCCTTTAATGATACTGAAGAACTTATCAGCTCCTAGCAAAATATCTATTGCACCAGGTTTGTAAAATTGAGGGTCCGCGAGATCGATTGGGAATTTGTTGAAAGAAATGAAGTCAAAGGCAATCGGTGGAAGAGAGGAGGATATTTTAGTTAGAACGTAGCAGTTGGCTTCGACGTAATCGGAATTATGTCGCGAATTGATTTTTAACTTTATTAATCCGTTGGTTACTCCAGCTGATGTGGAGGCGATTCCCAGAATTGGAACACGATATTGCTTTCGAGGCAATCCCAAGCGTTGAGCTATTTGCTCAGTTACAAACGACACTTGGGACCCGGAATCGAGCAAAATCCTGACGACGATATTATTTCCTTGTATGTCCTTGATTAATGCAAGCGCGGTGGGTAGGATGGTCGAAATTCGGCGGTTAGATTTTAGAGCTTGGGTTGCGACGATTGGTATATCAAAGGATGGATTAGGGTGGACAACTTCAGCTTGTGGAAACGAATCAGTTTGGCTTTGTGCTGGTAGATTGAGATGCACCAATGTATGGTGACGTGAGTTACATTGGCGACAAGAAAAGTTCGATCTACATCTATTTGATGTATGGCCTCGCCTCAAGCAATTGAAGCAGAGGGATTTGTTCTTTACGAATTCGCGACGATCTGCTATGGGTAACGATTTAAATTCTTCGCAACGAGAGAGGGTATGCTCACGTTTGCACTTCGGACAATCTTGCGGAGGTTCTACTAAGTGTGAATGAATGGCACCTGAACTTCTGTTCCGAGTTTGCGATCGAGAATTTTGTATACACGACTCAAGACAGGAGCACCGTTTTTGCAAAAAAGTTAAAAGCTCACCAATTTCACAGTCAGCTCTTGACCCAACTTCTTCTGCCCAAGCTTGTTTTGTCTCGTAATCTAATTTTTGGATTAATAAATAGATAAGCCACGGGTCGCGACCATTTGAATCTAATGCGTTGAGTCCGCGCACTGCTTCGTCTGCCCCGTCAGAAATTTTTCGGAGCATGTGGATATTTGGTGTTGTGCACGAGGGCAGCGATAAGAAAGACTGTATGAAGGATTGAACAATTAGAAATTTTTGATCGTATCGTCCTTCTAATCGTTCCCAGGCTTCAATGTAATTCGACTCAGAACACGATACGTGTTTTATTAAGTTTGCTGCATCACCACGCAAAAAAGATTTAAGATAGTGCATTTTTTGGTTGCATTGGAATCTACTGTTGCAGTAACCAGGTCGCGGAAGGCAGGCCAATCTTTATAGTCTCCGGTAAAATTAGGAATAGTTATTTTAGGCAAATGTACGGATTTTGGTGGAACGACATTAGAAGTATCTTTAATTGATGACGAGCTTTGCGTAAGTTCACGATTTTCGAGTTGTTGTTTTGCGGGTTGTTATTCAGCCTTTAAACGTTTTATCGCGTCAGAAAAAAGCGAATGAGCATAAAAATATTTTTCTTCATATTCCGGAAACTCAGGTTCACGATCAATGTAATCAGGGTTTTCGATAAAGTTTAGGAGTTCATTTTGTAGGGTAACAAATTCTTGAAATGCTTCATCAAGCCTTTTTATACGAACTTCAAGGGTTGACAGAGAAGTAGTTTCATCAATCGTATCAGCGAATGTTACCAACGACGTAAGACAACCCTTTACACGGCCGCGTTTCGCAATAATCTTATTCATTTTTATTGATATGAATTAACGAATGTTAAATAAAATAATTTAGAAGGGTTCAATATAATGGAACGAAAAAGTTTATGAGCGCGACACGATTTAAAAGCTTGTTCCGTTACCACCAAACGCCTGATCTTACAGTTTTTGTGTACAGTTGTCTGAATAGATGTACATATGTATGTGTATACCACGTGATTTTAACCGAATCAAATGTTTCAGGGAAGTTAAATTTTAACTGTATTAATAATTTTCCATACGAAAATCACACAATGTATAAAAATGAATGTATGTAGGTATTCAAAAAAAAACGAAAAGAAAAGTTAATATCATGCGCAATACGGGTTATTATATGTGATTTTAAATATCATATAAAGTTTATTAACTGTTTGTATGTAAATTAGATGCACATATATTGTACATATATGCTATAGATGGCGAGATTTTGTACTTATTGTTGTTATTGGTATAAAATTGATTAACGGACAATCATGCGTCTAAATGTACACATATATACAAGGATTTTTTAATTGATTATTATTATTTTTTTTTATCACTTCACTTTTATTAATTCGGCTTGCGAAGGACCAGAAAATATGATGATAATTTTAACGAAATATTAATTTGTTAAATTCATGTGTAAAATCATACAAACCAAAACATACATATATCATGATATCATGACCTTGACTAGCGGCGATGACGATGGCGAAATTCCAAGAGTGGGTGATGTGGTATATGGTGTGCCGTCTGTGGTGTGTGATGTGTGGTGTTTTTATGTCTTGTGTGTTTTTTTATTAATTGAATATTTTAATGAAAACTAAGTGTGATTTTGTTTCAATTATGTATTATAAATGTTCACTTGTTACAATATTAACTGTATGAATATGAATGTCTCAAAAATGTGTGTACTGTACAAGATTAATATGTGTATATAAAATGTGTGTATAATGTGTGTGTAAATGAATGTGCAATTGTTATAATTTGTGTACGAAAGGAAATTGACTGTGCTTGTTGACTGCTTGATCACGAATGCCGTGAAGCGGCAATGCATGGTTTAAAGAAAGCAAAAGTTAGCGTTACAATTTTGTGCAAAAATATTAACTGTACAAATATATTAGAAAATCATAAATAAACGATAGTGGAAAGCTAATGTTGTAATAAGGTGGGTTTGTCGATGTTTGGCATTTCTGGTATGTGGTTTACATTTTCGAACAATAATAATAAAAAAAAATCATCAGAAAGTTTGCATAAAAACCCATAGATTTTATGATATTTGAGTAAACCTACAGCACTCCTTAAATCCTCGATAAGTGGTGTCGGCATTGTAGAACGATTTTTTTCTTAGAATATACACAGGAGTCATTTCCCAAATTATCGCTGATGAATTAGGGAAAACCCTGTATAACAGATAAAGAGTAAAAAACTTATTATGACTCCATTACACTCAAAAATTTATAAATTGTATGATGTTTATTACCTATACTTTGTTTACTGCTTTCGCCTCTAGTTCCCTATGAACTATAGATTTACAGATACTTTATAAACTTAAATTAAGCTTACTTAAGTTACTACTTTGTAAAATTGATTTCATATGAAATTGAATTTGAAATATTATGAAGCGGATTTTCATGCCACACGACGAGATGAAATTCTGTTTGGGTTTCATTGAGACAAATTTGGCGAAACATTTTAACAACGTCTATCGTGAATACAAACGGTCTCTGCCAAAGCCGAATACATACCTTTAATAAATAACGCTGAATTAGTGGACCTACTAACAACATACTAATTAAGGAAACAGCGAGAGTGTCTTTTGCCGAACCATTAAAGACGACGCGAATTTTCATGGATGAATTGTTCAATTTCACAAATGCGTGGTGGGGATGCTGAGGTGACGCTTGGGTAACGTTTTCGGAACTGCAGTAGACTAGCAGTTCACATGAAGTGTAGATGATAGAAGGAAAAATTGTTAATAAAATTTAGTCGAAAAATAATTCAAAAGTGTTTTATTTAAACTACCTTTAACCCGCGCAACGCGCGCTACCTCATCTGCACCAACAATAATTTTTCATAGTGTTTAAATGTTGCTGATGATCATTGAAGTGAGGGACAAGTACGTTTGTATAAAGGATTTCACAATTATTTGTGAACGAAAACGAGTTGTATGCTACAAGAAGTAACCAGTATATTACTGTAGGTCAATAATAATAAGAAATAAATTAAACCTATCTATCAAGATTGTCAAAATAGTGAATAGTACATTTATGTTCTAAGTTATAAATTTCAATAAATCTTTTTTACCTATAATTACTTGAACGGGTAATATTATTGATTCTCTCACTGAATAAAACAAATATCTTTTTAAAAACAAAAAACCAAAAAAAATGTGGCAAACCCAAATAACCTAATGCGACCCGCTCGTCTGGAATTGCCTGCACCCGTTCTTCCTCCCGCTTCTAATACTATTAGTGACGATATGGTTCGAATAATCACTCAACTAGTGACTGAAAGCCTTCAAATACAAGAACGCCAAATTTTCAATTCTTTTATGAATCCTACGTCCGACATCAACAACGACATAGACCAACCAATAAACCTGACTAATGATAGGAATTTGTCCGATATGGATAAAATACCCGATGTGGTGAAAAGCCTTAGAGAATTCTCTGGACAACCACACGAATTTAACTCATCAAAAAAAAGTGTCGACAGGATACTTAAAATCTATGAGCACTTAAGAGGTAGCCCCATATATTGGTTATCAGAAATAAGATAACGGCCTACACAGACGTCGCCCTAGAATCTTATAATACCTAAACTGGGAAAAAATTTCAAAATGTCTTGCTCTGCACTATGCAGATAAGAGGGATTTGAGAATCCTCGGGATTTAGGAACCCAAGAAACAACTTTTCACATCCAGCACCAACACCAATTCTCGCACGCAGACGTGGATTTTATCCCGAATTACTCCATAACCCTCGGAGTACTCAACCACCGCAATTTTATAGAGAAACACGATACCAGCCGAAATACCATTATCCACAGCCTAATCAGTGCCCGCCTCCTCCGAAGCAAACGGACGTTGATCATTCCATTGAATCCCAAAGGGTCAACTACCAGAACTGACCTCGCAACCAACAGTTTGTTCCATGGAAACGCCAACATTCACAGCAGATCCGCCAGCAGTTTACCACACTGAAGGGCCCGATCCAGATGAGAAGACATCGAAGGAATATGAAAGCGAAATAAATTAAAAACACCATGACCATAACCAGACATTAGCAGAATACATTGACTCAGGAGATGACCCTGATATTGACGAACAAGAACAAGAACAAGTCGACGATATCTATTTTTTAGACTAAGGTCCTCTTCGCTTCGTTACTTTGAACATATCGCAAGAAGCGGAGAGACATTAAGATTTTTAATAGACACAGGATTCAATAAAGATTATATTTAACCCCGTCATATCAGAAACCCTCTCCCGAATAAATACATTTTTACGTTAAATCAGTCGGAGGGAACGTTAAAATTACACACCACTCCTTTGTTCAATTATTGGCCATTTCGCCAGGAGTCGGAAAACAAATAAATGACCTACTAAAAGATAGAATCGTTAGACTATCTAAATCACCTTATAATTCTTTTCAAAGAGCTGTAGATGATATTCTGAAGGAATATATCGGAAAGTGTTGCTATGTTTATATTGACGACATCGTCATCTTCGGGAAATACGAGATTGAACATTTCAAGAACCTGGAAAGAGTATTTAAAACCCTAGAAGCCGCCAATATGAAAATACAATTGGACAAATGTGAGTTCTTTCAGAAAGAAATAGAATTCCTGGGCTTTGTTATTAGTAGAGATCTCATTAAAACCAATCCTAAAAAAAGTCCAGGCTGATCGACCAGCCCCTAAAACGCTTAAAGACCTCCGTTCATTTCTCGGTTGTTAGGATACTATCGCCGCTTCATCAAGGATTACGCAAAACTTGCGAAGCCCCTGTTATCCCTCTTAAGAGGGGAAGATGGACAAGTGTCCACGAATATTTAAAAAAATAAACCCATTGACTTGGACAAAGATGCCTTGAAAGTATTCAATAAAGTAAAAAATTCACTTATTGCGGCAGAAGTTGTCTTCTCATACCAAACTTCAAAAATGAATTTGAACTATCCACGGATGCCTCAGACTTTGCTATCGGGGCAGTCTTCTCTCAAAACGGCAAACCAATTACATTCCTCACGAGAACACTAAACAAGATCGAAGAACACTATGCTATGAACGAGAAGGGAAGGCTTGCCATTATACTCGTATGTTCATTAAACCCATTAAGGAACTTCCTCTACGGATCTAGAAAAGTGAAAATCTTTACAGATCATCACTTATGCTTTGAGCAATAAGAACTCAAGTATAAGCCAGGTAAAGCAAACTTAGTCGCCGATTCTCTTTCGAGGCCTCCTCAAATAAGCGAAATTCACTCAATGACTCCAACCAAACATAGTGCCGATAGCGCTTCCGAACATTTAATTCCTGTAGTCAAAATACTCATAAATGTATTCCGTAACCAACTAATACTTTAAGTAGGCGAAGAAAACAGTTACCAAATTTGAAAACCATTCGAAAATTACACAAGACATATCTTTACCAAACCTGAGTACACATCAACGGACTTAATAAACGCATTCAAGCAATATCTGAATCCTAACACTATAAACGGACTTTTGGCAAACGAAGAAACCATGGGAAAGGTACAAGAAATATATCCGCTCTACTTTAAGGATTACCGTATAAAATGTACCCTAAAATTAGTAGAAGATGTAGTCAGCGAAGCCCAGCATGAAGAAAAAATTCTAAAGATACACCAACGCGCTCACCGCAACGCTGAAGAGAACCGTATTCAGTTGTTAGAGAATTTCTACTTCCCTAAAATGGCTTCAAAAATTAAAGTCATAGTAAACCACTGTATAACTTGTATGGAAAATAAATACGACAATACGACATCCCAACAAGCCACACCCGATTCCTACACCCATCCCCAATTATCCAGGACACACCCTCCATATCGCCATCTTTTCCACTGAAAAACAACTTGTTTTAACAGCTGTAGATAAATTCACTAAATTCGCTCAAGCCAAAATTATTCAATCACGCTCAATCGAAGATATCAGACGACCATTACGAAACATTCTATTCTTCTTCTGCGTACCTGAAGTTGTTGTAATAGACAATTAAAAAGCCCCTGCATTCAGACTTAATAACTTCAATGATGGAAGACGATCTTCAAATAAAAATTTTCAAAACCCAACCATATAAAAGTGAAGTGAACGGTCAAGTTGAACGTTTTCACTCCACATTTTCTGAAATCATGAGATGTCTAAAATCAGATGGACCTCCACGGTCCTTTGAAGAGCTCCTGAGCTCGTCAACGAATACAACTTCACTATCCACTCGACCACAGGTAGGAAACTAATAGAACTGTTTTACGGACGAATACCAAGACTAAACCCAGAACAATTTGAAAAGCCCTGACAACAGTAAATGGGTATCTAACCCCTTAGGCGCGCATAAATTATAAAAAAAAAATACGACATACCATAACAAAAAAAAAAAATACGAATAAAGACTATCAAATAGGACAAGTTATTTATGTAAAGAATAATAAACAAATAGGCTCGAAACTTACAGGTAATTAGATATCGATAAGAAATAGTTAAGGAAAATAAGAATTCTACAATAATAACCGAATCCGGCAAATTAGTGCACAAAAGTAATATTAGAAATTAAATTTTATCTTTCCAGATGTGCTTTTTGCACTAGTCAAGCAACAGTTCAAATATTGGACTTTTCAAATTCCCAAGTAGTAGCGTTTCACATGGGACAGACGAAGATACAGGACGGAAACTTTAAACTAATACACGTCATTGACTTAGACCAATATGAACAATTCATATCGGAAATAACTCCAGTCCTTAACCCTGAATCAATCCAAGACCATAACATATTCCCCTTACTAACACATGAGTTGCTACAAATTATAAATCTTCGACAATTCATATCGGAAATAATTCCAGTCCTTAACCCTGAATTAATCCAAGATCATAACATATTCCCCTTACTAACACATGAGTTGCAACAAATTATAAATCTCTTACATAGTTTGAAACCGCGAATATCTGAACCCATAGCATTAGATTTGATGTTTAATATTGTCTTGCCCACCTTATTTTCGTCAACGCAAGAAAGCGTGAACTTTCGATCAAGATTGTTTTCTCGAATAAAAGAAGTCGACACAACCGGCCCGTTTGATTTTTCACTATTGGAGACGAATTATGAATTAAGGTGCTAGGAATTGATGTCTTATTTGTTGTTAGTCCAATATGACGAACTTTTTTCCGAAACTCATAGCTTGAGCTAACAGAGTCGAATTTGTGTTGGAAGAAATTTCTTTTTTTTTCTCCGAATAAGGGTCGTTACTGTGTTACGAGCAGCCTTGAATTCGCTATGTAGGGATAAGTATTTGTATCGTCTCCACCTGGACTACAAAAGGTTACGTGCTTTTATAAGGTCACGAATATCTTGAATAAACCATGGAATGCTAGTTTTTTTAATCCTATTTATTTTAAGCGGGACATATTTATTAAACAAATATAGGGTGATGCCATTCAGATATTCAACCTGAAAACTGGTATTGTTCGTGCTATAAATGGGCCACCAATTCAAACGATATGAGAATACTGATATGATGTAAAGCTTGTGTCATTTATAAAAGAAAGAATTGCATCTATTGCTGGGATGAGAAACCAAAACAAAATCTAATAGAGAAGGCATATAATTGGGTGCAAAATGAGTTAGTTGATTGGAATTTACAAAGGTTAAATTGAGTGCTTCTATCATTTCTCGAGTTGTTCGATTTTCATTCCCTAAGATGTTTAGATTAAAATTCCCACAGATAACGATTTTGGAGTGTAGCGGAGCTAATTCCTCAAATATATACATCCCTTATGAGTGCATAAGTTGCCATGTATACACAACCAAGCAACATTTTATCCGTAACACAGCCACCTATTACTTCAATAAACACATATTCACAAGCTCACTCCTTGCGGATTTCTTTACGACATGAAACGTACAATGTACATGGCGACCCCTCTGCCTCCTTTGCACTGCCTATCACTCCGGAAAAGATTCATATTATCTAGCCTAAACAGATTGGAATTCATTTCTGACTCCAGACAAGTTTCTGAAAGACAAATAACATTTTAGTTGTTTCGAAATGAAAGACTTAGTTCATCGTTTAAACCTATTTATTACTTCACTTCTTATAACTTAAAATCTAATTTCGCTTTTAAGATGTCTTTGTAATTAACTGATTTATTATCTCAATCCACACTGCCACTTTCCCACACAAACTCTCACCATCTTCGGACTCCTGTCAAAATCTTTTCTTTTCTGTCAAACGTTAGTTCAGTTCTGTTTGTTCGAATGTCGGTTCGTTGGTAAAGTTTAGGTTGCGCCCACAACATCAGCCATGCTATCATTAAATATATAACGTATGTTGTCTATTTTGTTGCTTATGCTTTGTGCGTTCAGTTAACATATGTTGAAGCCCTTTTTTTGTTTGCAAAGAACGTTGATTAAAATCACAAAACCAGCACGCTCGAAACTCAATTACAAGAAATGCTGACCAGGCTTGCATGCGCGAACCCCAATGACATGAAATGCTGACCAATTATCTGGTGCAATCAATGCACATCGAACAATTTCCGAAACAGCAAACAACAACAGAAGCTGAATTAGAGAAATTAGATTATACACTGGCGATCACTAGGATTAGGCCATACATTTTGCAATCGATTTTCACTCTTTATACCTGTTTGAAATTTTGTACCGCACATTTTTACTACCTGAGAACAGGTACATATTTTCTCAACAGGAAGTCATCAAATTAAAGGGTAAATAAGAAACGACCGTTGGAATTTCCCGAGATCAAACAATGAACTTTTTGAAAATCGTATAAAAAGATGCGCCACTAGTTCACGAGTTCACATCAGCGATTTTTTCAAAGTTTTGTTAAGAGTATTTTAAAAAAACCGTTGAAAAGACCTGTTTTTATTTAGTTTAAAAAAAAAAAGGGTTCCGGAAAGTCTTTGATAGCGACAGAAAGAGGAAAAATAGATGCTTTCAATGAGTTAGGACTCTCAGGCCGAGAAATTGCAATGAGGCTTAATAGAAGTAAGACTGTTGTAAACATTTATCTTGCGGATCCACAACATTATGGGAAAAATCAAAAAGAACGCACGGCAGAAGCAGCAACATTGCGAGAAAAGCGCTTAATTCTACTCTACCAGCGACTAAAATAAGGTCCAACAGCGGAGTATCAAAGGTCCGAAGGATAATCCGAAAAAGTGGTACTATACAGAGGAGAAAACTCAAAAAGAAACCTGTTTTTAAGCTAGTACACAAGGAAAAAAGTTTAACCTTGACGGCCCCGATGGTCACAGCTTTTATTTCCATGATTTAGATGTGATGTCTTGCTTATTTTGGGCACCGTACAACGTACATCAGATGTAATGGTGTGGGGAGCTTTTACCTACTATGGCACAATCGAGTTGGAGTTTTTGTTCACAACAATGAACGGAGACAACTACAAATGTTTGCTGGAACGGTCATTTCCAAATGTGAAAAACATTTTCAGACCCCTGCCTTCTATATTCCAGCAAGACAATGCCATCATCCACACTTCCAGGGTTGTTAGAAGTTGGATTCAGTCAAAAGACGTGGAACTTTTGCCATGGCCGCCCTATTCACCGCACTTAAACATAGTCCAAAATGTTTGGGCATGGATATCTCGTAAAGTGTATGAAGGCGGCAGACAATATGAAGACAAGGAAACTTTAATCGAAACTATTCGTGATGCCTGGGCCCAAATTTATCTTGATTATTTAAGAAAAAAAAGCTGTATGATTCTATTCCAAATGGTCTTATAGAGGTCATATTGAAAAATGGCGGGCATACTCTGTACAAAAACATAATAAATAAATGTTTCAAAACTATAAAATGTAAACATTTTATTAATTTTTTCCTTTCTTTCGAAGATTTTACATGTGGCCTCATCCTAGTGGCGCATCTTTCTATACGCTTTTCAAAAAGTTCATTGTTTGATCTCGGGAAATTCCAACGGTCGTTTCTTATTTACCCTTTAATTTGATGACTTCCTGTTGAAAAAATATGTGCCTGTTCTCAGGTAGTAAAAGTTTGCGGGTACAAAATTTCAAACAGGTATAAAGAGTGAACATCGATTGCAAAAATGTATGGCCTGATCCCAGTGTAAATACGAGTATAAGAAATTCAATAATTGTTAAGTTAGTTCTTGTGGTATTTGCAAGTCAAAAGATTAAACAATTTTCTGTGAAATGATTTGATGTTTATTCATTGAATGACAAAACTTGACTGTTTTCTTAAACTACCTTACTTGACCAGAAGAGTGAGAGAGACGTAAACTTCATACAACATCTCCCATTCAGAAGCTTAAATCAATTTATAATATTGTGATAACCACTTAAATGTGAGCAGCGACATCTAGCAGAAAATGTCGAAGACCAGAAGGTTTCGATATTGGAATAACAAAGTCTGGAGACTGGAGAGTGGAACCGAATTTTCTAGCAAATTGGAAATTGTATGGGACGCTGGATGGCGTGGATTGTTATCGAAGTATGTCATTCGAGTATAAATACCAGCATCCCAAAGGTATGCAGATCAGTTCTAAAGTGTAATTTGAAGTGTTAATTAGGAGAAGTGATTAAGTGGTTTAAGTAAAAGATAAGAAAAGTATAAGTGGTTGAGAAATTGAATTGTACTGAGAGAAAGAATTAAAAAGTGAATTGTAACTGTACTGAATAAAGGGATTTGTATTGAAAAGAATAAGTTCTATCATTTGTACCCACACAAACATTTTACATTGGTGTCAGAAGTGGGATAGGACTTATTTGTGTGTAAAAAAAAAAAAACAAAAAAAAAAGGGTTTTCTGACTATTTGAGAAAGCTAGAATGGGTCGAAAACTATTGCAGTTGACCCTCGTCCAACTCAAATCCGAGTTGAACAAGAGAAGCCTCAGCGCCAGTGGAGGAAAAAGTGACCTGGTGCTCCGACTTCAGGAGGCTTTGAACAACGAGGGACATGATCCTGATGCATATTCCTTTGATGTTGACGAGGATGAACAGACAAGTACCGGCAATGACATGGCTGCGATGATGCAACTCCTCTTGTTAAAAATGGACGAACAAAAGAAAAATATGGAAGAACAGAAGAGCAGTCTGGAACAAAAAAAGGGCGAACAGAAGAACAGTCTCGACCAACAAAAGAAAAATCTGGAAGAACAGAAGAACAGTCTGGAACAAAAAATGGACGAGCAGAAGAAAAATTTGGACGGTTTTCAACAGAAAATGGATGAACAAAAGAATAGTCTCGAGCAAAAGTTGGATGAACAAAAGAAAAATCTAAACGAGCAGAAGAGCAGCATTGAACAAAAATTCAACGAACAAAAGAATAGTCTAGAACAAAAACTGGAAGAACAAAAGAACATTCTTCAGCAAAAATTCGAAGAAATCGATGACAAATTTGAAAGAATAGAGAAAAACGTTGATGACAAATTTGATAGAATTGAGAAGAACGTTGATGACAAATTTGATACAATAGAGAAGAATGTTGGCGAAAAATTCGAAGAAATGGACAGCAAAGTTCAGCAACTGGCAAAAGAGCTCGACACAGTGCGAAAACAGAAACTGCGAGAATGTTATTTAAGCGGTCCAAGGAGAAAAGAGTTGAAGCCTCCCTCATTCGATGGCCAGACCTCATGGTCTACCTATAAGAAGCAGTTTGAAATGGCTGCCTGTGCAGACGACTGGGACAATGAGGAAAAGTGCTTTGCCCTAACAATGGCCTTGCACGGTCCTGCAGCAGAATTGTAGCAAACAGTAGACATCGAAAAGCATAAAGATTATGTGACTTTAGTGCAGGCTATCGAGAAACGGTTTGGGGACAGCCACATGCAGGAGGTCTACAAGGTCCAATTGCAAAGCCGAACGCAGCAAAGAGGAGAAACACTGCAGCAGCTCCAAGCAGACGTGAGTAGACTGGCACATCTGTCATACCCCAACGCAGGACAGGAAATTATCGACGAAATGGCAAAAGATGCATTTATCAGGGGAATTGCAGATTCGAAGCTACAGTCAGCAGTAAGGATGGCCGGGAAAAGAACCCTTGCTGAAGCACTTCCCTTCGCTCTGGCGATGGAAGCAGCCAATCAGGCTTCCAGGGGAACACATTTCGTCAGGGAAGTAGCATCTGTCGAATGCTCCTGCACAAGAATTAGTGCCGAGGAACGAGATACTCGACGGGATAGACGAATAATGCGCTGCTGGAATTGCAATAAAATAGGACACCTTCAAAGGCAGTGTAAAGAACCGGTGCGACGAAAAGACTGCCCTCACTGTGGTGACAAGCAAATAGAGGAAGAAACCCGCAGAAACAGCTATCAAGAAGCCGGTCAACCTTCCCGGAGCCATCAGTCGGGAAATGCTTAAGCACCAACTTCGCGGGGCAGAAGTTGGTAGCAGGAGTCGACGGCCCCGGGACCATCATCCAAGTCTCGCTGGCAAAACGACGCAGCGAAAGCCTTCTAGTAGAAGTAGTCAGTGGAAAAGAAAAATGGATGGCAACAATAGACACCGGTGCCACGGCCTCAATCATCAGGAGGAATCTTGTGCAGAAGTCTTGGCTGCATAACACTAGCAGCTGCAGCTTGCGAACAGCTACAGCAACGATTAAGGTATATGGTGAAGTCCGCATAAAAATCCAACTGGCCGGAATAACATTCACTCACGCGTTTCTGGTAGCTGACATATGTGACGAGTGCATCATTGGTACAGACTTCATGAGAGAACATGGACTTGTAGTCGACTTGGGGGCACAAACCCTGAAATACGGAAACATGGAGATACCAATGATATACGGAAACGCCAATACCACAGTCTCAAATGTCGTCATCTGTAACAATCAGAGTCTAGAGCCTTCGTCAGAAGCAATTTTGTGGGCAAAAGTGGAAGGTGGTCCTGGTAGCCACCGATTCTATTTGATGGAACCAGAAAAGAAAAGAGACTTCATGGTGGGAAAGACCTTAGTGGAGCCAAAGAACAACATGGTCCCTGTAAGGATTGTAAATCCAAAGACATTCAGTGTAAAAGTGAAAAAGGGGGAGATAGTGGGAAAATGCGTACCTGTTGAGGCTATATCGACCACAACGGAAAAAAAGGGTGCAAAACCGGTCACAACAGTTCAGAGCATAAAAATCAAGAACAAAATTCTCAGCCTCTGTAATCTGGACGAAGATCAGCGAATCCTGGCAGAAAAACTAATCGGTGAGTACGCTGATATATTTGCTACACAAGACGGAGAATATGGACGTACGCATATTGTTCAACACCACATTGACACCGGAGACGCTCGACCAATCCGTCAACCTGCAAGGCGTCTTCCATTGGCAAAGCAAACAGAAGTTGCCGAAATGATGTCGAAGATGAAAGCTGAGGGAGTGATTGAAGAATCGCAAAGTCCGTGGGCATCTCCAGTGGTCCTCGTGAAGAAGAAAGATGGCAGCACGAGATTTTGTGTAGACTACCGACGTCTGAATGATGTCACTAAAAAGGACAGCTACCCACTTCCGAGAATCGATGACACTTTGGATATGCTTTCTGGAGCAAAATGGTTTTCAACACTTGACTTGAAGAGCGGTTACTGGCAGGTAGAGATAAATCGTACGGACCGTGAGAAAACTGCCTTCACTACAGGAAGCGGTCTTTGGCAGTTTGCAGTGATGCCGTTTGGACTGTGCAACGCTCCGGCCACGTTCGAGCGACTAATGGAACGAACATTGCAAGGACTCACCTGGAAAACCTGCCTAGTATATTTGGACGACGTTATCGTCATAGGTAAGACGTACGAGGAGCACCGCGAAAATCTAAAAGAAGTGTTTGAGAGGCTACGAAGTGCTCATTTAAAGCTCAACCCGGAAAAGTGCGCCTTGTTTCCTCCGGAAGTAAAATATCTGGGTCACATTATATCAGCGGAAGGAGTAAGAACGGATCCTGACAAAATCGAAGCCGTGAAAAGTTGTCCTTCTCCAAAAGATAAACACCAACTGAGAAGCTTCTTGGGACTCGCCACGTATTACAGAAGGTTCGTAAAGGATTTTGCTGGCATTGCGAAGAGCCTGCATCAACTTACAGAAAAAGGCCGACAGTTCAGGTGGTCTGGAGAATGCGAAAAAGCATTTCAAGAACTGAAGCGACAGCTGTGCAATGCCCCCATCTTGGGTTACACGACGCCCGGAAAAATGTTCATCGTGGACGCAGACGCTAGCAATGTTGGGGTCGGAGCTGTGATTTCCCAGGTTCATGATGGTCAAGAGAAAGTGGTCGCATATTACAGTAAAGTACTCTCCAGACCTGAAAGGAACTACTGTGTAACCCGGCACGAGCTTCTGGCTTTAATTCTGGCTACGAAGCATTTCCATAAGTACCTCTACGGACAAAAGTTCATTCTCCGGACAGACCACGCAGCTCTGAAATGGCTACTCCAATTTAAGAACCCTGAAGGCCAAGTTGCAAGATGGATCGAGCAGTTGCAGGGCTACGACTTTGAAGTGCAACACCGCAAGGGAACACTCCACTCAAATGCTGATGCTCTCTCTCGTCGACCGTGCGGGGTAAAATGCGAACACTGCAACCGTAAAGAAGCGAAAGAACAGGCAACTATCCAAATGATCAGGACTGAGCCAATAGAGGGTTGGAGTATAGACGAAATCCGTTCCTCCCAACAGGCAGACAATGACATCGAACCAATATTGGCCTGGAAGGAACACGAGGAAAGACCAAGCTGGCAGCAGATATCAGATCGGAGCCAAACTCTGAAGGCATACTGGGCACAGTGGGACTCGCTTTTTGTGCAAGATGGATTGCTGAAGAGAAAATGGGAAAGTGCAGATGGGACAACATCTCGTATGCAGCTAATTGTGCCACGGTCCAGAGTCAACCAAGTGCTCCATGAAATACATGACGGAATCTCAGGAGGCCATTTGGGAATAAACAAGACGTTGGAAAAGGTAAGGGAACGTTTCTATTGGCTAAGCGCTAAACAAGATGTCGAGAATTGGTGCAAAAAGTGCATAAGGTGTGCGGCTACCAAGGGTCCAAAAGTAAAGCCACATGGGCAAATGCAACAATACAATGTCGGAGCACCTTTCGAACGAATAGCCATCGACATCGCTGGGCCGTTTCCCGAAACCTTTAATGGAAACCGATATACGCTCGTAGTCATGGATTACTTCAGTAAGGGGCCGGAAGTGTTTGCCATCCCAAATCAAGAGGCTAAGACCGTAGCCGAACAGATAGTCAACAACTGGGTGAGCAGATTTGGGGTACCAATGGAGCTGCACTCTGATCAAGGGCGAAACTTTGAATCAAAAGTCTTCCAGGAAGTATGCCAATATTTGGGAATAAGAAAGACAAGGACAACGCCACTACACCCTCAATCTGATGGAATGGTCGAGCGATTCAATCGGACCTTGAATGAGCATCTATCTAAGGTTGTCAGCAACTGCCAGCGGGATTGGGATCGACACATACCCCTCTTCTTAATGGCCTACCGAAACGCGGTCCATAGCTCAACAGGGCACACACCATCCGAGATCTTATTTGGTCAAACGATTCGGTTGCCAAGTGAAGCAAAATTCGGATCCCCACCGACGGAGCCCAAAGAGGTGAAGGAGTACGTGAATGACTTACGCAGCAGGATTCGTAAATTGCATGAAGACACCAGAGAAAAGATGAAGCTAGCAAGCAGCCGCATGAAAACTAGGTACGATATCAAGGCGAAATCTTCCGGTTTCAACGAAGGAGATCTGGTTTGGCTGTATAATCCTCAGCGTAAGAAAGGCAAATCACCAAAATTGCAACAGGACTGGGAAGGTCCATACAAGGTGATAACCCGCATTAATGACGTTGTCTACCGGATCCAGCGTGGGAATCGAGGAAAATTGAAAGTGGTCCATTTGGATAGAATGTGTCATTTCAACGGGATGCTGAATGACGAAGTTGTTCGGGACGAACAACTGTAGGGAGGGAGCAATGTGATAACCACTTAAATGTGAGCAGCGACATCTAGCAGAAAATGTCGAAGACCAGAAGGTTTCGATATTGGAATAACAAAGTCTGGAGACTGGAGAGTGGAATCGAATTTTCTAGCAAATTGGAAATTGTATGGGACGCTGGATGGCGTGGATTGTTATCGAAGTATGTCATTCGAGTATAAATACCAGCATCCCAAAGGTATGCAGATCAGTTCTAAAGTGTAATTTGAAGTGTTAATTAGGAGAAGTGATTAAGTGGTTTAAGTAAAAGATAAGAAAAGTATAAGTGGTTGAGAAATTGAATTGTACTGAGAGAAAGAATTAAAAAGTGAATTGTAACTGTACTGAATAAAGGGATTTGTATTGAAAAGAATAAGTTCTATCATTTGTACCCACACAAACATTTTACAATATAAAAATATATCTACATATATAAATCTGTAAAATTTTCCAAACTCATAAAAATGAAATTCAAGAATTCATGATCAAATTCCTTTTTATCTTTTTCCTATTTATCATAAGATTTAACAAAATTAAATGAAACAAACTCAAATACTATTATGTAATACAATGAAAAAACTTCACAAACTTTCAAAAATTTATTAAAAGTTGGATTTAAGAAAACAATACTTTATTTTAAAGCTATATCATCATTGAAATTTAAGACCAATCTCACGAGCTCTTTCCAATACTTTTTCTAAAATCAAATTGTGTTCTGCCAATGTATTAGCATGCATCATCAATATAAATTTCTACACCCTTTATGTCACTAAAATGCTCAACCATCTCATGATGGAAGATTTCGGGGGCTGCGTTTAATCCAAAAGGAAGACGCAAGAAACGATATCTTCCAAATGGTGTGATAAATGTACATAGTTTGGAAGATTCGTCGTCTAATGGAATAACCCAGAAACCCGAGTTCGCATCTAACGTACTAAAGTATTTAGAACCACTTAATTTAGATTTGATCTCGTCAACAGTTGGGAAAGAATAATGCGCTCTAAGAATGGCTTTATTTAAGTTTCTCGGGTCAAGACAAATTCTTAATTTCCCGTTAGCTTTTTTGACCAAAACTATTGAGTTGACCCACTCAGTGGGCTCCTCAACTTTTAGTATCCCTTTCAAATTTTCCATTCGGTCTAATTCTTCTTTTAATAAATTGTGCAAGGCAAACGGAATTTTCCGGGGACTATCTATAGTAGGTGACACTTCAGGAATAAGCCTTAAATGACACTTATTTTTTAATAGACCGAGACCGTGAAATACGTTACTATAATGTACTAAAATTGATTTGCAACTTTTGACACTATTTATACTTTTAGTAGATTTTTCATTTAATAAATTGTTATCTAGAGAATTAGCTAACATTTTAGAATTACTTTTATTAATGCATGCAAGTTTAATTTCATCTACCTTTTTAAATAGCCTAAGTTTAATGCAAGATGATAATCCAATAATTGTAAGGCAAGGTAAGTTCAGAATATGGAATTTAATCCAATGTTGTTGACCCTTGTAGTAACACTCCAATGCAGTGCAGCCGATAACAGGCAGATGTTCCCCACTGAACGTCATAATCCGAGTTGACGATGGTGTTAACTGTGTGGAGGGGCATCGTAACATATAAAACTGATATGATTGCATAACATTACATCATTGTCGTCGTCATCAGTATCGACATTGCGCACATACACACTTTTAGAATTAGTTGCTTTGTTATAACGACACATCTTAGAAAAATGATTCTGTTTTTTGCATGTGTTGCATCTTACTCCCAATGCAGGGCATTTGTAACGGTGGACTTCTCCGCAACGTGAACAAATATTGTTCTTTGAATTATAAAAATGACTGTCTGGCTTTTTGTTGTATTGGAGAAGTGGTTTTGATTTTTGTCTTTTATGTGTGTGACTATTGCAAGTGCGATCATTTGTGGTCTGATAATCAGCATGTATTTTGGCGGGATACCCATTCATGACATTAATTACATTACTTGACTCGCCTTGTTGCAACTGTTTTGTATGATCTTTTGTTATTTCTATTGTCTTTGCTATTTCAAGGGCCCTTTTAAGTTTTATTGCGCCTTAATTCAAAAGACATTCTTTTATGATTGACCAATTATTATTTAATCCACACACAAAAATGTCTCTTACCAAATCTTCTCGAATTGTTTCAAAATCATAAGAAAGACTTAAATTCTTAAGGGCCGTTACATATTCATCGATTGATTCGCCAATTTGCTGTGTCCTCGTGAAAAACTTATGCCTTTCTACTGCAATGTTGACTTTTGGCAAGAAATATGATTTTAATTTTAACACAAGCTCGTCAAATGTTACCGTATCAAGGTATAGATTGAAAGAATTAAAAATTTCCAGAGACTCTGGACCCATGTGGTGTAAAAGAAGAGCCACTTTTCTCTGATCAGGCTGAGAATCCAAGCTAGAAGCACGAAGGTATATTTGGAATTGTGCATACCAGTTTTTCCATGCTAATGGCATATTCGTTGACTTTAAATCCAACTGCAAAATAGCCGGTGTGAATGTTGACGTCATTATTGTTGTGAAATCTTTGACATCTTTATTTAACACACTGCCCGATGATTTGCCTGCACTCGTCATTTTTATTTTTATTTTATTTTTATTTTTTAACTTTAATTAATTAATGAGCACACATTTGCCATTCTCTATGGGTGTTTGAAATTCCACCAATATGTTTACGGAAAACGCATCGTTGTCGAGACTGACCATAAACCGCTTATCCCATTGTTTAAGAAGGCATTATATAAAGTTCCCGCTCGACTTCAAAGGTTTATGCTTCGCTTGCAGTCTTATGATTTAAAGATGACGTACAAACCTGGCAAGTATATGTTTACGGCCGACACGCTTTCCAGAGCACCATTGCCAGAAAAAACATTAGCTGAGTTTGATAAATATTTGACACTTCATTGCAATTTACTAATAGCAACGTTATCGGTTTCACCAGAGAGATTACTGAAAATCAAAGAAGTGAGTAATAGTGACGAAATTGTTTCAAAAGTAAAACAATATATACGGAGAGGTTGGCCAAATCAAAAAAAAAATCTGTTATAGCAGATTGCATGCCATATTTTAAGGTCAGAGATGAATTGCATGTTGTCGACGATATTCTGTTGAAATCAAACCGTATAGTTATTCCTTCTTCCATGAGGCATGATATTTTGAACCTCATTCATGAAGGGCACCTGGGTATTCAGAGATGTCAAAGTCTTGCAAATGATATAGTTTTTTGGCCCAATATAAACAATGATATTCAGAATATAGTCACCGATTGTGAAACTTGCATTCGTCATCGTTCATCACAGCCTAAAGAACCTTTACAGCTGCATGAAATTCCTCCAATTCCGTGGTACAAAGTAGGTACAGATTTGTTTGAATTTAACAAACAAATGTATTTACTAGTGGTTGACTATTAGTCAAATTACATTGAAATAGAGCATCTAAGCTGTGGTTATAGCGGCCAGATTGTCGTCAATAAACTAAAAGCTATTTTCGCCCGTCATGGAATTCCCCAAATAATGATTTCAGATAACTGACCTCCGTATAACTCCGAAGTTTTTAAAAAATTTTGCCAAGATTGGCAGATTGATCACATAACCTCTAGTCCGTATCATCCTCGTTCTAATAGTTTGGCCGAACGTTCAATACAGACCATTAAAAAACTCTTAATTAAAAGTAAAGAATCAGGTTCAGACCCATACATGTCATTATTGCACTATAGAACTGTTTCAAAAGGAAACATTCCGTCACCTTCAGAGCTTCTTATGTCAAGGAAGCTTCGAACAAAAATACCGGCCATGTCAAAAAATTATGATTCGAAACCAATAGACTGTCAAAAATTGAAAAGAGAAATACTGAACAAAATCAAAAAGTCAAAGGCATGCTATGATAAAACAGCTAGATCACTAAAACCCTTAAATAAAAGGCAAAAAATACATTACAAGAAAAACCCCACACCTGACACCATGTGGTATTTGCAAGTCAAAAGATTAAACAATTATCTGTGAAATGATTTGATATTTATTCATTGAATGACAACACTTGACTGTTTTCTTAAACTACCTTACTTAACTAGAAGAGTGAGAGAGAGACGATAACTTCATACAACAGTTCTACAGTATCGAGAAACAATAAAGGTCAATTTTTGCAATTTTTTTTATAATAAAAGTGAAGCATTTCAATTAACTTATATGCTCTTACAAATAAGTTATTCCTGCTTAACTTCCGAACGTCAGTTTTTTATTGACTCTACACCGTTGTAGAATTGGAAGCACTAATAATTTCAAGTCCTCCATTTTACGATTTCCGGCAACTGAAACTAAGTTTAATATCTATCTTTTGAATTCAATGTACAGTTATAATATTTTAAATACTGGAAATGTAACCTCTGTATATTTTATCTTATGGAACTAGAGTACTACTCATATTTTACACATTTTAAAATTAAGTGTAAACTCGAAGACTTGCACAATTAAAAGATGCTTGTTATCTTGCGACTGTAAGCAATATTTGAATTAATAAATAAATAAAAAATAAATAAGGATTAACGTTCGAACATGTGTTCGATGAGCAATTCAACCGCTTCAGAAAACTCATTTAGTCAATAGCAACTTGTTGTAATATGGATTCATTTGGATCCGATTGGCGATTTTTAAGTACGCGAGAAAGTCCCGAATGTGCATGATAATATTTGGATTCATAGTCCGTGAATTCCCGTTCAGTCTCCTCTGAGGTTTCACCATTCGGAATATATCACAAACACTCATCATGCAACACACAAATGTTATCCCACGCTTCATTTAACCTCTCTAAACGAATTTCTAACTGTTCGCCAAAGGTGGATTCATCGCTTAACCGGTTCTTTGGCATTTGACCGCCTGTGTTTAATTGATTCCATCGTTTGGAGTTTTTTTTTATCGAAATCACTTAAAATCCGACTCGAAGGACCACTATGTTCTGAGACTTAGGACACATACTTTAGGTATGTAAGCAATATTTAAAAAAAGGGAAGGAGAGGAGCTAGTATATATATGGGAAAATATAAGGAATTTAATATACAATATTTATTATATTCGAATGATACTTAGTTTGTGGTTTTGTCCTCGGTGTGGTGCTGGCTGCGACGAAGATCCAAATGAACGGGAAATGTTCGCAGCGGCAGCCTAGGTTCTAGGAAATTCAAATTGAATATACCTTTAAAAGATACAATGTGTAAAATTTACCACAGTTTGTGTCTTCTCCGTGTATGAAAAATGAAAAAGAGAAGCGCAAAAAGGGATTTTTGGCGGGATTTCATCCCCAGAAAGAGACACAACATGCGATTTGATAGACAACCATACTTTTTCTCAGTTGATCTGTTCTTTTTGACATTTGGTGTTGGCGTTCTGTTACATCCCCATCTCCATGAATTAGTCCAATTCACTATTATCTGTATTAAGAACAATCAACTTGGATAGAGGTCGTTGCAATACTCCTTATTTAGCTGATACATCTGCTCGTCTTAATTCACCATACTTGGCAAATTCGGGTCACAAATGAAAAAGACCTCTTTCCTTGAAAGGTGTTATCCTTCGGCACCACTTAATACGGCTCGTCAAGATAGGTAGATACTCCGCAATCCAAGGCTTCCAGAATCGATCCCGCAGTTGCCGTACAATTCGCCATTGCTTACGCACGAAATATAACTTTTCGTCTAGTGCTTGCCAGCCTAGAGTTTGTGCTGTATTGCCAGTGACATTGTGCTACTACCACAACTATGGTGAAAGTCAAATCGTCGTCTGGCGCCACCATTTCGCTACGCGCCTTGCTGGATTCTGGCTCCGAGGCATCGTTCATTACTGAGTCAGCGATACAAGTTTTGAAGTTACCGGGCTAGGGTTGGTCAGCAGTGGCACCTGCGAAATGGTTTTAGATATTACGCTTGCTTTTTCTTATTCCTCATTCGAAACAACCACTAAGGCGTTTATATATCAGTCACTGACTGGGCATCTCCCGCCCCGAGTCCTTCCAACTAGGCGATGGAATCATATTGATGGTCTCATATTAGCAGACTCGAACTTTTTTACACCCGCTAAAGTTGAAATCCTTTTAGGAAGTGCTGTTTTGGAAGAAATCCTACTACCAGGCATAATCAAATCCGATGAAAGCACACTACCCGTTGTGCACAAAACAGATTTGGTTGGATTTTATTTGGCAGAGCACCAGTTTCCCATGCAGCAATCCGTAACTTTTTTCAAACATGCGATATAGAAAAACAGCTCAAACAATTTTGGGAAATCGAGGAAGCACCGTTCGAGCGCGTGCAAAATTCTGAAGATATCGCGTGCCAAAAATATTTTGAGCAAAACACGAAGCGTTTGCCAGAGGGGCGGTACGAAGTCGCGCTTCCATATAAGGGAGGAGTACATCCTATTCTGGGGAGCTAACAAGACGGAGCTTTATAACGCTTTAATAGCATGGAAAACTTTTGGCAGCAGACTCCCATATGGAGGACTGCATTAAGCAGGGTCACATGGTAGAAGTCCGAGAAAATATAGCGGTGGATACGAGCAATTATTTTCTGGCACGTCATGCGGTCTTGAAGCAGAGCAGTTCGACAGCAAAGCTCAGATGATGCTTCATTCAACACTTCAGACAGAATGTCATTGAATGATCAGCTGATGACGGGCCCAACTCTTCAACAGAACATCAAGGACATTATTTTGCATTGGTAATTTTATCGGTACATACTCACGACGGATATTGAAAATATGTACCGCAAAATCTGGATAACGGAAAAGAATACGGAAACAGAACCGCTCAAAATTTACCGTCTTACGACAGTAACATTTGCCACAGCTAATGATGTGATCTGGCAGCATTTGCTAAATCTCCCAACCACTGACGTAACTTTCTTACCACATATTTCCAATGACAATGACACCTGTCATTGATAGGCCACCTCATGGTTATTCCGCCTTTTTTTGTGATTCCCGCGCTTATAATCGGCAGAGCAGTACGTATTCCTTTTTTGAGTTATGTTTAATTAGTAATTCATAAATTCGTGGATTAAAACTAAAATAAGTAGCTTTAATATTCCTTTACTACATCTGGCGACGAGGTAACGAAATTCACTATGGACCCAGCAATAGTAGAACGAATTTTCGACCAGCAAAAGAAATTGTTGAAAAATATTCTCAAGTCGAATGCAATTATGTAAGTTCCTCCGTTTCCAATACGTCCAAGTCATCTAGTTCCATCCCACAGTTTCGGCCGTTTTCGCTCGAGAAAGAGACATTTGACAATTATCTTTTCCAACTACAGCAGTATTTTAAGGCCAACGCGGTAGAAGATGACTCCCTTAAAAATGCACACTTTCTGTCAACTTGTAGAAACTATATCAACAAAGTTCTCCGAAAGCTATTCGAGACCACCGATGTGAGTATACACACATTTAAGGACTTAACAACTAAATTAACACGTCATTTCCAAACCCAACTGCAATTCTCGCATCGAGGTGCAAATATCTGAGACAGAAAAGGTTTCCGGGTCATACGTACGCTGACTGGATAGCCGATTTAAGAGGAATAGCCAGAGACTGTAATTTCGTGTAGGTGAAGCAATGCTGTGGCACATCATACGCCGACAGTGTGATACGGGACATGATTGTCTACTACACCCACACGAACCCGTCCGTATGGCAGCAACCCAGAAAAAAGACCCCTCTCTGGAGGAAACTGAGGAGCTCGTAACAGCGTATGAGTCAACCCAAATGGCGACGGAAATTTTAAACGGAAATGGTGTTTCGACAGCATCAGCTACGGTGGAGGTCAATCAACTAATCAATAAGCGGGGACAACAGGCACACAGTAAGTCTAATGAACATTTTCTTACCAGGAAATCTTGCCCATCATGTTTAATTCACCGCGATCGTGACCAATGTAAACACTTGCACTCCAAATGTAACAACTGTCAGCGGCGGGGGCATATAAGTAGTGTAAGCATTTCAACACAGCGCGTAGAAACGGGTGCTCCAAGGAATTTACGGCAGCGATCCAAAAGCCGTGGTCGTAGGTTGTCACATGCTCACACAAGGCATGAAAACGGGAATCGCACCAACTCATACCATTGCCGAAAGCCCGCAGACACAACTCACTCAATTAATGAGGTCGTTGAAAGTCGTATCGACGAAGTTTCGTCAACTCAGTGGGAAACTGAAATGAAAGGGTGTCAAATTTTCGTGTCGCTTCACGTAAATCAGCAACCAATGGTCTTTCAGATAGACACTGGAGCCACTAGTTCACTGGTGGGGCTTGCAGGGCACCAGGCTCTTGGGAATCCTCACTGCGAACCCACTCACCGCTCTCTAAAGGCTTATGGCGGCGTCAACGTACCAATCAAGGGGGTGATGGAAGTATCGGTTTGCTTTAAAAACAAAATTTGCAACCTGTCACTTTTAGTAAGCAACAGTCATAAAGGTGCCAACATAATGGGGTTAGATTGGTTCGAGGCGTTTGGGTTTTCAATAAATTTCTCGAAGTCGGAGTCAATTATGCAAATGGTAACCGAGTCAAAGGAGATACTTGCCGCCGAGGCAAAAATTATCTGCGAGAGGCACGAGACTCTTTTTAGACCAGAACTAGGTTGCAGTAAGGTTTTTGTCGCTCATCTAACTCTCAAGCCAAATAGTCAGCCGAAGTACTTTAAGCATCGCCCGGTACCTTTTGGCTTGAAAGAATGCGTCAGATCTGAAATTGAGCGTTTACGACGATTAGATATTCTCCGACCAGTCGAGACCAGTCAATGGGCAGCACCCATTGTCGTCGTGAAGAAAGCAAACGGCAGCTTCCGCATCTGTGGCGTGTTTAGAATGACTATCAATCCACAATTGGAGATTGACCGTCATCCTATCCCAAGAATACAGGAATTATTCCACAAACTTCAAGGTGGACAATATTTCACAAAGGTTGACTTGTCCAAAGCCTACCTCCAAGTACCTTTAGATGAAGAGTTAAAGAAGCTTTGCGTCATAAGCACCGAATTCGGACGCTTTGAATATCAGCGTTTACCCCTTGGAACTTCCAGTTTCACAGGAATCTTTCAACGATACATGGAACAGCCGACATCTGACCTCGAGTTTTGTACGTAATACTTAGATGACATAATTGCTTCCGGAACGACCAATGTCGTATGGAGAAATGCCAATTTGCGAAAAGGGAAATTGACTACTTGGGTCACATCATCGACTGCTCAGGTACACGTCCATCGGAGGCACGGCTTGCAGCAATTCGCGATTTACCGGAGCCGAAGAATCTAAAGGAATTGGAAGCTTTCATCGGCAAGTTGAACTATTACAATCAGTTTATTAAGGATTTTGCCCAGGTAACCGCTCCACTCAACAAACTGAGATCAAAAAATGTGCCATTTTTATGGGGTATAGATCAACAACGCGCATTCAATCAATTCAAGGACAACATCCTAAAGGTTTCCCGACTGATACACTTCCGTAATAACGTCCCAATAAATTTAGCCACCGACGCATCCTCCCACGGTATTGGTGCCGTCCTTTCCCACATGTATTCCGACAAAACGGAGAGACCAATCGCTTTCGCGTCGATGACGCTGGACGAAGCGTAGAAGAAATACAGCCAGATTGAGAAAGAGGCTCTCTCCATCATTTATGGTGTCAAGAAGTTTCACCAGTATCTTTGTGGTCGCCAGTTTGAATTAGTTACAGACCACCAACCACTTGTCACAATTTTCAGTCCCTCCAAGAAGCTTCCACACATGACGATACAGCGCCTTCAACGATGGGCGCTCATCCTGATGGGATACACGTACACTATACGTTATCATTCGACCAAACAACATGGAAACGCCGACTTCTTGTCACGGTTACCAATGGGACCTGATGGGACATTTGACCGCACAGAAGAATCTGGTCATCAATTGGATGAAGTTTGCTCCTCATTGGTTGAAGGCTTTCCTATAAATTCTACCATTATAGCCAAGTCATCACAAAAGGATCCTACGCTGAAGACGGTCACTCAATACGTACAGAATGGATAGCCCAAAGAGCTTCAAGAGGATGAAATTTCCTTATTTTCGCAGTAAACTTTCTATAGAATTATTTAATAATGTTCTTCTCTTCCACAGCGGAAACCCTAGGGTAGTCGTACTCCGGCAGTTGCAACCCAAAGTATTGAAGATGTTTCACCCGTACGAAGCAAGTGTCTCGTCGATACTGTTGGTAGCCCTCCATTGAGAACGACATCACCAAAACTGTATCACAATGTACCGCATGTCAGACCAACGCTAACAACTCGCCAAGAGAGTACACCAGCTGACCGTCAACCGAAGAATTATGGGAGTGCGTACATATCGACTTCGCTGGACCCTTTCAGAAGCAGATGTGGCTGATTGTGGTTGATTGTGGTTGACTCGAAATCTAAGTTTCCGTACATTGGCCGTATGGCATCTACCATAGTCAAAACTAAGTTCTATGTGGGCAACCAGTTTTCATACGGCAGTTTAAACGGAAGGAAAAGTGGATCACGGGAGTCGTAACGAAGAACCTAGGTAAAAGCATGTACTTGGTGGAAGCAAACTCCAATTTACATCGGCGTCACCAGAATCAGATGCGTCCTCGTACTGCACCAAAATAAGCACCCATACGAACCCAGGGGTCACTGAAGCACCATCAAGCAATGAAAACAATAATTTCAACGACTCCGACATTTTAATTCTCCCAGACTTGCCACCTACCTACATCATTTCGAATTCACCTGAGCCGAGTCCTACTTCCAGCGGAAGAGCGAGTCCAAGAAACAGAGTAGCTAGCTCTACAGCAGTTTCAACACCAGAACTTAGACGATCTGAACGTCTGCGGAATAAACAAATCAGATTTAACCAAAATTAAGTCGGGGCGAGACTGATGTGATCTGGCAGCATTTGCTAAATCTACCAACCACTGACGTAACTTTCTGACCACATCTTTCCAATGACAATGACACCTGTCATTGATAGGCCGCCTCATGGTTATTCCCCCTTTTTTGGTCATTCCCGCGCTTATATTCTGCAGAGCAGCACGTATTCCTTTTTTGAGTTATGTTCAATTAGTAATTAATAAATTCGTGGATTAAAACTAAAATAAGTAGTTTTAATATTCCTTTACTACAGCTTCCGTTCCATACCTAGCAATCCGCGCATTGAAGGCTCTAGCAGAGGAGGCAGCTACACAAAAGCTAGAAAGATGGTACATAATGAAATGTACATTGATGACCTCATTTCCGGAGCTTATAGTATTGAGGAAGCTGAAATCAAAATAAAACAAATTAAAAAATTTCTAAGCTCAACGGGTTTCAACTTACGACAGTGGATATCGACCGAAGAGTTGCTTCTGAAGGGAATTCCCAGCCATGAACGTGCTCTACCATCCTACGTCGGCCCATATATTCCTCAGCCAACGAAAAGATTTATAATCTCTACGATCGCCCGGTTATTTGACCCTATGGGATGGATGTCACCGTGTATCATCAAGGCCAAACAAGTTATGCAGCTCCTCTGGATCCGAAAGATTTTATGGGACGAAACCATGCAACCGGAGGTACTTAAAGATTGGAATGAATTTTTCAATTACCTGGACAACGTCTACAAAATACGCATTCCAAGATGGTTCACTGCGAGGCCAGAGTTAAGCACATTCAAATCCATGGGTTCAGCGATGCGTCTGAGAGGGCATATGGGGCGGCAGTCTATCTGAGGGTCGAGGACAGTGAAGGTAAGATCCACATACAAATACTGATATCCAAACCTAAGGTCGCACATATAAAACCAGTAAGCCTACCACGACTGGAGTTGTGTGCAGCGGTGATACTGGCAAAACGTTTGCATCACGTTTCTCAGGTTCTCAGTAGGAAAGACATTGAGATATACCCCTGGACTGACTCGACAATAGCATTGGCCTGGATATGCACACCCGCCTTCAGGTGGAAAACGTTTGTTAAGAACAGGGTGGGTGAAATCCAGCGGTTAATAACTTCCACTATTGGGAAATATATACCATCAGGACTAAATCCTGCCGACTTGGTCTGAAGGGGACTTCTACCATCGTCATTAATTCAGGCAAGTCTGTGGTGGAACGGGCCTTCATTTCTTCACCCATCCTGGGTCTTTTCTTTTCCAACACACCCATCGAATGTAAAAAGTGAAGAAGAAAGGAGTTCAGTAAAGGTGCAACCTGTAACCAAATACAATCAGCGAGCTATTCTTGGCGAGAAAATTATCGTACTGGTGCCACATAAACCAATAACATTCACAAATAAACAATAAATTACATTTAATGTTTTTGAGCCTAAAATTGCTAGCTCAAATATTCGCCCTATCTCAAGTATTCTATCCACGCACAATATACAGCACAACACAACTCTTTTGAGTCAAACAAGTCAAATTAAATAAATTACACAGTACAACAAAAAATACAGTCCACTCCATTTAAATCAGAGGGTGTTAACCCAATCATAATCACTTAAATACACATTGGCAACACCGAGTCCAAGTTTCTTTGCTCCAATAACTGCCAGCTATCGAATTCGCACATTGCACATTAATTCTTCATTCACACGCTCGCACACACATTTCCCATCGTACGCTCTAGCCAAAGCAGATTCACACACACACACATTTCCGATCGCTTGCTCTATGGCCAAATCATATTCGCACACACACACATTTCCCATCGCTTGCTCTATGCCCAAAGTACAGTCAAACATGCATACACACACACACGCTTCGCGTCGTACACTTTCGTCTATGAATACTCACTACCAATCCAACAGAAATACTACACAACATACTACATAAATTCAACCAACATTTTAGCTAAATAAAAAACTTTAATTCCATTTAATCAACAATCAATGTACTCACATGATCACGATTGCACCCGAACACGAACTATTTCAACAGTAATCAATGTCATCATGGTATTTTTCAGAGAACAACATGGAATTCGTCGATCACCATAACCACGCACTTTGCAGTCGAAAAATTTTGCAAAGGAGAGAAAATTAAAAAAACAAGCAAACTCATTCATATAGCCTGCCAGCAGAAAGATAACGCATCTGCATTCATATATTCATACATAGGGGTCAATGTCACAGTACTGTCTTGTCTTCTTTGCCTTTATGTTTGTTGGTATAAATTCTTTTCTAATGAATTTATCTTTGCATGTACCGAAACAAAATGAGAAAGGGTCAGCTACAGTGGTATCAAGAAAACTGCTACCAAAGTTGAAGAAATTATCGATAGCCGTCGTCAATGGTGGTAAAGGATGACTGGAGGTCACCGGCGGGGGAGAATGTTGGCTCCAATGACGTTGTTCGTGAACACAATCTTAATGTATATTTAATTTTATTATTTTAGTGATATTTTACTGAATTTGTAATCCATGTTAAAACTAAGCTAAGTTAATTGAAAACTTAATCTAATGTAACAAGGAAACGTAACGTAACGAATTGTAAATATTTTAGCACAATGTATGACAGTTTGTAAGTTAAATATGGAAGTAATTTCCGGAAAAGAATAAAAGACTCTATTTGCTGTAACCCTGGAAGCGAAAAGACATGTTTCATTAAATCGCATTTTTTTCTATCCGATTAACCCCACACAGTAACACAAAAAACCCTACACACCCAACATTTGGTCCTTTTCGAGCCAAATAAAGACTCCACAGAACATTAAACATTTAAAAAAGAAAAAAAATATATAAAAAAGAAAAAAGTGCAAGTGCAAGAACAAAGTGAACAAAGTGCAAGTGCAAATGTGCAATATATATATATTTAGATATGTATAAAACAATAAACTTACATACATTTACTCCCTCGCGGTCGGTGTCTTGCCCCTTGTCTTTCTCCTTTTTAAGACTTAGAGACTCTTTCGGTGGTTGTGCAGAAATCGCATTTCCCGCGCCGTGTAAAAATCAACTGTCACCCGCTGGGCAAAGCTGACCAAACGTCGTAAGTTGCTGTAATAAAATATTTAATTAAGTATTTTAATAAACACTGTATCTAATAATTTACATACAAACATTGCTTTATAATTAATTTTCAAATAAAACCCTTTTAAATTTCGAAATTGTCCACGGGTGCAGATCAAACTTCAAAAAAACTGGAGCATCACGTCGTACAGCCAGCTATCTTTCAGGTCGCCTCCTTATCCTAGAAGGGAACTTCAAGAACGCGCTTGGTCTTCAAACGAAGTTTCTACGAGGAGAAATTGAAGAAGATTTTGGTGAAATTTTTGGTCTGCTTCAAGAAACCTATTTCACTTACCGAGGTGAATTGGTCGACGTTATCGACAATGCCAAGTTAGCATCCAAGGAGAAGATTGTGGAGGGTGAATCCACAGGTGCTTCTTGTAATGAGCTTGCATTACCCCAAATTCAAATACCACATTTTGAGGGCTCGTGCACAAAATGGCGGGCTTTGCATAATGTATTTTTGTCTTTAGTCCACGCAAATAAGAAGCTGGGTGAAATTCAAAAGCTTAACTATTTAAAATCATCTCTTACAGGTGAAGCTGCGCGTTTGTTGCTGCATTTAGGGTTGTATTCTGGCAATTATGACAAAGCATGGGAACTGCTTGTCGCCAGATACGACCACAAGCGATTGTTGGTAAACGCTCATTTTCAACTTTTTTTTTGAACAGCAGGAGTTGATAAAGGAGACTGCGAACATCATCAAGTCTCTATTGGACACGTCCCAGGAATGTTTCCATGCTCTAGACAATTTAGGATTGCCGGTTAGTTCTTGGGATGACATACTAATTTATATTTTGGTGCAAAAATTACCTGCTTTTACTCAGCGTTTGTGGGAGGAGAAGTTGGGTAGTTCGAAGGAGTTGCCAACACTGAGACAATTTACAGAATTCCTGGAGACACGTTTTCGAACCTTGGAAGCAGTAGCTGGAACAAGTGGCATCAAGGTCAACTGTTACAAAAGGCTGTTGCGGTCGAGAAGAAAACGGTGTTGCACGTCGGGAAGAAGCAGTTTGCATGCCAGGTATGTCGTAGAGGTCAGCACTCCCTTCGAACTTGTCCGAAGTTTATTGCCATAGAGATCTGTGAACGATCTAAGGCAGTGGACAGAATCGGGGTTTGCCGGAACTGTCTAGCATACAGTCATCGGACTAGTCAATATTAAAGCAGTGTACGCTGCTATTACTGCAAGCAGAAACACCACTCTCTGCTGCATGTCAACTGTGGAGGGTCGAATATTGCAAAGGTTAATACTAACACTATTATAGGTACACAAACTTTCCACATAAAATCAACGATTAATCAACCTGTCTCTCCTGGGGTAGATCAACGAAGTGTGCTTCTTGCCACAGCCGTTGGGAAAGTGAGGTCTTCAAAGGGCAACTATTATCATCTTAGGGCGCTAGTCGATCCTGGATCTGAAGCAACGTTCATTACTGAATCCGCTGTCCAGTTATTAGGGCTTCATCAACGGCGAACATTCATTGAGGTATCTGGATTGGGCAAAATCAGTAGTGGTTCATGTCAGCGGGATGTAAATCTTACCTTTGGGTCGGGTAACACCATTCGAAACAAATACCCGGGCCTACGTGTTCAAGTCGCTGACTGCTCTGTTGCCGTCCAAGCCTCTAGCTCAACAAAACTGGGAGCGCATCGAGGGCTTAAGGTTGGCTGATCCACAATTCGATAAGCCTGCAACTGTTGACATTCTCCTGGGAAGCGATGTTTATCGTGAATTTATTTTAGCATCCATTGTACGCGTGGTATCCAGTGGCGATTACACAAAATTATATTTACAGTGGACATCTAAAAAATGTATCGCCAAATTCGGGTTCTAATAGACGACTCAAATTACCAGCTTATATTTTGGCGTAATCATCCTACGGAGAGATTAAGGATTTTTAGACTTGAGACTGTAACGTTTGACACGGCCAGTGCTCCATACTTGGCTATTCGAACGTTGCATCAGGCGGCGGCGGATGAGGCTCAGCATTTTCCTCTAGGTGCAAAGCCACACAGGAGCCGACTCAATCGAAGATGCCTTATTGAAGAGAAATGAAGCTAGGAGCGTTCTACAGTCAGCTGGGTTCCATCTAAGGAGATGGACTAGCAATTCGGAAGATATTCTTCGGGATATTCCTGTGGATCAACGGGAAAAGGGATTTACATTACCAATCGAAGCGGTTGATGGAATAAAGGTGTTGGCAATTTTCTGGTTGCCAAAAGAAAATTCGTTTTCTTTCAAAACTTGCTTTTCAGAAGATACAGTCGTGACAAAAAGAAGCATGTTATCATCAATCGCAAAACTTTTTGACCCATTGGGTTGGATTGTTCCATGTATGATCAAGGCAAAAATCATGCTGCAGGAATTATGGTGTCAAGGAGTGACGTGGGATGAACCAATACCATAAGAGCTAGAAGAGCGATGGCAGACGTTTCAGCAAGAACTTCCGCAGATACAAGACATCAGGATTCCACGGTGGGTACATGGTCATGGTCACAACAAAATTGCAACTACATGGGTTTTGTGATGCTTCAGAGAAAGCATATGGGGCGGCCGTCTACTTGCGTGTCAAAGTTGAGGCAACTTCCACCAGCACTTGATGTTTGCCAAGACGAAAGTGGCACCACTCAAGACAGTTTGTCTACCAAGGCTTGAGCTTTGTGGAGGCACTGGATCTGACGAATATGGAGATACACGCGTGGATAGACTTTGCGATTGCACGCGCCTGGGTTACATCGCCGCCGAACCGATGGAAAACTTTTGTTGCCAACCGAGTCGCAGAAATTCAACGGCTGACGAATTGCAGCGCTTGGAAACATATTCCAACACAACATAACCCAGCTGACTTAGCATCTCGGGGTCTATTGCCGTCAGCAATTAAACAAAACGAACTATGGTGGAAGCGGCCAAGCTTTCTGGTAGGAATTTTAAGTTCTAATTCAGCCGACAAGGGCCAACCTTTAGAGAGACGTAAGAAGGGCATCGCCAATCATTTGCCTAGCAATTAATGCTGTGCATTTGGAAGTCATGTCAGACCTTTCGACACAGGCGTTCTTAGCGGCTTTTAAAAGATTTATAGCTCGCCGAGGACGGTGCATAGAATTGTATAGTGATTGTGGTACTAATTTTGTAGGGGCGGAAATGGAGTTATGGAGGATGCCTCAAAATTCGAAGGTTGACTGGGGATCGGTTAATGAACAACTAACTCAGCTACATGCAAAGTGGAATTTTATTCCGCCTGCATCTCCAAACTTCGGAGAACTTTGGGAGGCAGGGGTGTAGTTGGTAAAGCATCACCTCAGAAGAGCGGTCGGGGCAGAACCTCTGACATTTGAAGAATTGTTAAGACTACTTACCCAGGTTGAAGCCTGCCTCAACTCCAGACCTTTGTGCCCAATGGAGGATTTGGAAACGCTGACACCGCCACATTTTTTAATCGGCAAAAGACTCGTCGCAATTCTTCAAGGAGACACTGTCTTCGAGAGGGTAAGTTACCTTGAGCGATGGAAGCGGGCCACCTCAATGATCAACCATTTCTGGCTCAAGTGGAGTACGGAATACCTGTCCAGAATGCAACAGCGCCCAAAAAGGATGAAACGGGAGCCGGGACCAAAATGCGGCGACTTAGTTCTCATTAAAGATGAGAGACTACCACCGTTACAATGGCGACTCGGACGAATCATCGCTACACATCCCGGAAACGACGAACTAATTCAAGTGGTCACTTTGAAAAGAAAAACCGGAGAACTTACACAATCATTTGGAAAAATCTGCTGTCTACCAAGCAACACTAAGAAATACAAAATGATCAAACAACACAAAACAAAGATTTCACACTAAATTATAATACTCGTATACATTTTACCCTGTTTTCTCTCCATCAATCATTAAAAATTTCTTAATACTAAATAAATGTACCTATACAAAATATGACGAAATTTCATCCCTACACAACACAACACACACTAAACCACACAAAATCATTCATTCCAAACAACGTTGCGGAATTCCGAAATTCCAAAATGCCGACGAAAATTGGAGCATGAAAGCCCCGACGGCATTTGAAGCTTCCTACTGACAACTCAACGTTGTCCACTCAAAAAACAAAACACAATACTTTACAGGTATCAATTAAAAAATATTCTAAAACCAAAATTCAAATATAATATTAAATACCTAGTAATGTAAACATTTTAAACTAATATACAATATATTGTTCACATAAATTACATAAACAAAATCAATAAATAAACAGTAAACAATACTCCAGATGAATTGTAACAACAATTCAATAGGAAGGCGGATTCTTGGTGTTACTTAAAAATGTTAAACACACTAAGGCAGTTAATTCGGCCATCATCAAAAACACAAAGCGTTCGCGAAAATTTCGTCGCACATCATCGCACTGCACAACCAAAATATGCGTACGCGGAGAACAGTTATCAAACAAAATAACACCATAAATTTTACCGAATTTATTTGGAAAATGATTTTAATGAAACTTTTAATTCTTTTTCATTTTCCCATTTCTTTTTTTTTGCACTTTCCCTCAAATATTACTTTCGCGAAAACAATAACAAACGATGTACATATGGTATATCAATATATATACTCGTATATACACACGCACGTATATATTTGTGTGTTCACGCCGGTGTACACAACTCAAACGAACTCGAATTTCGCGAAGGAAGGGGAGCAGACAAAAAAGATAAAAGAAATAATTAACTAAAAACACTTACCTTTATTCACAATAAAAACAAAAAACTTAAGGGAAAACTAACGAATAAACTAAAAAAAAAACGAACAACACACGCGATAGGAAATTGACCCAGTTTTGGTCAATGATCAAAACAAACTATTGCACTGGGCGAATTACGCACATTTCATATCCCTTTGTTGCTCGTTTGTTATATCGTCATCCTTGTCACCTACATGTAATGTTTCAAATTATTAAATTTCACGATTTTGTCTCATTTATGTAGATAGTCAACACACTCACACTCGCACAACACACAACTCTTATGCCATAAGAAGTACAACATACTCCAACTCCATTTGGGTACAGCAAGGTACAAGATCGAGGACACTTGCGGACGAAAATCGTCCAATGGGCGGGAGCATGTTCGGAAACAATTACATTTATTTTTATACAATTATTTCTTTTGTTCAAATTTTCATATGTATTTAAAATTTAATTAAAATGTAACAACTAAATTCTTATGTATACAAGGAAACGTAACGTAAGATTACGAATTGTAAATTTGTAGTACAAATGTATAATAGTTGAAAGTTAAATATGGATGTGATTTCCGAACCAATAAACGTTCTCTTTGCTGTAACTATTTGTCACGAAAAGACGTGTTTTATGTAACCCTATTTAACCCCACACATAGTACAAGAAAAGGAAAAAAACCCTACACACCCAACAACAGCTGTAGTTACTTGCTGCGGTCGTCTCAGTGAATGTTGTGAAGAACATTGACCAATCCTCTGCCTGTCCGCTAAACTCTGGCAAGTCTAGAATTTTTCTTAGAGTGGCAGGTTGAGATGGTGTTACCCGGTCACTAATGTTGCATGTAGATGTAATCAAAGAGGCGCTACTGTTGTGATATAATCCGGTAGGTGGAACGCAGTTACTTATGCTTCTGTACGGTACGTGGTATCCTCGCGACAATAACGGAATCGCTGTTGGCACAGATGTACTAGGCGGTATATTTCGTTTGTCGATGAGCAATTAACAACGGGAGGCGGCGTGGCTGGGTGCATATAAAACGGCGATAAATAAGATAGCATGGCGACAATGGTCTGTGATGTGGTCGATAGCGTGACTGTGTTATAGTTGTGGACGGAAAGGTGTTACATATTGCGGAGGTGTCTGAGGTGAAGAACGGTAATGATGTGATCAGCATATTCAATTGAACGTCGTTGGCTTGCAGAACCTGCCTCAACGTCTGACACTGTATATCACGTTCCTTAAGCTTTTCTTCTGTGTTTTTAAGCTGACATTCTAGAACGTTTATTGCATTATATCCAAAGGATTATTTTGGGGTGCTGCCGACGATATAGCATTTCCCATTGGCCGATACAAGTGTTCTGCTTACACTCCGGAAAAAAATATATATAAAACTATTCCTTTGTTTGTAGAAGCACAGGACAATCAATATTACCTGCTAAAAGCTGTTGCACAAATAGGACATCAGCAACTTTTCTTCGTTTTTCAAGCGATTGCATATTCAGCAAGTTCAAACAGTGCTACACCAAATAGAAAAGCTATTCAAGTCATCTTGAAGTACATAGGAGTCAGTGGGTGGGTGTACAGACGTGCATGAACATTTTCATGTCGTCCGCATAAACTGATAGACGAGAATAATTAATTGACGGAATGAAAATCAGGGGACCGAGGTGGTTGCCCTCTGGGACCCCAGATTAGGCATTAAAGGGATTAGATACAGAAGATCTAAAAAGGACTTCATATTGACGGTCTTGCAGGTAGGATTTAATCCATGCGATAAACCCAGATCGAAAACCGAGAACCTTAAATTTGAAAAGTAAAATTGCGTGTGAAATTTTATCAAATGCTTTACTGAAATCTGTAGCGATAACATCGACTTCTTTGCCATCCTCCAGTGCACACAGGGTGCCAGATACGAATTCCGTCCAATTTGTGTTTGTTGACCACCTTTTAGGCAACCGTGTTGGTGAGGCGAAAATATAGATTTACAATGGAAAAACATTACGTCATAAACAATACTTTCGAATAGCTTAGGTATGCAAGAGAGTTTGGCTATAGGAGTATAATTACGAAATTAATTTTTTGGACCTTTTTTATGAAAGGGAATTATAAAGGAACTTTTCCAAAGCAACGAGAAGACGTTCTACGAAATAGACAGTTGGAATAGAGCAGTACGGGGAAGAGCCAGAAAGTTAACACATTTTTTTAAAACTAGAGCCGGTATACCGGCTTGATGGATTGATGGATTCACTGATTCAAGAAAACAAGTCAAGCGAGGAACTCAGCGTACATCTGCGTCTTTTGATGCTGCTGCTGCGGGGAACTCTTAAATAATTTTTGAGCGTCGCGTGCTGCTCTACAAACAAAAACCGATTGATAGCAAAACGTCAGCTGGGAATAAATTTTCAGGTTTACTTCACAACCATACAGCATGGATAGTTTGAAAGTTTTGTTTATCCTTAATAATGTGAAGTTTTGCTTTTTTGTAACTAAATTAGTTAAAAGAAACAAAATCAGGTGGTGGGTGCGAGCCTTATATCAAGAAAGGCGTCAACATGTTTATTTTGAACCCACTTTTATATTTATAAAGTAAAGGGTTTTCCAATAGGGGCTTGACTACTTTGAATTTAATTTGTCAACGCAGTCTTTCAATACTCATCAATTTATTCAGTAATCTCAACATTTTCATCATGGTAAAGTACACTAACGAGCAACGTCTGCAAATTATAAAAATTTTCTACCGAAATTCGGAGTCGGTGACTACAACTTTAAGAGCGTTAACTCCAATTTTCCGTTGTAATTCTCGCCCTAGTAGACAGGAAATCACAAGTTTAGTGCAAAAATCTGAGTCTACATATTCGTTGTGTGATGTTGCCCTTTTTTAGTGAGATAACGGGTTGGTCGAAGTGTCGAAAATATCGCTGCCGTTCAGGCGTCCGTAGCAAACGATCCAAATCAGTCAATTCCACAGCGTTCCCAAGAATTGGGCATCGCTCAGACCACATTATGGCGTATTTTGCGTAAGGATCTTGGTTTACGCCCATACAAGATCAAGCTGACTCAAGAATTGAAGCCGGTGGACCATTTGAAGCGACGTACGTTCTCCGATTGGGTTCTCCGGAAGATGCGCCAAGATGATGAATTTCATCGCAAAATCATCTTCAGTGACGAAGCTCATTTTTGGCTCAATGGGTTCGTCAATAAGCAAAATATGCGTTATTGGTCGGGTGAAAATCCACATGTACTTCATGAATCACCACTTCATCCACAAAAAATAACTGTTTGGTGCGGTTTGCATAACATAATTTTTTCGTCGACGATAACGATCATGGTCGTTATCGATCGTTATTATAACTGTGAATGGTCAGCGTTATCGCGCCATGATCACCGATTATTTTTGGCCCGAATTGGAAGATGTAGACTTGGACGACATGTGATTTCAACAGGATGATGCCACAAGCCACACAGCACACGCTACAATCGATTTATTGAAGAGTAAGTATGGTGAGCGTGTTTTCTCAAGAAATGGGCCAGTCGATTGGTCGCCTCGTTCGTGCGATATTTTCTGTAGGGCTACGATAAGTCATTGGTTTGTGCCAACACGCCGACGATGTTGGAAGAGCTCAGAGCCAACATTGAACGCGAAATAGCGGCCGTTTTGGCCGAAATGTGTGGCCGAGTCTTTGAAAATTGGGTCCAACGAATCGAACGTGCCCGCGGTGGCCATATGAACGAAGTCGAGTTCCATTCATAAATGTTTTGATTGTACTTCAAGCCGATAAAAAAGTTTTTGGAATATCTCAAAAAAAAAAATTGGCAAGTCCTTATTGGCAAACCCGACACAATGATGAAGAATCGTTATTTTATTATTAAATTTAGTGGGGAGCAGGAAAAAAAAGTCTATGAAGAATGTAGGCTCCTATTAATGCTTATGTAAGTTTATCTAGCAATTTTAAGTTAAGATTTAATTCAATATTTCTTTCTCTTACAGTTATTTGTCGCAAGGTGTTTCAACCAATTACTTGGCATGGACTTTCCGGATTGGCCTACGATCTCCACTATAAGAAAAATTATAGTTGATGTTTGCGAATTTGCCAAACATTGTCCCCAATTTATATGCCGCCTTTAAATCCCAGCGATTGGAAAAACGCGTCGCAAGTTTTTGGAAATTCCACCTGCGTGGGAAGTACTGACGGAAAACACACCCAAATCTGGACCAACATTTTTTAACTACAGAAGATTTTTTAGTACATTTACTGCTGTCAATGTTGGGCATATGTAGGTCAATGTGTTGTTGGTATGCTAAAAAATTCAACATTTGGGCAGAAAAAAGTAATGGCCTTCGTTATCCTCCAGAACGAAGACTCCTAAATTCGGAAAAACTTGTGCCTTAATACAATGTCCCTGATAGTGCCTCTCCTCGACGTGAAAATGTAATGCGATCATATCTCGGTGTTCTGGTTGATGAGCCAGAGGACTCTTTTAATTCAAGACTTCCAAGAGCTCGACGAGTTATTCAAAATACTTTTGGCACATTCTCGGGAAGGGCATAGTTAGTTTCAGCTGACAAATAAGTTTTGGCATGTACAATTTTGCAAAGTTTTTTAAAAATTACAGATTCGTTTTACAATACTAGACTTATTGCCAACCAAGTTATTGTGATTCATATGACAATGGCGAAAGAAATTAAAATATACATAAGGAAGAATAAGACTGTAATTTTGAACTTAGTTTTAAGTAAGTACTAAATAGTTTATAAAGTGTTTTTTTTTTATTATTATTAGAAAGAGTTTACATGGTAAAAAAAGCGATTGGAGCTTCATTATTTTACGCAGTTGGTAATTTTTTTCAATCGATCCAACAAAGGTCTCATTCTCCAGAGAACTCATTTTTTTTTAGTGTTCCCCGAGGTGAAGTTTCTCGGAAGTTTGAGGTGCTGGGGTTAGTTGTCAATTTGGAGATTAACCACAAGACACCGAAGAAAATAGACGTGAATGTACAGCTAGCAGATCTATCTATTGGACTTGTGACTTCCGGAGAGCCCAGGTCGGACAAGCATGTCTCCTCAAATTAGTTGTTGCAGATTAACCCGAACACTGATGAAATGCATTAAGCTAATACTTGAAAATGTAGAAAAATAAATATTTCTCAATATTTTCTCAAGAATTCCTCAATGTGGAGGTTTCCTCAAACGATATAAGGAATGCCTTTCCGCTTCTGCCTCAATATTAAAGCATTTATCCGCCGAAATTGAGGTACAATCTGTGCAGGTGCGCCTAAAACATCTCTGCATTTGCTAGATAGGATTCAAGACTATGCGATAAAAGTCAGTCATTTGACACCCTCGAACACCGACGTAATATCTCCTGCCCCACTTTGTTTTATCGCTATTTCCTCCACCAGTGCTCCGTTGAAATCATCAGTAGCATTTCGCCCCTTTAAGCTTTAAATCGTAACACCCGTCTTGTTATGAATGCTCATCACTACACCCTCAAGCGCAATTTGGGACGTACTCTGAAATATCGTGGTTCGCTCCTAAGCAGTACAACTCGCTTATAGAATGTCCCGCCAAGCTCTCTATATCTCAGTCCTTGCAACATTTAAAGCTAACGTGCATCGGTACATTTATTTTCTTACTCCCTATGTTTCGTTTGCCCGCGCTGTGTACAAACATTTTGTGGTTACATTTTAATCCCTTGAGCGTGCGCTGATTATTAAAAAAAATGTCGTATTTAATATGTCCGAAGACATAATACATTTTAATTAATACTTACTAGGGGCACCAACTTCTTTGGCCAATTTCTCCAACTCAATCATCTTCTTCCTCACAATTTGTTACCGTCCTTTTACACCCTACCTCGCGGCGTTGTACGAAAAGTTGCTCGGCCAACTGCGGAGACTGGCCGTGGGTAAAGATGTTAAATAAATGGGCGCCACGCGATTACCCTTCCGTGCAACTTGAACACAATTTTAATCGCGAATTGGTTGTGACGATTGCGAACAAATCCCGTCGTCTCTCAATTAGCACAAACAATTTCCGAATAACCTTATAATTTTATTCTATTCGCCTCAAAATAGTAAAGGGACCGCCATCTAACGTTTTTTTTTTCAACTAGTGCTTATTTCGTGAATGGTAACACCTAGCTCATGTCTGATTTGACAGATAATTAGTTTTGTCCTTCCGCTGAACGAATATGGTTGTTTATACGCTTGAATAATGCTGGGAAATATTGCGACATTACTTTGAAAATCATGGTAATGTTGCAGAATGTGTGCGAAAATTTCGTACGGATTTTGGAAGAAGAGAAGTACCGTCAGCTCCGTATGTTCGTTATCTTGTGAAAAAAAGTGAAAGAAACTGGTATCTTCATCGATAAACCAAAGCTTGAAAAGCCAAAAACAGTGCGTACACCTGAGAATATTGCTACTGTGGCAGAAAGTGTGCGTGAAGCGCCATCAACATCAATTCAACGTCGTTTTCAAACAATTGAACATTTCGGAGACATCATTGAGACGAATTTTGCATAAAGACCTTGGTATGACGCCATACAAAACTGGATTTGAAGCCAACTGACCATCCAATGCGTTTTCGCTTCGCTAAGTGGGCCTGCGATCGACTTAGAGAAGATGCCGATTTTGCCAAAAAAATCATCTTTTCAGATGAAGCTCATTTTGATCTTGGCGGGTATGTAAACAAGCAATATTGTCGCACTTGGGGCACAGAAAACCCGCACGCATACATTGAAAAGCCGATACACCCAAAACGAGTCACTGTTTGGTGCGGATTTTGGTCCAGAGGCATAATTGGGCCATTGGGCCAAAATTAGACCGATCGTGTAGGGCAGCGGAGGCAGCCATTTGAATGAAATTATTTTCCATTACTAACCGGAAGGATAAAACTAATTACCTGTCAAATCAGACATGAGCTAAGTGTTACCGTTCACGAAATAAGTACTAGTTAAAAAAAAAACGTTATATGGCGGACCCTTTACAAGTTTAATTCTATTTTAAAGGTAGATCTCATAACTCTATCTTAATTCTAGTTATTATACAATGTTATAAAAAAAAATAAAAGTAACAACCCGCTTCCCCAATGACTGAAGGTCAATGAGAAGCAAAAAAAAGAAAGAGGAAAAAAAAATTAGAAAGCAAATTCCGTGATTCGAACCGAGAACCTCCGCACGACCCAGCCTGGAACTTGGCTTTCACGACCACAGACCGCATACAATTTTTTTGTCGAAAACGATTTAAGTATACACTGCGTCTGTATCGAGCACGTTTTACCACTCTCTTTTTTGTTGGTACTACGCCCTTATTTTTGGAATTGAATAAGGGTTGGCTTATTCATACAAATGGTGTAAATTTTGTAATAAAACAATGAAAAAACCTTTAGAAGCACTTAGCTGGCTCTGGCTCCGCTCCTCGGTCGTCTCGCTCCAATTCCAACTAGGTTTTCACTTGGGGCAGAATGAATCGCCAAACTGCACCAAGCTTGTCCAGGATTTCACGCAACCAAAAGAACCTCCAACCACGATTTTGCCTTTAGTGTCCTAACCAAATAAAATTAACGCACTACAGGGTAACGTTCATCAGAAAACAAAACCCACCTTACGTTTGCTCGAACTGGTTTCAAATTAAATATATACTATCCGACTTTACTTTTTTTTGCTGCTCCTTGCACTGCACTACTATACTTGACACTGTGTTCTTAACACCACTTGACTCACTGCCTGTTTCGAACCAACTTACCTTTGCAAATCTCCCTCAGCTAGCTACAGTCTCACCTCACCGTGGATTAGATTATATGGCTTGGTTATCTTAGCCCATTCCACGGATCAGGCCATTTTTCCGCTGCTCTCACCATGCATATCTCCACATGCTGTATCAGATGTCATTAATGAGAACCGCGGGGAAAATGGCCTATGAAAAAGAATAAAAGGAAACAAGGTTCCAGAGGAAATTGAACCTACGACGCCCCTGTCGGAAGCGCTGCGCGCACTACCTTGACGCTAAGTTCCACACATGGGGAACTGACCATGACGTGAGTTCTCACACCTGGACGAAAATCTTTCAAAAATTAACCCATAATAAATTTTATCATGTGGAGTTGTTAAATCGCACAATATTTCTTTATTCTTCACAGTTTCAATAAATTTTTAAATATTTACTTAAATTTTAAATTCCTTCTTTCGTTCACCAAGCCAAATATGAAATGATATTTCAAATGCTTTTGCAAAAATGTATGTTTACTTTATAATCATACAAAAAATTAGTAATGCAATTATAAATATAAATATTCATAAATATAAAATCAAAATACTGAAAATAGTAAACACAGACGCTGTTATGCAAACAAACATTAAATTTATTATCCCTTTAAAAAAACAATTGAAAATATGAAAAACAACCAAAAAAAGCTTTCAAATTTTTTTAATTCTAAATTGTAAAGTTCCACAAATACGTGAAGAATCAGTAAACTTCAAATTTGCAGCGCTTCAAATAGTTCAACTCTTCCATCAGGATTTGTATCTGTTACTGTGTTTTGCTGCGCTGTCAAAACTTTGCCGCGCGGCTTGCAGTTAAAGGAAACACAATGAAAATGACTGTCAAATTTGCATCTTGTGTTTTTACTTCTTAATTTTATTAGTTTTTTTGTTATTATTTGTGGATAATGGATATGGACGAACAAGAAGAAATTGCTTTTATTATGTGTGTTCTGCACATGTGCTATTTAGCAATAAAATTAATGAAAAAGAGGAAACGTAGATGGTGGGTCGTCCTCTTTGTAAGGAAAGAAAAGAAAGAGAGTTTTTTGAGACAAATGTGAAACACCTCTAAGACCACGATTCGATAAATTCCAAAGAATTTCATTTATTCATACCGTTACAAGGAATTTCTCGACTTCCAATTTCACAACAAAGAAGAGCTTTTGTGTACAAATTCCTAAACGTCAATCTTGAAGCGTATTTTGTAGTTCAACAAAATCCTATTTACTTCACGATACACGACACAGACGCAGACACACATTGTGTTGCGGCTTACGGCTTTCCATACATTTAATGTCTTAACAGCTTCCGACACTGATTGAGACACAGCTACAAAAATACATACTGTTCCGCTCTTAACTTGAGCAGCAACATTAGCAAACGAGATGCAAGTTGTACTCGTCGCTTTAATGAACTGCTTAAAAGTTGCATTCTACTCTAAATAGAAAGTGGCAGCACTGGTTGAGGCAACGGCAGATGTCATTGTATACAGATGTTTCTCGAAAACGGCGTTGGTGAATTACAATGACGTTTATACTTACACTGTGCATGAGCAGCTCTCAATTTTATTTGCAGGATAATAGCAGTGTTAATTTTAGGTGTAGAATTTACTAATGATTACTTATAAGAGAATTTAAAAAGCAAGCACAGCATAGTTTAAGATCACTTGCAAAATTATACATCAACGTTTTAAAGTGCTACCTACACTATCAGTTATTTTCTAACATGGATAGTTCCTTGGAAGAAACAAAAGATAAACTTATTAAGAAAAAGCGGAATCATATATTAAAAAGGATTAAAAAACATTTTGGAATTGGTATGTATATATGTTGTCAAATTCCTAAATTATGAAGTAACTTATTGCTTATATCCAAATGGAGAATAATTAATTATCTTCATGTTTAGATTTGAAGGGCAAACGAGCATGCGTAGGGATATTTGTTCGCCTCAAATAGTTTATTTACGTATAAAGAAAACAGAAATGTAGATTACTGATTGTGTTCTTTAGATTTGCAATCCTTTAACCTCTGGTATAATTTCTCATATCAAATAACAGCTTTGTTGTTTTTCTTTCTGCATTTAAATTATAAAAATCTCCAATTTCTAAATTTTTTAGGTATTTTTTCGAGTTCTCTTAAAATTCCGATCGCTTTATTCGATCAATGGATTCGGCATTTTCGTATTTCAGGATTTATATTTTTTTCCTATGGTACTTTAAATTCTAAAATAAAATTATGTATTTGGCTTGTAAATTATAGTTAACACAGTTAACAATTAAAGTTTCCTGATAATAATTTAATCGATGAATATTGAAATTTTCGTAAGCCTAAAAAAATTTCTAAACAATAATAATAAATATTGTATTATTGAGTGTAAATTTAAGTCGAATTTCAATTTATCAGTTAAATACATATAGGATGGATTGAAAATATTTTGATTTCGAGATTCTTATGCAAATTTCCATTGTTTCTAATGGTGTTAACAATCGTTTCCTTTTCAAATAAATTGTATTCTCGTCATAATGCCATTTTACACACGAAGAAAATGCTAATTAGGAAACCACTTCACGAATTGATATATAATTTGTTCATATAACCGTTTGCTTGTATGTATGTATGTTTATACATAAAATATTAGTTGAGTTACTGAATTTTACACAATTCATCCCAGCTGGGACTTATCTATTCTTGGAAAACGAAGAGATTGGGCTCTGGGAGTTTGGACCAGCTACGGCGTTGAATAAATTTATTAGTCAAAATACAAAAACAAGTTACAATATTTAATTAATAATCATAAATGATGAAAATAAGAAATAAATAAAACTAGTCTAATCTATATGTAAAAGGCATGCATTAAATATTTTTGACAAACTGAGCTAGATTATTTTTGAACATAACAAATCTTAATTGTTGTGGAACACGGATCACTGATTCTGTTACACCTATTTGATCTCATGTTGTTGGCATTCCTTAAATCGTGTGGTTGAATATCACGTACATTTACAATATTAGTTTCCATGTAACTCAGCTGACACTTAATTTTTAGTATTAAATATAACAATATTGCATTAATAATAAATCGCTTTTCTACTCTTATCCACTGAAGATCATCCAGTATATTTCAACTGGTGTATAAATATTGCATTTTTGAATTATGCGCATAGCTTTGTTCTGCAGAATTTTTATTCCCTGCCATAAAATCACCAGTGGACCTGTTGCTACGAAAACCATATTGCCGGTCAATGTTTCGAGATATTTCATGAGCTGACGGATTTATCAGCGTTTCGATGACCTTTGGAAGAAGGGACGTAAGTGCAATGGGTCTGTGGGAGGAGAGAGAAGATGATTCGCCTTTTTTAGGGACGGGATGGACAAATGCTGTTTTCCATTTGCTCGGGAAGAGTCCTAAAGAGTAGGATTGATGAAAAAGCTTACGCAGTGGTTTTGCCAGCGTGGAAGAACACCTCTTCAGAAGAAGGGGAGATATACCATCTGGACCAGCGAATTTATGTATGTTGGGATCTTTAAGTATTCTTGCTACTACATGAGTGCGAAAGTAGATTCGTCCCATTGAAGATTCGACGCACTCAAGTGTAGGCGGAGACAAAGCACAATCTGGGAGTGTTCAACTGGCCGCAAAGTGTGTAGCAAGCAGATTAGCCTTGTCTAAAGAGCTGACAGGTGGAATGTAATTGTGAAACAACCAAAAGCCTTTACTACCTTTGGGACATTGTAGTATTTTTTATAATTTTATTTTGAAATTTCACACGCTTGAGAAGGACGTTGCAGTCATTCCTGGCTCGTTTAAACTTTTTTCAGTTTTCCTCGGTCGGGTTGGTCTTGACGGACCGAAAAAACATTTCTCTAACCCTGATAGCCTCTTTACAGCTTGAATCGTACCATGCCTTTTCTTTTGGTTTGATACTCTTCATCCGATGAGGGATAAAGGATCTCATTCCAAAGATAATGATGTCTGTTATCATCATTCTTTTAGAAATTTTTTCTTTAACTGTGTGGTCGGTGTACGAGAAAATAGCTGATATGACACAATGGTCCGACGAGCATAGCGGGGAGAGTACATCAACGGTGTACTTATCAGGGTGAGACGTTAAAAACAAGTTCATGGTGTTGGCGGTATGACTATCAACGTCTGGTAGTCGCATGGGCTCAGACAGCGCATCAAACTCGTTAAAAGTCGAAATGCTGCCCAGTTTGGGGCTTCTGTAAATAAAGCAGTAGTGGATAATTTGCTTACGGAGATGGAATTTTAACCATATGAAATTTAATTCCGGATTGGAACAGGGACTACATTGTGGTGGAGTTTGGTAAGGTACATCCCTACGCACGTAAATGGCGAGACCGCGGTGAGAGAAGAATAATGGCACTAGTTCGAAGCCACGTATCTTCAGATCAGAACGATCTCAGAGGTGTGGGCGGGGATCTACCTGTGTTTTACAAAGTCCCAAAACAGCTGGTTTGTGTTTACAGACGTCGACGTACGCAGAAAAGAGGTTGATTAAGCCCGCAAATAAAAAAAAAGTCAAACACAAAAACAAAAACACAGTGTATAATGCTTCATGTGCTGGGTTAGGGTCTGCCTTGAGGTCGGACATTGGGTAGAAGAATCCTCCAAAAGTGGAACGGCAGTTAAAGAAATTTGTGTTAGTGGTCCCAAATATTAACGTCAAGCCAGAAACGGGTGATAGGCCAAGTGGTGTCGGTTATCACAAAATTATAAAAAAAATTTTAAGCATGTACTTTTAAAATTATTGGCACTCAATCGAGAAATCTGACACCCTGTGACAATCTTTCAAGTGCTGTGACCGCAAATCTTTACTTTTCTTCGATTTTTTTTTGTCACGTAACCCTGAGTAACTCTTCTGTAAATTACGGTCCAAAATTGGAACATAACTATATCGTTTTTAACTAAAATATTGCTTTTTTGTCCATCTGATTATTAAATCATTAATCACCCAACTTGAACTGACTGTAGCTTTAAAAGATGGCTTTTAAGTCTGGATTCCAAAACGGTATGACACTTGCTAGATTAACATTTAATTGAGGACAAAAAAAAAATATTTTGTTAAAGAAACCCGATTCATCAAACCCATTATGCCATCTCAATACGCTGCTCAGGAATATGCTAACATGCATCTCATTTTTAAATATGCACCAGTCATTCTCAGAGGGTCGCTTTCCAAATGTAATGATTAGTGCGGGAAGACCCGTTATGCCTTAAGAGGACGAAGTCTTACAAGCAGTCGCACAAGACCCTAGTACTTCAGTACGTGCAATTGAAGAAAGCTTAGGAGTACCCAAAAGTACAGCAGATTGAATTCTAAGGAAAAATCAGCTCCATGTACCATGTACAGCGAGTCCAAAGTCTGTTACCCCGAGATTATCCAGAAAGAGTCCAATTTTATCAAACGATGGTGCAGAGGTTCAGAGAAGATCCGGGATTCTTCGAAAAAATTCTATGGTCGGAAGAATCAACTTTTAAAAGGGACAGTTACATGATCATCCATAATTTGCACGAGGAAAATCCTCATTTGATGCGGGGAGATAGATCACAGTACCGTTATAAAGTAAACATGTGGACGGGAATTTTGAATGATAGAATTATTGGCCCATTCGAGTTACCGCAGAATTTGAATGCGGAGGTTTATTTAGATTTTTTGGAGAACCACTTACCAATTTTATTGGAAGATGTGCCACTTAATATTTATGCATTCATGTGGTATCAACAAGATGACTGCCCAGCGCATTATGCTTGCACAGTACGAGAGTTCCTCGATCGGAAATACTCTAACAGGTGGATAGGGCGGTCTGGTACAATTTCGTGGCCAGCCCGTTCACCCAATTTAAAACCACTCTATTTTTTTTTACTGGGGAGCAGTAAAAGAAAAAGTTTATTCTAAGCCGATAGAAAATGTAAACAAGCTGAACCAAAAAATGGCAGAAACCGTTGAAGACGTCAACTCCAGAAAATATGCCCGTCTTATTACCAGATCATTGGTAAGAAGATGTAGAGCTTGCATTGCCGCTGGAGGCAAACAGTTTGAAGATTTGTTCTAAGATACAAGGTCGGTAGATGGCGTTAGTCGCGCAACAAACAACAGTTGTATAAAGCGATCCTGAGAGTATACACCAAGAGGACGTAGTGTTCTGTTATGGGAAAAAAAATTAAATGAAATGACAAGGGTGGCATTGACGTTGATTTTTGGGACACCCTGTATATTATGAAAAAATCTTGTAGGAGGCCCCTAATTAATGTTCCGGTCTGCTTGTAGCTTCGCGACTTCGCAAAAGTCATGAAAGTCATCATCTACGGCATTACTGGCAGAAGGCCCTGAGTAGATCCTATAATTCATTTCCCGGCAATGCGTTTAAAGAGGCCAATCTGACCCGAACGCTCTCCAAATAGATTTTTGTTCTTTCAAGCTGCTCCAAATTAAGTGTTGTGTGGAATCATCCAAACCAAGGTAACATAAAAATGTACAAAAGTCATGAAAGTCTTCTCCTCTCTTTGACATGGTACTAAATTTATCTGAAGCAAGCTGGATTAGTACTTTTCTTGTGTAGATTTTACAACGCAGCCAGATTTCAAAGTAATCGCCTGCTGAAAGTTGCTCGCACTGTAGACGTAGCGACATCAGCTGATTTCCAAGCGCACACAAATTCTTCGAGTTTATTTAACAAACTATCTGGGACTTCGGATTGGACACTGAGAACGGCGCCATGACGCATATAGAAAACATACAATCATACCATAGCTAGAAATCCAGCTAGTGTTATATTCAAGCTTTAGTTTTCTGAGGCCTGCAGTCTTTAACATTTTTGTGACATTGGTGAACCAAAAATGAGGTCGACATTTGTAGTAGCCAACTACTGTGACGAAGCTTACCCCGTACCTATCTTCCTACAGGCGCCACGCAGTTAGATTTGCTATGACATCGGTTACTTTCATTTAAACAATAAATGAACAAATAATTGTCAAGTCCTCCCTAATAATTATTTCGTTTCAGGACTTCCATTTTACGGCATTTCTTAGTTTTTTGATCCCTAAAAGCAAATTGTTAATGCTGAACTAAACTATGACTGTCTTACATGTATTTGACAGTTCAACCTATTCTGGCATCACTTATTACACGCTTTTCTTTTTAATGAAATTTTACCTTATACATAACATTTTTTTTTTACTGATGGACCAGGCTTTAGTTAATCATCAAAACCATATCTTATAGGAGCCTTGATTGTACGCCCACTACGTGTGGTGTATGAATCGGTATTGCCTACGATTCGGTTATCATGTAAAAATGCTTCTGAAATACTACAACCATGACCATTTTCGTTCAACAATCGTTGGTCAGTAGTCTCATTAGCTTCAGGGAGTATTGGTTCATCCACAATCCTTACACATTCCCCCTGACTTTCTAGTTGGCTTGTCGATTGTCCTCCTCATTTTCAATGCTACTTTGGGGTGCGGTGATTTGAATTTCCCTTGACCCTCCCGTTATACGATGCTGACTACACTTAACATTAGCTTCATGCAATAAGTCGCTAGCATTAAAATTTCAATTATTTGTTTTAGCAATAAATCTTCGATTACGTCTATAATGATTACCAAAACTATCCTTGATAATGTATGACATATCATTAACCCGGCGAGAGTGTGGTGAAAAAATGTAACATGGAGTTTGTGGCTGGGTATGACATACCCAAATACAAAATACCTATAAATATTGTAATAATAAATATAAAATATTTAAAAAATGGTATTTTTTTGTAAAGAGTATATAATAATTAGTTGCAAATGAAACACATGTAATATTTTAAGAATTTTTATCCTTTTATCCACGTATACTGAAAAAAACTGAATTCACAAAACTTTTAAATCATAATTTGCTCATATTCAAAGTAGCCCGTTAAACTAACAAATTTTTCTTCTTAATAAGTAAAAAATCAATAAAATATAGATAATTTAACAGAATAAAACAAAAAAAAAATTAACATGTTCCAAAGCATACATATTAAGAACTGGTGTCGGAATCGTAACAGTCCTTACATACAAATATTGCATGTTCCATACATATGGCCTTTCCACAGGTTGTACATGCGTGTTTTGTTTTCCGATCTTGTTTGGTTGGACAATCACGACATCTGATATAGCGACTTGTAGCATTTTGGGATGTTGAGGGTAGAAGTTCATTGATTTGGGATGATATTTTCTGTCGAATGTACGTTGGAATATTTCTTTGATTTTTTCGCAATCGTAGATGTTCATAAACCAATTTTAGTCCCAAATTACGAATAAATTCTGTTCGTTTGGTGTTGTTGTTGTTGTTGTTTTCCCGAAAAATTATGTTTGCGTTTATAGCAGCTATGTTCAGCATCCCATAAAATATTGTCATCGGCCAGCGCTTGCTGTTACGCGAAACACTGTAAGATGCGCACAATTCATCGACAACATCTACTCCTGCTTTTGTTGAGTTATAAAACGTAATCATTTCTGGTTTTTTCTGTTGTCCTGTGGTATTATCAATTCTGTCATCATGATGTAAAGTAGACATGAGTATGACTACTTTATTCTTTTTAGGAGCATACGACACCATAGATATGTCCTTTTGAAAGCAGAACAAAGAACTTCCCGGTTCCCTTCCAGTCTTCAAAAAAGCGGCCGGGATACATCTTTTATTTTTCCGAACAGTTCCAGTAGAAGTAAGCCTGTGCTCAACTAGTAGATGCAACATCAGTTCGTAACTGGTAAACCAGTTGTCAAACGTCAAATTGCGGCACGACCGGGATATGGGCTGAATAAGTCTTTCCACTACATCAAAGGCCGCGTTGCTGATAGCATACGGTCCTGCAGGTTGCTTTCCTGTATACACTTCTAAATTATAAGTGTAGAAAGATGTTGCATCTACAAGGCTTTGTATTTTAATGCCATACTGCGCAGGTTTATTTGGCATATAGACACGAAATTTGCATCGCCCTCTAAATGCTAATAGCATCTCGTCAATCGTCATATATTCATGAGGAATGTAAGCTTCTTGGCAGCATTGAACAAATTGATCAAAAAAGGATCTTATAGGAGCCATGTTATCATTTTTCTTGCGCTCTTTCCTCGTTGATTTGTCATCAAAGCGAAAACAGTTTTGCAAAAAGTAAAATCGTTGAAGTGACATGGTTGTACGGAATATATCCACTCCTGTTCCATCCGTTCTCCACAAATCTTTGAGACTCTGGCGGTTTGATTTATTGAGACCAGCAATGTATAGCAAACCAAGGAATGCATCCAGTTCCGTAGCTGTTGTTTCTTTCATATGTAATATTCCAGTATCTTTATGCTTGGCCTGTCGTATTTTTATTTCTGCGTTCGTGTATGTCAATATGACACCTTTCATTTCCTTGGTAATAAAAATATTCCAGCATTCGGTTTCAGTCTTCGCTTCTTTTGCTGTTCCTTTTGCTCCAGCCTGAAAATTTACTATGTTCTCAGCACGAGTACGTACATTTGTTCGTGGAACACGTTTACTCCATCTTTGGTTATCCTTCGACGTATAGTGTGGCGCATGCACTTGAACAGATGAATGTAGCAATGTTCTGAGAACTGAGAGTGGAATATTGTCTTTCGAATCATCAATTTCCCCTCCCTCGACTTCGCCTTGATCACTAACTTCCTGTTCCGTATCAGTTTGAAGGTAGTGTTCACTGCAATGGTCGGATTCTATGTCAGAACTCGACTCGACCGAAGTATCTTCTAGCACTTCTTCCAACATGGACCAAAGTCGCCTTTCTCTAGTTTCGAAATCCATTTCTTAATCAAAGACTAAAGAAAAAAAGAGAACAAAAACAAAGAAAACGAAAACAACTTAGGGGTGGGCGTGGTGTAGTGGTAGTAGCAAACGCTTCTCACTCGGAGGGTCCAGGTTCGAATCTTGCCCATGGCAAAATCAGTTTTTCATTGTATAATTGGAACTCAGACAAAAAAAAATTCTGCGTGTGAAGGCATAACACTGACACGTAGATTTGGCTGTTATAAGAGTTTCAAGCAATGAAAAAAATACTGGGAATTATATCTCGAATCACTCTGAGTGAAGAAAAACTCTCCGTCCTACTCGGACTCCCACCCCTGGAGAGCAAACATAGAAACCAAACACACCTGAGTTTCAAACCACTACAAAAACAATTTTCCTTTCTCCTCCTTCTATCTTTCCGCCCGCGCCCTGGCAACAGTGAAAGGGTATCAACCCCTTAGGCGCGCGTAAATTATAAAAAAAAAAAAAAAAAAAAAAAACAATAGTTAATTTTGGCGCAAAATGCATACACCAACTATGTGGCAGGGTATTACATACCCAACAGATGTTTGCACACGCGTATCTCGAACAATGGCTATCGCGACACTGCGAACACAATACTACCCCCTTTTACATAATTATAACTCCAGCTACACGAAACAACAATGTGTTTGTGTGCTCGGTTAAAAAAATACAGTTATTTAATTAACAGGGTGTGTATGTCATACCCAGCCACACTCTCGCCGGGTTAACAATTTCAACGATTGACCCATAATGCCATTCTTTTCCTTCTTTTTTAAAAATTACTAATTCACCTACATGCAATGCCTGCAATAACTTTGCGTTTCGATTATAGTAGTATCTTTGTCTTTCTTTTTTATTATCTATTTTCTTTTCAACTTCCGCTTTATTTACGCTGTTTCTGACCAATAGTGAATCCAACACTGGCAATTTAGTTTTGATCAATCTGCCAAAAAACAACTCCGATGGAGTGGTCCGCATGCTGGCCACAGGCGTAGTGTTGTATTCCAACAAGCAGTACTGAAACTTATCGACTTGATTTGCTTCGAAACATCTTTTTCAAATTATTTTTTGCTTTAGACACTCCTTTTTCCGCTAACACATTACTTTGAGGATATCGAGGACTTGAGAATTTTAATTTAATATTGTATTCCGTTGCAAACCGATTAAACTCAGACGATCCGAAAGGACTATTATCACATTTAATCGTTGTTGGATAAACGATTATGTTAAATATATTTTCTAACAGAGATATAATGTGCTGTGATGTCTTACCCTTCAATTGTTTCGAGATAAGAAGACCAGAATATGCATCAATTATCGCAATGAAAATACGTCCCGCATATCGATACCGACAATATGAAATGGGTACTTTGGCGATTCTTCCTGAATCATTCGTTTTGATGATTTCTTTTGAATTTTTCACAAATCGCACAAGACGCAACCAATTCCTTAATTTGTGTGGACATTCCAGGCCAATAATATAACATTCTTTCACGCGCAAGCGTTTTTTCAACTCCGAGGTGCGGTGCATGTAACCAGTTAAGCATTTTCCTTTGCATCGTCGATGGTATGACCAGTTTATGGTCCAAGAACAATAATCCGTGTTCAAGATGCAATTCCGATTTAAGTTTATGAAAGTGTTGACTCAAATCATCAAGTTGGTGAAACCCTGGCCAATCGCTTTCCATGTATTTACAAATTCGACTATATTTCTCATCCCTCGTTAATGATTCAATATAAAAATTTTAATTTTCTTTCGATAAACAAACATTCTTTATTACTGAGTGAATGACACCAGATAATCCTTCAAATTCATTTGCCTCTGGTAATGGGGCTCTTGATAGGCAATCTGCCACGAGCATATCTTTGTCTGGTTTATAAACTACCTTCAAATTAGGACATTTCAGCAAAAACATAAACATTCGCTGTAGTCGCATAGTAACATCATCGATATCCCGTTTGACCAGTGTCTCCAATGGCTTATGATCACTTTCAACGGTAAATTCGCGACTATACAAATAATAATGAAAACGAATGCATGCGAAAACAATGGCCAGAAGTTCGTTTTCAATTTGAGCCCACTTTTGTTCAGTTTTACTCAAAGTTCGCGATGCGTATGCGATACTCGTAGGATGTCCGTTTTGTGCAATTACACAACCCAATACATCTTTCGATGCATCGGTTTGTACAACAACTGGTTGCTCCGGACTATAAACAGCCAGCACCGGTTTCGAAGTTATAATGTTTAACAAATTCTGCAATTCCTTTTCATGCTTCTGCGTCCACTTAAATTTTTTTTCATTCCTTGTCAAATCGCACTTGATGCACGCATTCAGTGGTTTTGGATCCAGACAAATTCGGAATTTTCCACCGGGTTTTTCAACAATTTGCAAGTTATTAACCCAGTCCGTCGGGTATTCCACGGGTGAAATAATTCCTTCCTGTACCATATTATTGATTTCCAATTTAAATTTTTCAACCAGTGAAGCAGGTATTCGCTTCTTATAATGCAGCACTGGTCGTGCATTTTCTTTCAAATGAATTTTGAGCTTTCCGAGAAATTTACCGAGGCCGTTAACACATCTGCGTTTTCTGCTACGAAATTTTCTTTTGCTTGTGGTAAGCATGCAATGGAACTAACATCTATACGCTTAATCAATCCGAAGCTAATACTATTCTCAAGTCCGAGTATTGGTTCAAACCGATCATCAACTACGAGAAATTCAGCTATTTTTTCATTTTTAGTATTCAAATCCATGCATTTCAATTTAACTGTTCCAAAAACTTTTATTTTATTACTACTATAATCATATACAGGAAAGTTATTTTTTTCATTGTTCATGTTTACATTGAGATTCTTAATCAATTTTAATGGAATACAATTGACATCAGATCCTGTATCGATTTTAAAAGTTACAATTTCACTTCCTATTTTATATGCCTTGGTCCATCTTTGATTTTATCCGATTGAATTTATTCTACAAAAACAATTAAATTTAAGCGTATTATCTAATGAGCTAATTTTCCTAACTATAGTACCTGTTTCATCGTTCCAGTTGATACCAGCAATGTTTCGCCGTGTGTTGTTGTTGTTGCTATCACCACCACCACCTCTGTTATTGTTGTTGTAAGCACCTTCCTTTTCCGATATTGGTTTCTTGGCTTTGCGGCACATCTTGTCGAAATGACCCGTTTTCCCACACATCCGGCAGATAATACCTTTTGCTTTGCACTCATTCATGTGTCCGTACTTCCAAGTACTACCACAATTGAAACAGAAGCGGTTGATTATATTAACCGTTGCGGCATCGTGTTCTGTTGTTGCAATGGATGTTACCGTTTGCTTATGCGCATCCAAAATTCCTTTGTTCATATTGGCCGTTTCATAGACTTTAGAAGTATCAATAACACGTGCCAATAGTTCATCACGCCCATCCAATAATTTCAATTGCAGTTTTTTGTCGTGGACCCCGATGACTATTCGATCACGAAGCATTTTCCTCGTATGACGCACCACAAACGCATTTGAAGTCACACTTGCTTAGTTGTGTGCACAATACCGTTTCAAATTCTGTGAACGATTGCATTTCTTTTTGCACGATCGAATTAAATTTATATGTTTCCATCGCAGCACTCTTTTGTGGCAAAGAGTGTCCATCAAAGGCTAATAGTACTTCACTTAATGTTCGTTGTCATATTTCTTGTTCAACACGAGCTGGTTGCTGTTCTACACCATTAACAATCACTGCCGGTATTTGTCGCGCAACTACTGTTCGACCAAGTAACGAATCTTCGGATCCATCATTTGGGAAAAGCGAATTATAAATTCGTCGACCACCAGTCCAATTGTCCATACAAACACTGCGACTTTTGTCTTTTCATCTTCACTGGTTTTTCCTCGTGCGAGCATATACACTATGAATTCACTCTTCCATAGCGGCCACTCTACTCCCAGGTCCGAACAATTCAATGGTTGTGGTTTATCTTCCATTGTGAAAACGTGATTTAAATCCCACTTCTGACACCATGTATTACGCGTTGATAAATAAAACGTCCGTTTACTTTTTATTGTTTGTTAGATATGTCTTTATTCGCGAGATGTTGATCATACAGTTGTTGATGCTGAACTAAACTATGACTGTCATGTATTTGACAGTTCAACCTATTCTGGCATCACTTATTAAAAGCCTTCTACTTTCTATTTTTTCTTCCATCGTCGGCACTCCACCGCAAAGTAGCGGAATAGATGATGATGAAGAAATTAAGTCACACAATAAATTGTCATATCCACTAGAACAAAAGAACTTAACCCTATACAAAAACGTGAAGAAATCCTAATTTGTCCCATTCTTGAGAGTATACAAATTTATATGTATGTAAAGGGTTTTCCAATAGGGACTTGACAACTTTGAATTTAATTGGTGAACGCACTCTTTCAGGAATCATCAAACTGTCACTGTCAATTTATTCAGTAAACTCAACATTTTCGTCATGGTAAAGTACACTAACGAGCAACGTCTGCAAATTATAAAAATTTTCTACCGAAATTCGGAGCCGGTGACTACAACTTTAAGAGCGTTAACTCCAATTTTCCGTCGTAATTCTCGCCCTAGTAGACAGGCAATAACAAGTTTAGTGCAAAAAATTGAGTCTACATATTCGTTGTATGACGTTGCCATATCAGCGAGACAACGGATTGGTCGAAGTGTCGAAAATATCGCTGCCGTTCAGGCGTCCGTAGCAAACGATCCAAATCAGTCAATTCCACGGCGTTCTCAAGAATTGGACATCGCTCAGACCACATGATGGCGTATTTTGCGTAAGGATCTTGGTTTACACCCATACAAGATCAAGCTAACTCAAGAATTGAAGCCGATGGACCATTCGAAGCGACGTACGTTCTCCGATTGATTCTGGAGAAGATGCGCCAAGATGATGAATTTCATCGCAAAATCATCTTCAGTGAAGAAGTTCATTTTTGGCTCAATGGGTTCGTCAATAAGCAAAATATGCGTTATTGGTCGGGTGAAAATCCACATGCGCTTCATGAATCACCATTTCATCCACAAAAAATAACTGTTTGGTGCGGTTTGCATGCCGGGGGCGTTATTGGGTCATATATTTTCGTCGAAGATAAGGATCGTCACGTTACTGTGAATGGTCAGCGTTATCGCGCCATGATCACCGATTATTTTTGGCCCGAATTGGAAGATATGGACTTGGACGACATGTGGTTTCAACAGGATGGTGCCACAAGCCACACAGCACACGCTACACTCGATTTATTGAAGGGTAAGTATGGTGAGCGTGTTATCTCAAGATATGGGCCAGTCGATTGGCCGCCTCGTTCGTGCGATTTAACGCCGCTTGACTATTTTCTGTAGGGTTACGTTAAGTCATTGGTTTATGCCAACACGCCGACGACGTTGGAAGAGTCAGAGCCATTGAACGAGAAATAGCGGCCGTTTCCGCCAAAATGTGTGGCCGAGTCGTTGAAAATTGGATCCAACGAATCGACCGCTGCAAACGTGTCCGCGGTGGCCATATGAACGAAGTCGAGTTCCATTCATAAATGTTTTGATTGTACTTCAAGCCGATAATAAAGTTTTTGAAATATCTCAAATGGTTTGCGTTTTATTTAAAAAAAATTGTCAAGTCCTTACATACGAAATTCAAATTCGGCTTGTTAACAAATTTTCAAGAAATTCTTGGACAAACCACCTTAAAAGGCAACCCTATGTATAAAACACACAATTTCATTTACCGCTAACCATTAGAAAAAAAAATTAAAATACTATGTTAAAATTTTAAATTTTTGATTTACATAGAATTTACAGAGTCGGCGCATAAGGGTTTCACCAATGGAATAGTAAATAAACAATTATTAGATTGAAATGATTTCGATTTTATTTATATAATTAACGTGTGACAGATAATATCGATAAAACAGCATTAGCGGCCCCATTTTCAAAAAAAAAAACAAAAAAAAAAAAACAGTCCAATAACTCCTTCAGCCGAAAAGTGACACTGTGAGGATGGATCATTTTCTAATCTCTCTTGTCGGCCCAAATGTGATAATTTTGCTTATTTTGTTGGCTGACATAAAAATGAGCCTCGTCACTGAAGACGATTTTCTTTAAAAAATTTGTGTTTGCATCCAACCGGGGAGTGTACGGCGCTGGAAATGGTCTGGAGACTTCAATTCCTGCCTTAACTGAATTTTGTAAGCATGTGTATTAAAATCTTAAGTTAAAATTCGACGTAATTTGGTACTTGAGAGGTTTAATTCTTGCGCACGATGACGAGTGCATGTGCTTGACTTCTCGGGCTCATTTTTACATACGGCAACAAAATGTATTCTGCTGAACACCCTTTACGAACACGTACTGATGTTTTCACATTTGTTACCAACCCAGTTTCTTGTAATTTGTGGACAATCCGTTGGTCGATGATTAACACCAAAAAAGTCCGTAATGCGCGAAATGCATATTTGTTTTTGAAGACCCTTTTTCATAACAGGTTTCGATAATTTTAACACTTTGTGCCACCAAATACCTATCCATGAATAAAATTGCTTATGACAGTTGTCAATGTGAAATCATTTTTTTTTCTGACGTTTATATCTTATTTGTTACTCTCATGGTGAAATAGCCGTTGACCTAATGTACAGTAATGTACAAATGCCATGAATGCGATCATGCTTTTGGAAACAATCATACCAATTATGTTTAAATAATCAAGGATTTAAATAATGGTTCTACATATATATTTCATTTCCCAGGGCTGTCAAAGTTTGAAGCTCTGATAACAGTATTGAAGGTAGAATATGACAAAGCTAATCCATAAGCTTTGTGTAGTCAATAATTTTCCTAAGTACAAACTTTTATAAAGGAACAGTTCAAAGGATTGACTTCAAGTATTATTTACAAAATTGAATCGGTTTAGGAAAAAAAACTTATATATTATAATAAGAAGTCTTCTGAAATTCTTAGGAATTCCTGGTGAATTCTGGTACTGGAGAAATAATTCTCTCTATGAACTTCTAATAAATATTATACGTTATAAAGTCGTTGGTTACGCAGATACATCGTTAGAATCATGCAAAACTTCTCTGAATTAACATTGCATTTTGAAATGTCCCACCGCTTATTAAGCTGACAAACGTAATTTTCTAACAATATTTGGAGTACCAATTAGAGACCTGCATGAGTGGAGTCAAAGCACTGTGCACAGTAGTCAACTCATTCACACTGATTCAGATTCATGAATCCTACCACAGTAAAATATGAATTTTTGAGTTAATGAATCATATAGTGTGCTATGAACACAAATCACTCATTGCTTATGAATGAATCCGAATGAATCATTAGTTTCCTATGACTCGTGTGGATCATGTTTCATGATTTAGAATGTGCGGTATCAATTCACTCAGTAAATCACAGTAAATCATGTACTCCTGAAATTAATCTATTGAAATGGGTTTTTTGTATTTTTTTTAATTTTGCATGTGTTGCAGCATTTTATTTAAAAGCAACATATGTACATATGTATGTATGTATACATATTAATTTATTAAGAAGTCGCAAACTTAACGAAAATGTATTTTTTTTGTCATATTTCACTAGAAACGAGAACGCAGTAATTGTGAGTATTTACTATGTATATATAGAAGGAAACCGCTGATATTTTTGGAATTTCCTTTTTCTTAATTGTTGGGCTTTATTACGACAGTTTCTTTTTATTGTTTATTACTTCCGGAAGCGAAAAGTGATTTTTTAGTTTAAGATTTTGGATGCTAGGATATATTGAATTTAATATTATGTGTTTTATTACATTATAATTAAAGGATAATGATTAGGCTAGTTAATTATATTTTATTCCACTCATAAAAATATGAAGGAACGAATGAGGATTTGGCAATTAGGTCGTAAAATTCAAAAAACTTCATTCAGGAATTCTAGGAAACTTTAATTTTTGTAATTGAAGTAGGAAGTAGAAAAAAAGTGTGATGCAAAAATTAACCCGGAGATTCTGTATTGTTATTTTTTGTTGCAATTCTTAATTAGAGTATTTTCTTTTCATATAAAAGAAAATAACCTGTTATGAAAATGTTAACTGAATACACGCAGAAAATCCTTTTTATTGTATTATACCTAAACTCAAAACTTTTACGATAAAAAAAGTTTCAGAGCATAAGCACTAAATAAAACCCCACCAAAAAAAACAACAACAACTACAAATTATTGTTCATTCATGAAATCCCGCTCTAAAAACCAAAGCGTAAGTTTTTTATTATGTGTTTTTTCTTTATTAAACTCTTAAAATTGCAAGTTTTCTGTATTCAAATTAAACGTCTCATTAAATGTTACTTTTCTAATATTATTTGTTTTAAGTAAACATATTTCTTAAGAATATGTACATATATTCATTTCGTGCTGCATATTTTCCATTCCCACTTATTGTTTTCTCCGACCGTCTTTCAAAACAACGAATCAAATGCAATCACAGTGAATCACAATGAATCACACCATTCACAACACACGAAAAATAACTCCTTACTGCAGTTACTGTTCGAATCACTAACTGTGAGGTATGAAAGAGATAAAAATGAATCTGAATGAGACTGAATCATTTCAAATCACACGATTCATTCTGTCTCACAAAATGAGACATATGATTCATTCAGAGTCATTTTTAAATGAGTTGAGTTATTTGAAGTTTGACTCCACTCATGCAGGGCTCTAGTACCAATATTGGACGTTTGTCTAAAGTTGTTATATAGCAATTTTATCAACGAGTGTGCTTTCAGTTTACCTGATACTTAACAAAATCTCTAATATGCATGCGTCACCAAATGCAATATATCTGTTGACTGAAACATAAAGATAAAGCATTATACATGTTCATAAGAGGCCTCAAAGATGACTTATAAACATAATGAGTCATAATGAGGAGAATCTACCTAAGGCCCTACATTTCCGTCAAAAACTGAAAAAACAGTACTTCAGGGTATTCCACAATAGTAACGAGATAGAGATGCCCTCTGCATCTCCATTATCTTATCGTAGAATAAATCCTCCACAATCGCAATTTTATCCTTCACAAAGAAAAAATATTCCAAATTACCACTATCCACAATTCCAGACTAACAACTATCAGATGGAAAAGAAAGTTCTGTCGTTTTTTTTAAAGAAGACAAAATGTTTTCTTTTCTCTTTCCATTTAAAAATTAGTCCAGTATATATGTACAGGATGTCCCCTAATTTGTCAAGGATAATTTGGAAAATGATTTTTAGGTATATTCTAAGCAAAAAATTATTAGATTTTATTAATTATTAGATTATTAGATATTATTAATAATTATTAGACCAGTAATGGTCTAACTCCAATGTTGACATCATTAATCGAGGATTTAAGGAGAGGCTCACTTTAGTGTACCCTGACTGAATTGTTGTGTTAATCTAGTGGTAAAAACTTCATTTATGACTTTATTTTTAGAAGAAATACTAGCCTTTGTAACTGCGTTTAAACAAAGTTGATATCTTGTTTGAATCTTCAGATATCCAATTTCTAAGCCTGTTCCATTTCTCTTGTCTATGATAATTTTTAACTTTGAGGTAACTTTTCTCCAGAAAATCCGTAATAAACATACCGTTTTACGATTTTCTTCTTATGAACATAACAATAATTAAAAAAAAAAAAAAAAAAACATCAACAAGTTTGCAAAAACACAAAACCTCGATAGACAATTCATTGTAAAATTATACCAGAAGGGTTTGCCAAAGTCTGCGGAATTTCTGTATTATATTTATTATATAACCTATATACTAGCGATCACTAGGATAAGGCCATTTATACCTGTTGGAAATTTTGTACCCGGAAACTTTTACTACCTGTGAACATGTACAACAGTTTTAGATTTTCCTAAGATCAAACAATGAACTACTTGAAAAGCGTATAAAAAGATGTTTGATTTTTGTGCTGGTGGAAACATTGGTCCATTTTTCTTCGAAGATGCAAATGAAAAAGCTGTTACTGTTAATGGAGAGCGCTATAGACAAATGATTGATGATTTTTTGTGGCCTTAAATTAATAAATTGATAAAGGTGTTTTTTTAGGAGATTTTTCTTTCAATATGGCAACACAGACAGCTGATAATCTGATAGCTCGCTTCATCGTTTTTTTCAGTGTCGTTTGGCAAATCTTCATCATAGATAAACTAACATAGATGGCAACCTTTCCAGATATTGGAAATTCAAATCCCGTTTTCCACTGATCGCCTCTACCGTGTGATCCTATCTGTGAATACGTGTGAATTGTCATTAATACAACTTACCTTTCATTTTGCACAAAACCCGTTGATTTTACTCAAAAAACGTCATCCACATTATACATACATAGTGAAGTTGAACTATTTGTAAATTGCTCTCATTCTAGCAAATTCTAGCAGTTTACTGACTTGCACAATGTGTTAGTAATTCACTTACAGTGTGTCTGTGCGAAATTAAAGGTTTTACAAAAGTATTAATAGAGTTTGACATCTAAGTTAGCTCATCTATTACCCAATTTATACGACAGCTCAATGCGCATTGGTTCATTACGCATAGAAGTGTGGTTTTTATATGAAATTATCCAAAACCGAATCCAAAATGAGCGAGAGAAAATTGAGAGAGCTGATTGAACTGACAGTTTGGTAAATTCGGATGATGAGAGCGCGAGAGAATAAAGTGTTTGAAAAGAAAAGCGATTTGAAAGTGTTTATATGATATTGCGGTCTCAAATGTTCAATACTGTTTATAATCAGGAATGAACAAATGCGTATTGAGTATTTCCGTATTGAAGCAATGTGCATTGAGTCAATGTTAGCTCATCTATTACCATTGAGTCGATGCGCATTAAGCTGTCATAAAAACTAGGTATATGATGATCATGCCCGAAAAACTTTTTCGAATTATGGAAATTTGTTTCCAAAATCAATATTTAGTGAAAGATGATTATAGGATGATTATAAAAGAGAAAAGCATATGTAATTAATGAATAGTACAAATATATACTATGGCATTTCGAATTAGAGGGTGACTAAGCTGTAGTAAAGAATGTTAATAAAAAGCAAATGATTTTGATTAAGTTAGGTAAGTAAAGTGAAGCAATGGAATAATGAAATATTAAGATATTTGTGATTACTGACGATAGTAATCGTGTGCAACCATCCCTTGCTTGGAGTGCGTTCTGTACGACTCCCAATATCCATTTAGGTTGCGGTATATTTGCCTCTTTTAGGACCACTACGTCTCCGGCTTCGATTTTGTGCTTAAGTTTCTTCCATTTTGGACAATTTTGAAGAGAAGTGAAGTGTTCGTTGTGCCAACGTTTCCGAAAACCTTGCACCAGGTGGTAAGGTCACTTGTAATTAGAAAGTAGTAGTAGTAGTAGTATTTAATTTTTTAGAATAATAATACTTTACAAAATCTTAAAAATATAAGCATAAGTACGAGTATATATATAGTTTATAATATCATTTTAAACATACTCAGTCTTTATTCTGGGGGTATTCTTACAATAATTCAATTATTTACTTTAACAAAATGAATACACTTTATTTTGAATAATCTAAAATTGTTTTTGTTTTTTATATTGTTTAGCAATGAAATATATAATATACAATAATATACAAGAGTGTGTTTAGAGCGGATGTAGTAGTCTGATGATGAACTCTGAAATCATTACAGCTACGCAATTGATACGGCTTCATTCACCGACGTATCTTATTGCACCTGTTAGATAGTTTGGTACAGCACCCTGTTTCATTTTGAAGACTGCTATCTGAAGATGAGTGATATGAAGTGTATTTTCGTTCAATTCACAGCGTTCCGTAGAAAAATTTATCGATCCGAAAGTTAAGCTAAGATTAGACGACGTGTAAAAACCACATAATTATGTACCCGTGACGTAATTTCGACGTCAGATGTTGCCATTAATGGTTACATGTCGTCTAATAGACATAATTATGCCAGTTGCATATAGCACGTACAATTATGTAGACAGTATGTGCAACGAATATGTAGACTCAAATTTTTGCACTAAACTTGTTATTGCCTGTCTACTAGGGCGAGAATTACGACCGAAAATTGGAGTTAACGCTCTTAAAGTTGCAGTCACCGACTCCGAATTTCGGTAGAAAATTTTTATAATTTGCGGACGTTGCTCGTTAGTGTACTTTACCATGATGAAAATGTTGAGTTTACTGAATAAATTGACAGTGACAGCTTGATGATTAGTGAAAGAGTGCGTTCACAAATTAAATTCAAAGTTGTCAAGTCCCTATTGGAAAAGCCTTCACTATGGTGCTATGGAATACTGGTTCTAGCGAATATAAATACCCAAGAGTGGATGGCTGGCGCGAAGTTTCGAATTCAGTTTAATCCGAATTCACTTGATTATCTTATCTATTAAAATACCATGCCTCAAGGATTTATTTAATAAATAAAAATCTAAAAAATGAAAAAAATAGCTGTTTGAGTACTTAATTAAGTAGGTTGGTATACGTTATGGAGCGCTTTATGATAATGTTCTAGTGGATTTTGAGGTTTGGTGTTTTAAGTGTTAAGGCTATTGAAAATTAAGCTATTTATTTAGGTACATAGTTTTAGTTATGTGTTTGTCAATCCTTACAGTGGTTTCTAATTCCGTACTTTTAAACTACTTTGAGACTAAATATATTAAAACAATGCCAAAATTAAAAAAAGTTTGTAGAATATAAATCTAAAGAAAATAAATCTAAATGTAAGTATTGTGCTCAACTTTTAAGTATATCTGGAGGATCAATTGGGAACCTTTATCGACATATGAAAGCAAAGCATCCATTTACGCAAATACCATTTGAACGACAAAATGAAACGCCTAATAATGAAGATCTTGGTTTGACATTGTCATCTAATCAAGTTGCTCAAGCTGGTGTATTGTGTATTCCTTCTACTTCAACATTTTCAACCACGATTTTGCAGTATATTCGTAGACCACCACCAATTCGTAAAGTTGAACAAATTGACAGGCAAGTTCTCAAAATGATTTCGAAAGGACACCACGCTCTACGAATTGTAGATGAACCGGAATTAAAAAAAAAAAACTATAGAACTTGTATCTAATTGCCCGGGTTATCAACTACCAACAAGAAAAACGATGTCTCAGAATCTGTTACTAATAATTTATAATGAACTTGAGACTGAAATAAAGCAAAAATTATGCACTGTACCAGCAGTTTGCCTAACAACAGATACTTGGACTTCAAGGACAAATGTGAGTTACATTGCAGTAACTGCTCATTTTGTTGACTTATCACTAAGCTATGCTCATATTTAATTTCGTGCAATGAATGCAAGGAGAGATATACGGCTATCAATTTGTGCAAATTGCTGAAAATGGTAGTAATGGAATGGAACATTTCAAATAAAATTTCTGCTATTGTGAGTGATAACGCTTCTAATAATCTCTCCGCTGTTAAACTAGGTGGATGGGAATCGATAGGGTGTTTCGCTTATTCTTTAAATTTATGCTTCAAAAAGTCACAAAAGAAATAGCTGATCCCTTATCGAAAGCAAAATCAATCGTTGAATATTTTAAAATAAGTTCACAAGCGCAAAATAAGCTTAAAGATGCACAAAAACAAATGAACCTTCCAGAACTGAAATTTAAGCAAGAAGTTCAAACGCGTTGGAACTCAAGCTATGATATGCTTGAACGTATTTTAACAATAAAAGATGCTGTGATAAGTACCATTGCGATACTAAGAAGTGATTTATCACTGAGTTCTAGTCACTGGGCTGTTTGCCAGGAAACTTTGCCAATCCCAAAGCTATTTGACGAAATAACAAAAGAAATAAGTGCGGAAAAGAATGTGACATTATCAAAGATAATAGTGTTCAACAATCTGCTGAAATATTTCCTTGAAAAATGTTGTCCAAAATGTTACAAGGTAAATGAATTACTTTCAGTCTTGAAATCTGAAATTAAAGTACGATTTGAAGATGTAGAGAAGAACTATTTGTACGCCGAATGTACATTATTGGACCCACGCTTCAAAGAAAACGCAAAATAAGAAAGACAAAATAAGTGGTATTTATGTCAATTTACAAGAAACTGAAACAGAAAAAAAAGGTACGCCAGGTTCAAGTGGTTTCATTGAATCCACAGCAAAGAAACAAGAAGCTGCAATTAAAGAGCAAGATAATTATCTTGCTGCAGAAAATTTAAACCGAAAAATGGATAATTTACTTTGGTGGGAGGAACATATACCCTCATGTTTACTACTTAATGGTAAAAAAATGTTGTATTGTCGCTTCTTCCGTTCCTTGTGAGCGTATATTTTCTGCTGCTGGACAGATCATTAACGAAAGCACTACTGAAATCTGAAAAAGTCTCCAAATTAATGTTTTTACATTACAATATGTAACATATAATACCTGCTACTTAGTTTGTGAGTTTAACTTATATTTAATAAAAAAAAAGTAAAAATCATTTTAACCGCATGTTTTTATTATTATTTACTTTCTACAGTTGACTAATTAGTCGATTTAAATTATAATGTACCTACGTTGACTGAAGATACATTTTAATTGAACAGAGAAGAGAACAAATTATTTATCAAGGTCTTTTTTAAGCATTTTTCAGGATATTTAATATTATATATGCAAAAATTATATATAAATTTTATATTTTTTAATTGTGACTATAAATACAATACGATAAGTGTAGGATCTGTGTCTGTTATTCTGTTTATCTGTTTTATATTTCTATCTTACTTTGTTAATGTCTGTCCTCTCTTCTTGCCCACCTGCATAACTAGTTTGTTTTGAGGTTTAATGCAATTCACGAATTTAAGGAGAAATAACTACATTTAAGATTAAAACAAGTGAACTAAGTGAACTAAGTGAACGACCTAGTTCAGTAAGGCTTTTGAACTAGGTAGTCCAAGCTCTTTCTAGTGAACTACATTGCACAACTCTAATATTCGCACCACGTACATGCAACTCGTATGTTGAACTTTTCTTTGACGTCACGGGTACACAATTATGAGTTTTTTTTACACGTCGTCTAATCTTAGCTTTACAGAACATGGCTACAGGACGTTCTCAGAAATTGTTTGATGTGACATTCATGTGGTTATACCAATTACAGTAGACACTCGAAAAGTTAAGTACATAATTGGTTTTTGGGGTTCTTAACTTTTGCGAATTCTTAACTTTCCAAGATCGAATTTTAAAAATATGTATGTATGTACGTAAAATAAGAACAATCCATGTGTTTATATGTATTTACATATTATATTATTTATTTTGTAATGTTTAAAGTTTTTAAATACTCGTACATGTTTTATACAATGACTTTTATTACATATGTAGCATACATAATTAGAATACATGCATTCATATTAGGTTTGATTGGTGTTTGTTCCGGTGAAATAATCAGTAACCTCCTTCTGGTGAAGACTTTTATCAAAATGCGATTTTACTATCGTAGCTCGAGGTGCTGTGTACTTCGTAGTACTCACTTCGTATTGTACTCACTCCATTTGATCAGCGTATTCGCCGCGCATATTGCATGGTTGTAAGAAACAAATTCTATTCTGGAACTTCGGAAACATTACAATACTCTGAATCCGTGCTTGTGGCCATTTCATGTTGATCAAGCGAAGCGGCATTCCATGCAGACAACTAATTTAGAAACAAACGCTGAAAAAGCAATAAATATAAATTTTCACAAATAATATTGAAACTTACCATAGGGTCTTATTATGACTAATACTTGGTTGGAAACCCCCTTTGCTTCAAAACAGCTCCGCAACGACTTTGCATAGACTCAATGAGGCCTCGGCATCTCTCCACTGGAATCACATCCCACGCTTCCTTTACCTTTTTGTGTACTGATGGTATTTTTAACATCCGTCCAAAGATGTTCAATCGGATTCAAGTCCGGACTGGATGATGGCCAGTCAAGTACACGCATGGAGCTTCGATCGAAAAATTGCTTGGTGAACTTTGCGGTATGCTTAGGGTCAAAGCGGCCCACGGTAGCATTACATTTTTCAGTATGTCAACGTACTGTTCCTTGTTCATCCTTCCTTCAATACGATGAATTGGGCCAACGACAGCCCCAGATGAAAATTGATCCACCGTCATGCTTTACCACTGGAGAAGTGTACCTGGGATCAAGTTCTTTGCCTTTTCGCCGTCGGACGTACCTTCTACCGTCCGGGTCAATCCGATTAATCTTCGTTTCGTCACTCCAGAGTACAAATTTCCATTGGTTTGCCGTCCAACAAGCAAGGGTCTTGGCAAACTCGATACGGCATTTCATTTGAAACGACTTGACCAACGGCTTCTTGCGTGCAAGTCTCCCATGAAGTCCAGCTTCCGTCAAACGACGTGCAACAGTTCTCTTGGATATATTGATGTCGGCTTCATCCATAATTTCCCGTTGGATGACCTTAGCACTTTTCCTCTGATCCGCTTTCGACAACCAAATAATTTTTTTGTCGATACGTTGTGTGGTTTTGCGGGGTCTTTTTTGACGAGGAACATTTTCTGTGGTGCCATACTTACGAAAATGTGAAATTGCATCAAATACCATCTTCTTAGAACATTTTAGCTTTGTTGCAATTCCTTGGTAGGATAGTCCCGCTTTGTTTAGCTCAGCAAAAGTCTTACGCGTATCCGGTGTGCAACTCTTGCCTTTGCCCTTTTCGAAAACAGTTTTCTACCACAATTTCGTTGTTGAATTTACATTTAAAAATGTAAATTAATGTTATACTTACCAAAATATTATGTAATATTTCGAAGAACTACACAAGATTGAATGAACTTTAGCTTAAACAAAATCGTTTCTAATTAGCTGTCAACTCACAAAGTTCAATTTTTCAATTAATGTATTACTGTTATACAAACCATATAATCTGTCAAGATGGGAATACATTTTCTAAGAAGGGGAACAAAGACAGAAGTAACACAAGCAAGAAGTATACCGTTATGTTATTAAGAAAAATCAGAATATTAGCAAGTACAACAATAATGCTATCGTTTCTAATTAGTTGTCAACGGCTGTATGTATGCGTTATGTATATATGTATATATGTGCTACATAAATATTCATATACATACATATATACTACATATGCATACATATATACTAATGAAATGCAAATACGCACCTTACCAATTATTTATAAGTTGCGTCCCCAACTTCTGGAATAATGGTCGAGATGGTAGGTTGTGGAATGCGGAAAACGAACTGCAACGATTTAAAACTGTCGCCAGTGGCCAAATATCGTAGCGTGAGCACCAGTCTATCTCATGCAGGTATGCTCGATCTCATGTTTGTGTGCGCTTTTTTTTTTATACGGTTGCACCAAATGATGTAAATTATTGAACTGTTCAGGCGTCATTCGTACGAAATTCTGATATAAGCGAGGTTCGTCGCCACGCAATTCAAGCAGCAACTTGACAGAAAAACCTTCCGTATTCCGAAGTCGCACCCAATTATTTCTCCAAATGCGACGTTTCCGTCTAACTTTTATATTTTTGCGTTTTTCCTCATTTTCAGCCAGATACGTTGCCAAAACAGCGACAGCAGCCCACTTCTTCCTCGACATTTTGAAACGTAGAAAAGTATTGTATGAAATGCAACTAACGTTCTCTCTCTGAGCTGTGCGGAAGTGTTTTTTTATTATGGCAAATAAAACGAGTTTTAAGTGCGCAAAATGCCTTAATCCCTTACTCGATGAGGGAATTAAGTGTGGATTATTTTGTGGAAAATCCTTTCATAAGATTTTTGCTGGAATTTCCGATTACGATGTAAAAGAACTTGAAAATAAAAATTTATTTTTTCATTGTTCGGAATGTTCTAACTTTTCAATTAGACAGTTATTTACAAAAGTAAATGATTAAGTCTCTGTAGTCGATACTCTTTCGAAGAAAATGTTTGTCTTTGACTCTCTTCAATCTAGTTTTAGTGAACTCTTAAATAATTCTCGCTTACAACCTAGTTATAGTGAAGTGACCGTGGTAACAGACCTTGGCTCTAATACCTCCTAAGAGCGATTCTCAACCCCGTCTACAGACGAGTTCTAGTATTGTAGCACCTAAATTAACTGAGCCTCTTATTGACATAAATCCGTCTTGCTCTTCTTAGGCTACTACTACTGCTAATGCTCATAGTAGTGCTGTAGCCAAAAATGTGAGTGAAAATAGTGAGTGGCAAAAGGTTACCACTAGACATCGCAAACGCCGCCCTGTTATTGTGGGTGTTGATACATTGCCAGATGATTTGAATGTCATTGCCCCTATCAAATGGTTACATGTCTCTAAATTTTCTGCATCAGCTTCCGAAGAATCGATCAAACAATAGGTGTGTTTTTTTACACGCGTATACTCGCTAACTCAAAAATGGCACAAAAGAACGAACATCCCCGCTTGGCAATTTCGTCATAAAAATCTGGCAGCACATACATTTTAAAGACATTTGAGCTGTCAAATTTCAAAAATAATTATTTATTATTTATATTATTATTATACTCGTCCTTTCATGAAAAATAAAATTTTAGCAGCCCCAATATCTCGTCCTTAGTCCACAATTTTCGTTTGCTAATAGATGGTAGAAATATTATAAATAAAGAATTATTCACATTCTTTGAAATTTAAAATGTTTCTACGTACCTCTTAACACTTCCAGACATTTCTTTCTTTTAATTTAATTTATTGACGGAATGTCACATTTGTGTCAAATTCTTGACATTTCATCATAATTTATCGATAATACTCTATAACACATAAGAAAACTAATATGTGTCTTCCAAATTGAACATTGCCCCTAAAAACATTTTATGCTTTAAATTAATAAAAAAAAGACACTGAAGTGTCTAATTTAAAATTCGTTAACTTTAAAGTCGGTATTCCCATGCATAAGTTAAATTGTCCGTTGAATGTAAATAATTCGCCTGTAAATGTGTGCGTGAGGAAATTTAATTTTTCTCAAAAAAATCCGATGCGACATTGGCAACAAAGAAACAATAACACAAATATCAATTAATATCTCACCAGCTGTTAATACAAATGCAAATCATCATCTCAGTTCATATTTTCGCATTAACAATAAAAATTAAATATGTATGTACTACCAGAATATGAGTGGTTTATCTTCTAAACTAAGAGAATTTAGGTTTGCCATTGATGTATGTGATTATAACATTTTTGCATTTACGGAGACTTGGCTCTATAAAGACATTTTTGTTAATGAGCTCTTCGCCCTGATGTGTTCTCACTCTTTCGTCACGATCGTCTTGACGTCACAAAATCATATGTAGGTGGCGTTTTGGTTGCTGTAAAGCGCAAATTTGGAGCCGTTACTGTTGATATCGATGTTGTTTGTGTTGACAAAGTATTACACATTGATCAGGTGTGTGTGCGCATTGATTCCGTTGGCTAAGGTTTGCTGCTATTTCTTAGCTATATTCCACCAACAAGTTCAATGTTTATTTACACTAAACATTTAGCGAATATCGACAGAGTTGCCGCATTATCTGAGTTTGCAAATTATAAAATTGTTGTTATTGGTGATTTTAATTGTGGCAATATTATATGGTCAGAAATAAATAATGATAATAAATGAATTCCAACTGTACTGCCATCTGATATATAGATACTGTTAATTGATTCTTTATTTAGTAACAATTTAAATCAAATTAATTATGTAAAAAATTCACTCAATAGATTGCTTGATTTTGTTTTTATCTCTGAAGATTTAAATGCGTTTGTATCTGAATGTTGTCCTCTTTTATTCTGTTCATCATAAAGTGTTGGGTGAGTAATGTGAACCAAAGTTTCACTGAACATATCCAGTTCCACAATCCATGATTACAGTCCACAACAAGATGGCTGTAATCTTGTTTTCGTCTGTCATTTTGACTTTTCCTTTTTACTGAATTACATCTTCCAATAAAGTCGTGTTATAAATCGACCGGAATCGTCTTTTTTTTTGAGCGCAACTCATCAGGTTATGGGCCCAGCTCATAACAAGAACGAAGAAGAAACTCAACACAGAAATATTTATTTATTTGCTGGAAATTATCCATATTGAATTATAGGAATAGTCATGAGCTCTTCTAGTTCACATGTTCGGATACCTTTTCTAAATGGAGACAACTACATCACTTGGAAGGCACAGATGGAAGCTGTACTTCATCATGGGAGATTTTTACAATATGTAAAAGGTGAAATTACACGCCCAGAACATGTCGGAACGGAGCAGACGCATTGGGATGACAAGGATTTGGACGCCCGCGCGGAGTTGCTAATCGCAATGGAAGCACATATCGTAGCCCTAACTGCAAAATATTAAACTTTGAAAGAAGTCTGGGATTATTTGTTGGAGTGCTACGACAAAAAGGGACCACGCCAGAAGACAGAGGAGTACCGAAAATTAACTAACCTTGAAATGTCCCCAGGCCAATCGATCGCTGAATATGTCAGAGAATTTAAAACAATAACCAATAGACTGGAGTTATCAGCTACCTTCGATTAGGATTTGCTCGTTGTAGTACATTTAGACGGACTGTCAGAAGACTACAAAGACATTAGATCTGCTTTTTATGCCCAGAGCGTATACCCCGATGTTGCAACCGTATGCACAAGGCTGCTGGAAGTAGGAGACAGGAAAGAGGATTGTTTGAACAACAATGCTCTCAGTGCCAAACACATTAAGTTTCAAAAATTTCATAAGAAACAAAATCAAAATCAATATAATTGCAAAAAGTGCGGAAAACGGGGCCACATGGCCAAGGATTATTGGAGCAAAAACGATAAAGTCAAGCAAACTCAAGGTGGAAGCGAATCTCAACAGGGTTTTGTTGTACGAGAGTGTACACCAACGCAATCAGCTAATGCCACGTCTGAGACAAGCCACAAAAATATGTTATGGTGCCTTGACAGTGGTGAATCGGAACTGCAGAACTTGGGATTAGTGTCGAAAATGGAAGCGACCCATTTTACCTTTATATCACGTTGTTTGTTCCCAAACTAACGGGCAATCTCATATCATTTAGCAAAGCGACTAATCATGGGTACAAAATTGTTTTTGAACGATCTGGAGCAAACATCTTCAACAAGGCAAATCGCCTGGTAATGAGAGCTGAAAAGAGAAACGGTTTGTGTATTTCATAGTGGTTGATGAAAAGGCACAAATAGGCAGCAGTACAGCAGAAATTCCTAAGCTGAAATGCGAATCGCTAATAACCTGTCATAAAAGGCTGGTCCCAGGGCTGCCGGATAGATTTAAGGAGGACTTCAGTACATGTTCAACATGTTTACGATCGAAACAAACTCAATTAACTTGCGGACAGAATCTTTAGGAAAGGCAAAATACTTTGTAACCTTCATAGATAACTTTTTGAAACGTAAAAACGATTCTCTCGAAGCCTTTACGAAATTCAAGGCATTTGCTGAGAATCAAACTGGCTGTAAAATCAAAGTACTGAGGACGGATAATGGGACGGAATTCTGCAACAGGAATTTTCAAAATTTTGTGGAGACAAATGGTATTCTTCATCAGAAATCCGTGCCATATACCCCCAGGCAGAATGGTGTCGCCGAAAGGGCTAACCGTACTTTAACTGAAATGGGCAGGTGTCTGATGCATGAAAGTAACCTACCTGAGATGATGTGGGGAGAGCTAGTCAACACTGCGGCATTTTTACGAAACCGATGTCCAACTAAAATCAATGGTGATATTACTCCGGAGGAACTTTGAAGTGGAAGCAAACCGAGTGCTTCTTTTCTCAGGGAGACCGGATCAAGAGTTTATACCCTGGATAAGGGCTCTAACTTGGGAAAATTTAAGTGTAAGTCGGAGGAAGGCATCCTTTGCGGTTACTCGGAAGAAACGAAAGCTTATAGGATTTGGGTACCAAGCAGGCGCAGTGTGATCAAAAGTAGAGACGTCAGGATTTGTTAGCAATGGCAACAGATCCAAGTAAAAGGTACTGGATGCAAGAATAATAACTATTATCTTTTTTCGTTTCAGGATAGTGCTGAAATTTCTGATGCACATCCTGAACATGTCAACGATTTGAGCAATTCAGAACTGGACCCTTTACTAGACCAGGACTCGGAGACGGATGAACTTGATGCGACAATAGTTTCCAAAGACGAATTGAACCAGGCGAGCGATGATCCAGTAACAGTCAAAGAAATTGATAATGGCGAGGCGATGAAAACGGAGTACAACTCCCTAATACGTGGACATTGGTAGACAGACCGATGAATAGGAAGGTGATTAAATCCAAGTGGGTATTCAAGACCAGATACCGACCGGATAGAACCGTGGAAAAGAGGAAGGCACGCCTCGTGGCTAGGGGTTTTGAGTAAATTCAAGGCGTTGACTACCAAGATACCTACTCACCAGTGGCGAATGTTTCTTCAGCCTACCTAAATGGGGAAATTGACGCAGTCGTTTTTATGGAGCAACCGGAGGGTTTTGTGGACGGAAATGGTGTGCGCAAACTGCATAAAGCCATATATGGACTGAAGAAGAGTGGTTGACAGTAGAACCTAAAACTGGAAGCGACACTTAAGGCCCTTGGATTAACCCCCTCAAAATATGACAGGTGCATTTATCACAAGTCAGCAGGTGACAAAATAATGCTGATTACCGTTTATGTGGATGACTTGCTTGTGGCGACAAATAATCAGAAAGAGTTTGAAGTGCTAAAGCAATGCCTGTCTGATGTTTCCGACATAAAGGACCTAGGATACCCAGTGCTGTGTGTTGGACTAGAGGTCAAACGTTTTACCGACAATCTTCGTATTAGCCAAAGTGGATTTATTAACAACCTGCTAGATAAATATGGACTCACGGATTGTAAACCAGGCCGGTTACCAATCCCGGTAAATTTGAAATTGGAGCAAGAACCAACTATCCTAGGAGAGAGCAAGGAGGTCGAGAGTACCAAGTATCGTCGTTTGATAGGAAGTCTGCTACACCTAGCCACCTTTAGTAGACCGGACATAGCTTCCGCAGTCAACGCGTTATCGCAATTCAATGGCGATCCACGGCAGCAGCATTGGAATACAGCAATGCATGTTCTTCAATACCTTCAGGGTTCAAGGAATGCTGGCATCGTTTATAGGAAGACATCAATGAAACTGTACGCGTTTGCTGATGCTAGTTGGGCAAGTGATTTCAATGACAGGAAGTCACAAAGTGGATATGCATTCATTTACGGAGGCGGAGCGGTCTTATGGGCAGCAACGGATTGTATCTACATCCAGTACGGAAGCAGAGTATGTGAATCTCAGTTCCGTAGCAAATGAAGCAGCGTTCTTACGTAACTTAATGGAGGAACTCGGACTTCATCAAGGACCAGTAACAATTTGGAGCGACAGTCGCGCAGTGCACATGCGATTGCAAATGTAATGGGAGTTCAGGGGCGAACCAAGCACCTTGATATCCGACATCATTTTTTTTAAGGAGGTGGTAGCGGAAGGTAAAATCAATATATCTTCCGTCAGATCTGAAGAGATGGCTGCAGATGCATTATCGAAATCCATGGCAGCACCAGCTCACCTACGATGTTTCACACATTTAGGAATGCTTTTTCTAGATTAAACTCACGATTACGGATTGTGGAATTGAGGAGGAGTGTTGGGTGAGTAATGTGAAGCAAAGTTTCACTGAAAATATCCACTTCCACAATCCATGACTACAGTCCACAACAAGATGGCTGTAATCTTGTTTTCGTCTGTCATTTTGACTTTTCCTTTTTACTGAATTACATTTTCCAATAAAGTCGTGTTATAAATCGACCGGAATCGTCTTTTTTTTGAGCACAACTCATCATAAAGCTATACATATTTACATTAAAGATTATAATTATAATAATTTTTGTAACTTTCATAGTAAAATTATTTTTTGTAAGTTTGATTCTTATAATCTTACTTTAATGAATGATTATTTAAAAAAAAAAATAATTGGACAAATGAATTTCATGGCAAAAATATATCTGAAACGTTCATTGCTTTTAAAGAGATTTTTAATAATGTAGTTAAGGATGGGATGGGATGGGTACGAACCATGATTTGCAGGAAAATAAATTCACGTTCCCCGTGGTATAATAATAGGTTATGTAAATTAAAAAATGCTAAAAATATTTCACATAAAAAGTTTAAAAAATCAAATTCTTATGACGACTATTTAACTTTTTCACGCCTTAGAAAAGAGTTTATTTTTTTATCAAAGTTTCTTTTTTGTAATTATATTCATTCTGTTGAAAGCAATTTAAAAAGTAATCCAACGAGTTTTTGGAAATTCGTTAACAAAAGAAGAAAGAGTACTGGATTTCCAACTAAGATGTGTTTAAATGACAAACAATCTTGCGATTCTAATGACATTGCGGTTACGTTTCATCTTGTTCAGCTTTAATCGATTCTCGTTATATCCACTCCCTTCCATCTGTTGTAGATTGTTCATGTTACTCTAATGATGTTAGTGATGTTGAAGTAGTCTTACGTAGCTTAAAACCACAAAGAAAAGCTGATATATTACGATTTTTCCCAATCGTTTTACGCTACAGTGCATCCACGCTTAGTATCCCATTATCAGAGCTCTTTAATAATTCACTTTCCAGTGGATTTTTCCCTGAAGAGTGGAAAGTGTCTACCATAGAGCCTCTTTACAAATCTGGCAAAAAAGATTTAATTTCAAACTATAGGCCGATTACCAAACTTCCAATTATTCCTAAACTTGTGAAAGACAAACTACAGTGAAACAGTTGTATAAGTATCCACCAACATGGTTTTTGGAAAGGCAGATCAACAGTCTCAAATTTAGTTGAATTTACTAATTTTTTTTGTGTCAATGCATTAGTGAACCATAAACAAGTGCATGTAGTTGATACAGATTTTGTTAAAGCTTTCATCACGGTAAACTTGAAGATTCTTCTAAAAAAACTTGAAGCATATGGATTTTGTGGTCCATTACTTCAATGGTTTGCATCTTATTTGCTTGGTAGGAGACAATATGTTGTAATAGGTGACTATGTTTCGAAGGAGATTTTGGTTAGTTCGGGTGTCCCTGAAGGGAGCTATTTGGGACCGCCATTATTTTTGCTTTTTATTAACGACCTTCCTAACTTTTTAAGGCACTGCCATTGCCTCATGTATGCTGATGACATTAAAATTTTTGCAAAAATATCAACTGTAAATGACAGTTTATTGCTTCAAAAAGATTTAGATTATTTTACTGAGTGGTGTACTCTGAGTGATCTGATGCTAAATGTTGCCTGTATGAGCTACAATAAGAGTTTTCATTACATTTTTCATAATTCTTCTTTAAACGACTCTCGAATAAAAGTAGTTGACGATTTTAAAGATTTAGGTGTAATTTTTGATAGTAAATTAATGTTTAACTTACATGTTAATTTTGTTGTTACAAAAGCATTTTTTCTTCTAGGATTTGTTAAAAGAAACTCCACAGATTTTAGAGATCCTTATACCCTTAAAGCTCTGTATTGTAGTATTGTTCGTCCTATAGTGGAGTATGCATGTATTGTCTGGTGTCCCACCTCCCTTACATACGTAAAAAGAATCGAAATTATTCAAAAGAAATTTTTAAAATTCGCCTTACGCCACCTATTTTATTATAATGATATTCAATCTCAGCCTTCTTATCGCTCTAAATGTCTGCTACTTGGTATGCAAACTCTTGAAATGAGACGAAAAATGTACAAAGTAATGTTTATTCGTGATATTTTATGCGCTACTATTGGTAGTGAGAATTTGCTTAAATGTTTGAATCTTTATGTTTCGTCTAGAGGAGAGTCGTCATATTACGCTTTAATGCCAACGTGATCCTATTTCTTTGTCAAGTAAAATATTCAATTTTTATTACTCAAAATTAGATATACGAGGGCGGGTCAATAATTTGAATTTCTGACCTCTTTACTGAAATAGCAACACTGCTCCTGTCAACAGGCATCTGTCAGTTGACTCCTGTCAAAATTTAAACTTGCTGCGCCAGTTAGTTTGTGTTTGACAGCTATTTTTATCAGACTACTCACTAATTTGAGGAGAAAATGGAAAAAAGTGAATTTCGTGTGCTTCACTTCACAGGAAGGTTTGGCGTTGTTTAATCGCAATATGGAGGAGTTTTTGCGCGGTTTTGTAACCGTGGACGAAACATGGATCCATCACAACACACCAGAGAACAAACAACAGTCAAAACAGTGGGTTTCTAAGGGTGAATCGGCGCCAAAGAAGGCCAAGGTGGGTTTGTCAGCCAATAAAGTTATGGCGACTGTTTTTTGGGATGCACGCGGGATAATCCACATTGACTACCTTCAAAAGGGAAGAACAATCAATGGGGAATATTATGCCAACTTATTGGACCGATTCAATGACGATTTGAAAAAAAAACCGACCTCATTTGGCCAAGAAAAAAGTTCTTTTCCACCAAGACAATGCAAGGGTGCACACATGTGCAGTTGCCATGGCAAAAATCCATGAATTGGGCTATGAATTGCTCCCTCATCCACCCTATTCTCCAGATTTGGCTCCGAGCGACTACTTCTTGTTCCCAAACCTGAAGAAATGGCTTGGTGGAAAAAGATTTGACTCCAATGATGAAGTCATCTCGCAAACAAAGGCCTATTTTGAGGACCTCGACAAATCATTTTTTTGGGAAGGGATAAAAAAATTGGAGAAGCGTTGGACAAAGTGTATAGAGCTCAAGGGAGACTACGTTGAAAAATAAAATTATTTTTTTATCAAAAAATCTGTGTTTTATTCCAAAAGTCACGGACTTATTGACCCGCCCTCGTATCTTTGCCCAGAAATGTTTTTACAAACACACTTTGCCAGTGAATTTGTATTATATTTTATATTATATTACATTTTATTTTTATATTTCTATTATTTTAATAAATTCGAAATCTGTAGATTGTGAAAATCGTAGATTGAATAAATAAATCGTCGCTGTGCACATGTGTGCATATGAACCGAATGTGAAAAGTTTACACGTAGTGTAATCTACACAAAAATATGGAGCAAATTTTGTGTACGCATTTGTAACCACATTATATGCGATCGCATATATGTATATATGTCCAATACACATATCGTGTAATACACACACTATGAAGTTCGCTATATTCGCATCACGTACTAAGTATACAACTCGTATGTTGACGAGTACGTCACGGGTACATAATTATGTGTTTTTTACACGTCGTCTAATCTTAGCTTTACAGAAAATGGCTACAGGACGTTCTCACAAATTCGTTAATGTGACATTCATGTGGTTATACCAATTACAGTAGACACTCGAAAAAGTTAAGTATCAAATTGCTATGTTCGATCATAGCTCGAGGTGCTGTGGGATATGTTTATCGGAGAACTTCGTATTGTACTCACTCCATTTGATCAGCATATTCGCCGCACATATTGCATGGTTGTAAGAAACAAATTCTGGAACTTCGAAAACATTACAATACTCTGAATCCGTGCTTGTGGCCATTTCATCAAGCGAATCAGCATTCCATGCAGTAATTTCTTCAGCTGAGAGAGTAGAATCAGATGCAAGTCTTTCCAACTGTTGTAATAGATTTGTAAGAGCTCCAATTTGTACTACTTTACTCCTTTTTTGAAGTTGAGTCTGACAGCTTACAGTCTGATAGTCAACCATATTGTTATAATAAACTTCCTCTTTTAATTTGTATCGCTTGAAAGACGGACGCGTTTTCTTTTCTTTTAACTTTTCACCATCCACTTTCAACAGGTTATGGGCCTCATGTTTTGTAATGTAAAATATTTAAAAAATTTAAAATAAACGTTTCCGTGTAATATTTTTGTGCCATCGCAATTCAATTTTTTTTTATTAAAACACTTGTTTGTGTGCATGACTTCTGGGGTTAGAGTCATCAATTGAATTTTCGCAATGGGCAACGAAAAAGTCGACAGATTAAAAGGGCGAGGGAATTATGATCAATGGAAATTCGCTGCGAAATCATATCTGGTCATGAAAGGATACTGGCCGTGCATCGAAGAAACTGAAACAGACTCGACAAAAAATTTATTTGCAATTTCTGCACTCGGATTGCTCGTGGAACCATCCAATTACTCATATGTACAAAATTGCACAACGGCAAAAGAAGCATGGAATGCGCTCGAAAATGCATTTGAGGATAGCGGTGTATTGCGACAGATGGATTTGCTTAAATACATAATCAGATTGGAATAGAATGACTGTTTGTCTATGGAAGACTATGTAAACAAAATGAATTGTGCGCAACAAAAATTAAATAATTCCAATATGAAAATTCCAGACAACGTCATAGCACAAATTATGCTTTGTGGTTTGCCAGACCAATATCGATTAACGACAATGGCTATAGCTAATTGTGGCAAAGAAATGTCGACCGATTTGGTACGAACAACTCTTCTTCAAGAAATTCATCACGAGCCAAACGACAATAGTTCCATGGCGTTAATGTCAAAACAAAAAAAAGATCGGCGTCCAAAGACCAAAAAAACAGTTTCGGTAACGTGTTTTGAGTGCAATCAAAAAGGACACTATGCTAATAAATGCCCATCGAAAAAGAAAAAAACAAAAAATTGTTTGTTGTTGGCGTCTACATCACTCGTTGCAAAAACAGTTACACCGACGGAGTGGCTCATCGACTCAGAAGCTTCATCGCATATGGCAATGTATAAAAGCAACTTATGTAAATTGCGCGAACCGAACACAAAGGAAATCATCGTAGGAGACAGTACTCGTCTCAATGTGGAATGTGCCGGTGATGTGCGAATGGACCTCGCCGCAAAAAGTATATCAAACGGGAATCAAGTGACATTGAAAAATGTGTTGTGCGAATTTGATGTCGGTAAGCCAAATGGCAAAACATGGAAAAACGCTTGTGTTTAACAGTGAAAGTTGCCGTATTTTCGATGAAAATTTCGAATTAATGACTATTGCACCGCTTGTCGACGATTTGTATCGTCTTAAATGTGCAACGGAACGGAGTGCAACGGCATTGGCAGTTGTAACAGACAAACATTTATGGCACCGACGTATGGGACATGTTTGGGAAAATAATTAAAAAAAAAATAAAATCATCGGTGAACGGCGTTAATTTTGTAGATAATACAAACGAAAAGTGCGTTGTTTGTGTGCAAGGCAAACAAACTAGAGCGTCGTTCAAAGAAACTGGGACACGTGCTACAGAAACTCTACAGTTGATTCACACTGACGTATGCGGGCCGATGTCAACACAATCATTTCGCGGTGCTCGAAACTTGTTGACTTTCGTGGACGATTTCAGCAGAAAAGTGAAGTTTTTGATTTGTTCGTTGTTTTTAAGAATTTGGTCGAAAATCAACAAAGTTCAACAGTAAAAGTCATGCGTTCAAATAACGGCACCGAATTTTGCAACAAAAAGTTCGACGAGGCATGGAAAACACAACACCTGAGCAGATTTGGTCAAACGAAAGACCGAATTTAACATCATTTCGAGTGTTTGGATGCAAGGCGCTAGTACACATTCCAAAGGAAAATCGACGAAAATTGGATTCCAAATCAGAAGAGTGCATTTTCGTTGGCTACAGTGATCAATCGAAGGCGTACCGGCTGTATAATCTAAAATCAAGAAAAATAATCGTTAGCCGGGACGTAATGTTTTTCGAGAAACAAGGAAATAAGGTAATTGACAAACAAATACTACTAATCGATTTGTTTACTCGCAGAAGAAACGAAAACTGACTCCGCCAAGGGTCAGCGCCGATGATGACGATAGCGATAGCGATTCCACCGACATGGATTTTCAACCGTTCTTATCCAGTGAGGGCAAATTAGAACAAGATGATAAACTGGATCGAATGCAATATTAAGAACCGTATACAATCTCACAGTCCCCACATGCAAATTCTTTAGCAACAGCGGAAGCGCAACATAATATTGCAACCGAAAAGACATCAGTTGCGTTGACAACCAATCGAAGTGCTGCTGCGAATTATTCGAATGTCCAATTCAGTGAGGGAGTCGGAAATGACATTTTGGAGAATTACCCATACGAACCTTCTCGTGATCCTAACTTCGATGTAGCAGCAAGTGAAATATCTGCTATACATATTTCTGAAGACGAATACACCTGTGGTACTGTCTCAAAGGCCACGCACATAGGCTTATTGGCAGCAGTTGCTGATTCGATCGAGCCTACCACTGTTCCAGAAGCGTTAAACTGTGCGGACGGCGCAGAATGGGAAAACGCTATGCTTGAAGAGTACAACGCATTAATACAGAACGAGACATGGGAACTGATAGATTTGCCACCGGGTAGGAAGGCAATTGATAGCAAATGGGTTTTCAAGGTAAAACGAAACTCAACTGGACCTATTGAGCGTTACAAAGCGCGACTTGTTGTCAAAGGCTACTCGCAAGTCAAGGGAATCGACTACGACGAAATATATTCTCCGGTTGTACGCTACTCATCCATACGTTTGCTTTTGGCCATGTCGGTCAAATACGATTTGATAATTCATCAGATGGATGCAGTGACGGCGTTTTTGCAAGGCGAACTGGATGAAGAAGTTTATATGCGCCAGCCACAGGGTTTTTCGGACCAAACGGAAAGAGTTTGTCATCTGAAGAAGTCCTTGTATGGATTAAAGCAATCGAGTCGAGTGCGGAACAACAAACTGAATTCCGTGCTGACACAGCGACTTGGATTTACACGTTCGGATTTTGATCAATGCATTTACTACAAGCATTTGGATCAGAACACCATTGTGCTTGCTGTATACGTCCATGACATTTTAATCTTTGGCAGCAATAGCACGATGATCACAAAATTTAAGAAAGATTTATCAAGATACTTCAAGATGAAAGGAAAGACATGGGCGTCTCCACATCTGTGCTTGGAATGAACATAAATCGAAATGTCGATGGGTCGATCTCAATTGATCAACAGCGTTACTTGTGCGACGTTTTGCAACGATTCAAGATGGCAGACAGTAATCCAGTCAACACACCAATGGACCCGAATCAACGTCTATCAAAAGAAATGTCTCCAAAGACCGAAGAAGATCGAAGAGAGATGGCTTCGATACCATACCAAGAAGCAGTCGGACGCATTTTGTACGCAGCACAAATCAGTCGTCCCGACATTGCCTTCGCTGTGAGTGCATTGAGCCGCTACAATACAAATTTCGGTAAAGCGCATTGGGCTGCAGTGAAACGAGTGCTTCGCTATCTAAAAGGCACTCTCGATATGAAGTTGATATATATGTAGAAAAGATGTTAACTGCGAAATGGTCGGTTTTTGCGATGCTGACTGGGCAGGTGATCAAGACGTTCTACAACTAGATATGTGTTCAAACAACAAGGTGGTGCAATTTCGTGGGCCACACGAAAACAGCCAACAATTGCATTGTCTTCTACGGAAGCAGAATTCATGTCAATGGTAGCGGCGATTCAGGAGGCGCTATGGCTTAAGGGCTTTGAATGTGAAATATTTTTTAAGCACCGAAATCTATTCAACTATATTGTGACAACAAGGGAGCGATTCAACTGGCAAAAAACAGCAACTACCAGGCGCGAACAAAACATATCGATGTCAAGAATTATTTCATTCGTGAGAAGCTTATGGAAGGAAAAATTAAATTAGACTACCTCAATACAAATGAAATGATTGCTGACATCATGGCCAAGCCGGTGAATAACATAAAATTGTCTCAGTTCATCAAACACTATGGATTACAGTATTAGTATTTTTTTTATTATTTTTACTTGCTTAATTTATTTTGAATTCTAATTAACCTCCTTTCTTTTTCTTTGACTTTAATTTGTTTAATTGATTGGATTTATTTTATTAGTATTTATTAGTTAGTAAATATGAATACCATAATGAATTGATTCAAGTGAAATTTTTGATCATGTCTTAGGAAGTTATCTTATGTTACTTATAAAAATATGTAGAAGTAAAAAAAAAAAAAAACAATTGAGCTCTAGTGAGGGTGTTATAATAGATTTGTAACAGCTCCAATTTATACTACTTTACTCCTTTTTTGAAGTTGAGTCTGACAGCTTACAGTCTGATAGTCAACCATATTGTTATAATTTGAAAGACGGACGCGTTTTCTTTTCTTTTAACTTTTCACCATCCACTTTCAACACCAACAGCTTTTGTCTCTTCGACTATTCGATTATAAATAGGATCCGATGGGAACAGTACTGATAAAGGGATATCGGCTTCGTCATCATACTGATGAGCATCCCAATTCAAAATTGTATGCCATCCGTTTTGTAAAACGCTTTGAGGGCACTCATCCCAAGCGATTTTTTTATAGCAAAATGGCATTACGAAGATCCTGCTTTTGCAGTAATTCGTGAATCGAGCCAAAATACTCGCCAATAACTGATTGCGATAGAAAAGTTTTGTCACTCTAATTGTATTCTGGTCAATAGGTTGAATAGCTGCTGTGACCTTACTTCTTTTACAAACGATGTATGAAACCATCTACCATAGATTTGTACATTTTAAATATTTTTATTATAGACAGATAATAACCCCATTTGAACGCTTTTTAAAATTATAAAACGCTACCTGCGTTTGGCGGTGCGACCATGATGATGTGTTTGCCGTCCAGTGCGCCTATGCAATTTGGAAATTGCCATTGCTCATTAAATTGGCGTGCTAAAGCTTCCCATTGCGCCTGTATTTTTGGTACCTACCATATGCAAATTTAAATACTTTGCTTATGTACTCATATGTATGTATATATGTATATGTATACATATATACTACTGAAATGCAAATGCAAATATGCACCTTTAAATAACCAATTTCCAATGATTTATAAATTGCGTCCACAACTTCTGGAATAATGGTCGAGATGGTAGGTTTGTGGAATGCGGAAAATGAACTGCAACGATTTAAAACTGTCACCAGTGGCCAAATATCCTAGCGTGAGTACTAGGGAGACCGCAACGCTCGAAGAAAAATTTTTTTTATGATTTTGTTACGGGGGAACCGCATAAAATGATCAGACTTTGCAGATTTTAAGATAGCCAACATTTGAGATCGATTGGATAACGCTAAATGGTGTCGACTCTTGCTCAAAGTTTCTAAAATCTCTTTTTTTTTTCTGTTTTGCGAAGTAAATAAGCTCTTGCTCGCAAACAGCTAATCCCATTCTCACTATTTATATGCTTATTTAAATGTAGTCCCGTTACACATAATTCTTACTGTCACTTACAACAATCTTGTAAGTTGCCAAAAAGCTTTCGAGTGGTTAATTTTGATTATTTACCAATAGCGCAAGTTCGAACATTTCAATAAAATAAATTCGCGGGTTTTATTGTATTATTATTTTTTCAATACAATAAATTAACTTATAATAAATTGTGAGTCTTCATTGTTCATCTGTTGTGTTTTCTATAGTACTTTTAGTAATTTTACAGTTATTTATTGTGTTCTACTGTTCTTTGATATGGGATCTACACCGAACATGAAAAGCGGAACCCGTGAAAAAATATTTCTTATCGGCTATGCGTCTCACCAAATAACAGGTTGTAAATTACCCTCAAATCGTCAAGTCTTAGCAACATTATTTTTCAATTTACGGGCTGTTAAATTAAACCTGAAAGAATCAGCAAGGCTTGTCATTCGAGAAGTATTTATTTTTTGGGAAAAAGCTAGAATTCCATCAAAATACGAAAAAGATGCAATTATAAAACTGGACAAGTTTTATATTGAGTGGAGAAATCACCAACGAAATAAAAATAAAACCCTTGAAAGCGTAAAAAACAAAATCAAAGTGCCTTAAAAATGGACGATCTCTTTGATGTAGCCCATCAAGATGCCTTAACTATGTTGGAACCAGAAGGTATGGCTTTTCTTTTGAAACAGAGAGAAACCGGTCGTCGAGGTTGTATGATTGGAGTCGATCTTAGGTTTACTCGAGCTGAAGAGGAAAAGGCTAAAAAGGATGCAGAGAAAATGAAGCGCCAAATTGAAGAATTTAGTTTTGATGCCCGTAAGCTTGACTTTCATAATTACTCGATGTCTTACTACTCTTGCTCCGATTTTAAAAGACACTGACAATGAGGAGGAAGAGGAGGAGGAAGCTGAAGAGGTCCATCAATTTGGGGATAACCAGCAATCTGCGAATTGGAATAGAATGGACGTTTCTACATCTCAGGCTACCACCGAAGTTTTTGGACCTTCTAATAGCAAAAGAATGAGGTATAGTCGTGGAGTGAAAGAGATTTTAACAATGGAACTCTCTATGTTGTTAGATTGATGTAAGGTATCCGATAGAAATGCTTCTCGTATAATTATATCTACAATAGAAGCACTAGGACAGTGCCGCCAAATGACTTTGTAGTTTCAAAATCAGCTTTACATTCAAAAAGAAGACATTTTAGAGAAAAATACTCCGCGGACATCCGAAACGAATACAAATAGCAGAAAATGAAGCAGTGCTTGTTCATTGGGATGTGAAACTGTTACCAGGTGTTCTAAAGAGAGAGCAAAATGAACGAAATGCCATATCTATATCTTATGGTGAAAATGAGCAACTGCTAGGAGTGCCAGTTATAGATAATTGTACTGGTGAAGAGCAGGCCGCAGCTGTGTATGAAATTCTGGAACAATGGGGAGTTTCACACGCTGTAAAAGCAATGCGTTTTGACACCACTGCTTCGAATACTGGAAGGCTAAAAGGAGCATGCAAAATTTTGCAGCAAATGTTGGATAAGGATTTGCTTCACCTGGCCTGTCGTCGTCACCACATTCTTGAAGTTTTGCTTAGAGGTATTTTTGACTGTAAGTTGGGTACAACCACTGGACCAGATATTTTTAAAAGATTTCAAAATGAATGGTCAAAAATAGATCCAAAAACATATAAGGCAGGTATCCGCGATAAAAACATTAATAAACACCTAACCCCTGATGATACAGCCCAGATTACAGGTGAACTAAAAGCAAAACTCACTGAATGTCAGTCTAGAGATGACTACAAAGAATTCCTTCAGTTGGTTCTAGTGCTTCTTGGAGAGCTGGATGGTAACGTTGTGGGATTTAGAACACCAGGCGCCGTCATCATGCTAGGTGGATGGCTAAAGCTATTTATAGTTTGAAAATATTTCTGTTTCGAAGCCAGTTTACAATGAGTAATGAGGAACAAAATGCTCTGGGTGATATCTGCGTTTTCATTGTAAAAATTTAATGCAAAGCTTGGTTTAATGCCCCAAGGGCTTATCTGGCACCAAAACAAGACCTTGACCTATTGTGCAGTTGCATTGAATTACATTGAATTCTTAAATCATTTATGGTATTTGAGTTCAGAGTTGGTAGGTCTGGCGTTTTTTGACCCAACTTTATCTGACGGGGAAAAATCAGAAATGGCCAACAGACTTTTGACAAGCAATGAGGCAGAAAACAATCGAACAGAACAGAACAGAGGCAGAACAATTTGTCGCAGCTGGATTAAAAAACATTGTCAACAAAGCGACATTAAACTTTTTTAGCTTCTTAAAAATAAATGCAGATTTTTTGAAAATTCGAATTTTAAAGAAGGTTTCAGAATAGTTTGCTCACTTAAGGTCGTAAATGATTTGGCATAACGAGGAGTAAAATTAATAACTGATTTTAATGACCTCTTAACAAAAGATGAAGATCAAAAGCAATATGTCCTCCAAGTAGTCAGTGAGTGCCGAAAATTGTAACGCAATGTTTCAAAAGCCACTTTATGTAAATCTCTGGATTAGATTATTTTTTTATATATTTATTTCATTTATAATAAGGTATCAATTATGTAAAACATGTTATTAAAGAAATTTTGTACAAGAAAAGTGTTATGTGGTTCGTTTTTTATGACAAAGGAAATTTTTTTAAAAACACATAGTTTATCAATATTGCCCGAACTTTCTACTTCAACGCAAATTATTTTATAACATTTATATTGAGCGCTATTAAAAAAAGTCTTAACTTTTATTTAATACATAAATAGTGAAAATTGGGTCAGTATTCGGGAGCTAGAGCTTTTTTTCTTCGCACAGAGAAAACTGCGATTTTTGAAACTTTGAGCGAAAGTTGGCACCATTTACTGTTACCAAACCGAGCTCAAATTTTGGCTATCTAAAAATCTGTAAATGCTTATCATTTTATGGGGTTCCCCCGACTCATTTTCGAAAATCTATTTCTTGTAGTCACCCTAGTGAGCACCAGCCTATCTGATGCCAGTATGATGCTCGGTCTCATGTTTGTGACCGCTTTTTTTTTATATACGGTTGCACCATATGAAGCAAATTTCAGCCGTCATTCGTACGAAATTCTGATATAAGCGAGGTTCGTCGCCACGCAATTCAAGCAGCAACTTGGCAGAAAAACCTACGAGGGGCGTTCAACATATTCTCGGTATCGGGGTGAAGCTGTGGTTGTATATATAAATTGACTTATTTATCAAGTAATACTATTATTTTAGTGCATTCATGTAAAATTTCATATAAATGTGATGAATTCGCGTTTTATCTCTAGTTAAACAGAATCATAATGGCAACTGAGACGATGATGGTGAAAATTGAGCATCGCGCTGTAATTAAATTTCTCACTAAGCAAGGAAAAAGTCAAAAACTATTCATGAAGAGATGGTGGCTGTTTACCAGGGTTCCGCACCTTCACTATCAACTGTGTAAAAGTGGTCAAGTGAGTTCAAGAGAGGCAGAGAGAGCATTGAAGACGACCCCCGCTCCGGCGCCCCGGCTACTGCTTGTACGGGAGAAAGCATCAAAGAAGTCGAAAAACTTGTTCTTGAGGATGCCCGAATAAAGGTGAAAATGATGGCAGAGATCACCAAGCTTTCAATTGGTACCATTCACACAATTCTTCATGACCATCTTAACCTTTCAAAGGTCAGTGCAAGGTGGGTGCCACGGATGCTCACAGCGCCACAGAAAAAAGTGAGAATCGCATGCTGTAGAGAGCTTTTGGAGAGGTGTAGTGAGAACGCGGACGGTGTTATGGATCGAATTGTTACTGGGGACGAAACATGGGTCCACCACTATGACCCTGAAAGCAAACAAGAGTCCATGCAGTGGCATAAAAACGGAACAGACCCCCCGAAGAAGTTCAAAGTCACTCCGTCTGCCGGGAAGCTCATGGCCACAGTTTTTTGGGACTCAAAGTGAATCTTGCTCATTGAGTACAAAAAAAAGGTGAAACTATCAACGCCACATCCTACGATTCCACTTTGCATAACTTGCGGGAGGAAATTAAAAAGAAAAGACGGGGTAAACTCGCAACGGGTGTGTTGCTTCTTCATGACAACGCTCCTGTTCACACGGCGCGAGTTTCCAAGGCTGCTGCGCGAGATTGTGGTTTCGAAGAAATCCAACACCCACCCTATAGTCCAGACCTTGCCCCTAGTGATTATTTCCTGTTTCCGGATTTGAAAAAATGTCTTAGGGGAAAAAGATTTTCGGATGATGAAGAACTCAAGTCGGCAATAAATGGGTATTTTGCAGAGAAAGAGGAAATTTATTTTGTTGAGGGTTTAAAAAAGCTTATCTCAAGATCTAACAAATGCATTGATGTTAGGGGAGATTATATTGAAAAATAAAAACAATTTAAATTGAATTCACATTTTCCTTCATATCGATACCGAGAATATATTGAACGCCCCTCGTAAAAAGAAAAAAACAAGTCCAATAGTCTAAAATTCTGTTAAGAAATATTAAATAACCACACCATTGAAATAGTTTCATGGTGGAAACACACAATAAATTCTAATGCGGAACTTAGCAACTTAAACAGTCGGGACCCATTAAATATCTAGACCAGCTCAAATCTTCCCAATAATGGTCCATATTATCATCCCAGCATTTGTAATGACCTTGTTTGATTTTGATAACATAATTTGTTGCAAATGTGACATACATTTTTTGCTATTTGTGATAAAGAATCATTGAATATTGATGAGTCATGTGGGAAAAGTTGTTACCGATAATGAAGCCCGGAATTCATCCTTAAACGTGTAAGTCTATTATCTCTTGATGTTGGTGATTCGTCGTCGCGCATCTGAGACGCATGTGCCCTCATAGACGACAATCTTTGGGATCGGACTCTCGGAGATTCGTTGTCACGTATTTGAAACACATGTCGTTGGCGATTCTAGCCCTTCCCATTATTGGGAAGATTTGAGCTGATCTAGATATTTAATGGGTCCCGACTGTTTAAGAAATTGCTAAGTTCCGCATTAGAATTTATTGTTTGATTTATGTGTGTTTCCACCATGAAACTATTTCAATGGTGTGGTTATTTAATATTTCTTAACAGAATTGTAGACTACTGGACTTGTTTTTTTTCCTTTTAGTTCATATTTAAAGCCCATTTTTTACTCAGTCGGGTTTTTTTAATTTTTTAAATCAATTTTATTATTTTACACGGCTGGTAGTAGCCATATTGAATTTTGATGAATATCATGTCTTCAGTGACACGCGGAAGATTACGACAAATCGATAGATGTAAGAACCATCAAAATCGGCCCACGCGTTGTCTCTAGAGTGCCACGAAGGAACAAACATACATATGTATATAGTTTCACAAAATGCGGACTGGTAGTCGCCATATTGAATTTTGATTAATATCATGTCTTCTGTGACACTTGCAAGATTACGAAAAATCGATAGATGTAAGAACCATCAAAATCGGCCCACGCGTTTGGTCTCTAGAGTGCCACAAAGGAACAAACATACATACTCGTATATAGGCTGATAAAATCGTTACCCTTCCTTTTGCATAGCGCAGTGGGGTAAAAAACAAAGAAGTTTTTGTTATTCTTTAAACGAAACCGGCTCGAAGACCAAATGTTCGGCTATGAACTGTACGAAAAACTGAAAAGTGTTGTTCACCGGTTCCAAACAAAGAATTTAAAAACGATCCGAAATAAAAGTCCGCTTTTCGTCAATGTTATAAATGTTATATTATTTTTAAATGGCCTTTGGTGCATGCCTTTATATAGGTTATACATAAGTTTGACATTTGACAATATGTACATAATAATTTCCCAGCTGGGATGTTTTGTTGTGAGTGGGCGCATTCCGTGCAATGTAATGACGTCATACGTACCAATAGTCAACATTGGATTTTCAGAGGATTTTGTGGAGGGAGGCTTAATCTCAGCCGGTGAAACCTTATCGACTTCCTTTGGTTACCCACGGAACATCTTGCGCCCCATACGTGTCAGGTTGAACACTACGTCAGCATGCATATTAACTCATGGAAGTAATTTTCTGAGACATCCGAAATCCTACTAAACTATTTTTACGTTGAAGTACTTTTCAAGGTACACCAAAATGTAACTATTCCTTATCCAACAAAACATGTCAGTACATGGCGTATGGGAAAGCTTTTTTTCTAACAGTGGTGCCTGTAGGTGGACTCAATGGTACATTATCACTGAAACACAAAGGAAGCCACTGAACTTTGTGTACAATTGTTGTTGTAATTATTTTCAGATTTAACCACAGCCACCCTATGACTTGCTTCCCGATAGCCTTGGGCAGAATGATCATAAAATCACCATTCGCCATTACTGCTGGCTGTGCATTGAAAATAATCTCATCAAAGCAGTGTTACCATTCTCAAATGTTAGCACATCGTTACTGAGTTTTCAGTGTTATTGTTACAGATTTGAAGCTTTTGAGAACCCAAAAATGAATTTGTGTGTAATAATATGTGTGGTGGTGTTGTCATTTGCATTTTTTTCTCCTCTTTTTGAGAAACCGTTAAAATGTAGTCAAACCATTTTTTTCGACTTTGTATTTTAAATTTTATTCGCGCGCTATTTTAATGCATTGCAACAAAGCAGTGCAATAAGTGATCATATTATTGTTGGACTATGTGCGTTTTAGTGATATTGTGTGAAATAATAGTGGTTCAAATTACTGTGTTGTGTCGGTGTTAATGTTGTGTTTAAGAAAAAAGGATTATTTTCGCGGTGTTTTGAAACTAGAATTCATTGACTCTGCAATTAGTGATCATATTTAATAGCGTAAGTATTAGTAGTGATATTGTGTCAAATTAATAGTGATTAATTAGTTTTAAGCAACTGTGTTGTGGCTAAATAGAAAAATGGCTACAAAGTCTTCAAAGGAATTAAGTGCAGAAAAGAAACAACAAATTGTTAATGCAACTAACAAATTTTATGGCCTTCTTAAAAATAAAACGGAATCCGTGAGAAAAGCAGCTGATGTCTTTTCTGTTACGGAACGAACTGTATACAGGCTTTTAAAGGAAAATACAATTAAAGGCCACAATTCGCCTTCAAAGAAGAAAAATAATTCTGGTCGCAAAAGCAGGGTCGATGATTTTGACAAATGTGCCGTTAAGCGCATAGCCGCACATCAGTTTTTCATGCCCAACAAAAGGCAAATATTACAAAAATAAACAGATCAACTTTACATACAATCTTAAATTTAAATTCGTCAGATGTGGGATATGGACGTTTTCGCCGAGGAAGCAGTCGAAAGACTAATAGATTTTAATATTATAAATTAATGAAGTTATTTTTACTTTAAATTAATGAAATTTTATATTTTTACATTAAACTTTACTATATTTATTATGAATTATATTTTTGTTTAGTATATTTATCATGAATAAATGAAAATACATATATTTTTTAGTTCTTTTTTCTGTTTTCGGAAATTTTTTCTTTTTTAAACAAACTAAAAAGGGATTAGGCCTACTGGGGATACCCTTAAAAAAACGCGCCACCGCTTGGTGGCTTTGGTGGCTTGGATTTGGTTATTTTAAATGGGGAGATGGTAACCCTAAGCGAAATGCTCTTTCTCTTTGCGGTGATTCATCATATACACCATGGCAACCATATGAGAGCTTTAAAGCGGGACACATTTATGCATGTTATTGCAACCAGACTAAGAGGCAAATGTCATAACTTCCCTGTACTGACATTTATTCTTGGATAAACTATAGCTTGTTAGAAGCCGCAGGTTCAAATTTGAGAAAGTGGAGCTCCAACGGCTCAGAATTTTTAGAATCCCTGGCAGATGGTTTTCGTAAGCACTCTTCTTTCGAACGCGAATGTATGTAGCGACTTGTATGTACCAAACGCGGGATTTTAACGGACACTTCCCTGATATTTGATCCCTTTGGATTTTTGACACCTAAGTGTTATTGCAATAACAATCATTTTTTAACAAATGTGGAAATCCAAACAAACCTGGTATGACACTAGTCGTGTTGTTTTTTTTTTGCACATCCGCCGCTATTTACCTAGCGGATATAAAAAAGTGCTTCCAAATACAGGCTAAGAACCGGCGTAAGAAATATATACCCTCATCTGTTATTCAATGATGAAAGAGATTATCTGGTAGATAATACTTAAAAAAATAAACAAAAAAAGGAGTTGCCTAGCTAAATCGCTGCCAATGCTGTTAAATAAAATAAATTATAATTAATTTTTTTTTGATCAACTTCCCCCATTTGTTATTCATAAGAATCGAATAGCAGAGAGAATATGACACAAGGAATTGGAAAAATGTAGGTTGCCTACATGCTTTTCAGTACAACTATGAAGTTGCTAAGTGTAAACAGGTGAGCAATCGTTGTTAATATACTCTCATCTGTTATTTGATAATTTTTTTATTCAACTAAAAGGTTATTTTTTTTAACTACTCAACGGTATAAGGTTGCCTTAAGAAATGTTTACCCAATCCATGGTTGCCTAGATGTTAAGTTTTCAGCGAAGAAATCATCAATAATAAAGTAATGTGCGTCACGCAACTATTCTCCCGGTATAAAGCCCTGTTGTTGGAGTTCGCAAAGGACAAAAAACTCTTATAGGAGTGAATTCCTGGAAAAAAATATCTAAAGCTTTCGGCGACTTCCTCTCTATTGAAAGGTCTACTCGACCGCATAATAAAAATATTATATACCACGATAATATGGACGTATCGACATTGACATATTAAGCTATAAAATCAGAAACTGAAGCGGACGCTAGATTTCAAGAAGTAGCGTATAATTTGAGACATTGTATTAAAAATATTCCCTGTCGAGAGTTACCTAGTCGTTTAACCGTAGATGATTGATAAAGGGAGAATGCGAGATTCCAGAGCAACTATACTAATTTATGTACCAATTGATCGGAGGACCAGGCACTTCTCGCAATGTATCAGATTAGACCACTGCACAGTGGTTCAAGTTCCAAAGAAGGGCGGTCAATGAAGTCATAACATTTTGGCCTGGAAAATGGTTGTTATGATTACTAGAGGGTTAGAGTAAGACAAAAAAGCTATTTTTTTAAACAGAGTATATTCATGCATAAAATATTCATCATATATAAAAAACAAAATCTCACAAAAAAATCGGGTTATAATAACAACAAAATTCGTTTTGTTTATCAAAACGTAGTATTATACATGAACCAAGTCCTATTTACATAGTATTAAAAATGTCAAGTAATATCGGGTTTTCCAATAAGGACTTGACAACTTTTTTTTTAAGTAAAGCGCAAACCATTAAAGATATTTCAAAAACTTTTCAATTTTCAACGACTCGGCCACACATTTCAGCCGAAACAGCCGCTATTTCGCGTTCAGTGTTGTCTCTGAGCTCTTCCAACGTCGTCGGTGTGCTGGCATAAGCCAATGACTTAACGTATACCCACAGAAAATAGTCAAGCGGCGTTAAATCGCACGAATGGCCGCCTTGACTGGCCCATTTCTTGAGATAACACGCTCACCATACTCTTCAATAAATCGATTGTAGCGTGTGCTGTGTGGCATTATCCTGTCGAAACCACATGTCGTCCAAGTCCATATCTTCCAATTCGGGCCAAAAATAATCGGTGATCATGGCGCGATAACGCTGACCATTCGCAGTAACGCGACGATCGTTATCGTCGACGAAAAAATTATGTTATGCAAACCGCACCAAACAGTTATTTTTTGTGGATGAAGTGGTGAATCATGAAGAATATGTGGATTTTCACCCGACCACTAACGCATATTTTGCTTATTGACGAACCCATTGAGCCAAAAATGAGCTTCGTCACTGAAGATGATTTTGCGATGAAATTCATCATGTTGGCGCATCTTCTCCAGAACCCAATCGGAGAACGTACGTCACTTCAAATTGTCCATCGGCTTCAATTCTTGAGTCAGCTTGATCTTGTATGGGTATAAACCAAGATCCTTACGCAAAATACGCCATAATCTGGTCTGAGCGATGACCAATTCTTAAGAACGCCGTAGAATTGACTGATTTGGATCGTTTGCTACGGACGCCTGAACGGCAGCGGTATTTTCGACACTTCGACCAACCCGTTGTCTCACTGACACGGCAACATCACACAACGGATATGTAGACTCAATTTTTTGCACTAAACTTGTTATTGCCTGTCTACTAGGGCGAGAATTACGACCGAAAATTGGAGCTAACGCTCTTAAAGTTGTAGTCACTGACTCCGAATTTCGGTAGAAAATTTTTATAATTTGCAGACGTTCGTGTACTTTACCATGATGAAAATGTTAAGTTTACTGAATAAATCGTCAGTGACAGTTTGATGATTAGTGAAAGAGTGCGTTCACAAATTAAATTCAAAGTTGTCAAGTCCCTATTGGAAAACCCTTTATAATATTTACTTTAGTTACAATAAAGCTCAAAAACTTAATAAATCCAACACTTCTTTTACTAACGCCGACTTCTTTTTATACTGCAACTTTCTTAAATTAGAAATAAGTGGATCTGAATAAAGAAGAAGCCTCGGGAATGCTTCCTAGTATTATCGCGTCTGAATAGTTTGACTAATTTAATACAAGACTCAGCGACCTACTCAGATAATTCACTAATAGATAATAAAGAATTATCTATCACTTCTGCTCCGTGAATCAATACTTTATGTATTGATGAAGGTAAGTTATACCAAGGGTATTCCTCCACAAGCATCTTGGCAGTATCAAAAGCATAACTCCTAAATTTTTCTGAATTTATTTTATAACCAGAAGAAAATCTCTGCAGAAGATGACTACATCTGTCAATAAGATCTTTTCTAATACCTGTTATTTCAGATGAAATATCAGAGTTACGGAATAATGTACGTGCTGCGTTTCCATCATTGGATGTGCCACTTCGAGGTTTGTCTACAATTAAACCTAATTTTTCCCTAAACTGCCGTTGAACTAGCTTTTTTCTCTGAGCAAGACAAGCTTTATCTGCTGCAGAACGCGCTTGCCACGTGAAAATACGTGAATAAAATACTCGAAAAATCTAGTATCCGGGACCTCTTTTAAGCATATATTTAAATCGTTCATCTCTTTTGGTGTTGCACCACAAATGTAAGACCTACTCCTAGATAAGTCGCTAAGTGCAGAAGAAACTTTATCATCTACCATCGTCAATTGTAAGGAATGGGTGATTGTAATGGCCATTAATAAGCACTGAAGTAGGGACTAACTGGTTAATTTGGCTTTTGAAATAAACTTGTTCTTGCAAGGTGACTTCCTTTGTAAATTGAAAACGAATTGGTCTGCACCACCTAGTAGAGGAAGAGTGTTCGTTTTTCCAAATGATTGATTCATCACAGGTATTTTCTTAATAAACAAGTTGAAGAAGTACATAAGATGTGACAAATAAACTCGAATCTTCGATAGTTGAATCTGAAAATTTCTGCTTATATTCACTATGGCTTGTGCTGCCATCAAAACCCCATTTCCCAATTAAAACTAAGTCATCCTTAGGTTCGTGAAGACTTTTAAACACAGCATTTTGAGATTTAACAATGCGACTTGATGTATGGTCTAACAATGATTGCAAATAGATTTCAGCAGAAGATTCTGTCACGCGAATATCAGTTGGATAGGACGGAAAAACATTTGGTATTTTAGAATGAATAACTTCTCTTAATAATAAATATTGGTTTTAGTAAGCTTAGCTTCATTAATAAATGAAACAACTTCATCCGTGCTAAATTCCAAAGAACTTTCTGTTTGATTTGAACTGTTAAGTAAAGTAGTTACAGCGGAATCGTCCATCTGTGATAAAACTGCCAATCTGCAACGTTTGGACCTCTTGCTGTAGTCTCCAAACTACTTCCTATATCGCGTTCCACTTGCAGATTGAAGAGATTCCTTTTGCTCGTCGTTGAAGTTTCCACATACTTCTCCATCAGATACTTTAAATATGCATTTGTCTCATTTAACCAGCTTTCGTATTTGGCCACTAGCATAGCTTTTGATCTCCTAAATTGCTTCCAATATGCGGCAAACCGTTTACAGAGATTCAAAAGGAGATTTCTCAAGCAATCAGTCTGTATATTTTCGGCATCCGGTAAAGAATTCGCAAGGGATCCAAACTCTTCGCGAAACTTTTCTGCTTCATTTTCTTTATTTTTTGAAGCTATCCACGTATTTAAAACAATCATTCGGGTAAAAGAACACGTAATGGTTGTACCTGCAAAAGAAAAACACAAAAAATTAAAAATAATTTTTTTCTAGTACTGGACCTAGTCTCCTCAATGACCTGTAACAACCCCCAGAGCACCTAGGAGCACCTAGACTTTGCGGTTATTAAAACTAGGAAAATAAGAGATTATACAGATATATGACTCATTTATGGCGATTCGTGCCTTCATAAGTAAAAGCTTAGTTGAATATGGAAAATGGTTAAAAACAAAAAAAGTGGGAGGTGTGTTTTGACGGAGCTAGTTATGAATAGTCACATTGTTAAGGAAAACATAATTACTTTAAAAATATCGTACATACCTTCAATTTGAATATCCATTGCACAATTATATCACAAACAATAAATTTCTCGGAAAAACTACACTTTAAAAACAACACCAATTTATGTGAACAAATAAACTAATGAGCACTAATCAGATGTTACCACTTCCGGTGCACAACAGAGAGCTGCAACGGGTACTTTGTATTTGTGTATACCCGATCAATGACTCAGATTTTGTTTAAAGCAATCACTTTCGTTGAGCAGCAAGGAATAATCGTTTGCTCATGAACTTAAAAAATACATGTTGGTTGAAACATTCGAGTCATGCATATCAGGCAAGATTTTGACAAAGGATTTGTGACGCTGCTCTGCCTGCTTGATTTCTCTAAGGCTTTTGACAGAGTGAATCATTCCATTCTTTGTTGGAAACTGCACCATTACTATGGTTTTAGTGAAAGAGCTGTAAGGCTCATTCGAAACTTTTTATGTGGACGGTCACAAGTAGTCGTTGTTGGTAACAATCGCTCAGGTCTCCGGTCAGTTTCTCAAGGGGTTCCGCAGGGATCAATATTGGGCCCAATTTTGTTCTGTATGTACATAAATGACTTAGCATCAATTTGTAAGCACGCGTTTATTCATTTCTATGCAGACGATGTACAACTTTACCTATCTCATCCGGTTAATAAAATAGGTGAACTAGTGTCACTGCTAAATGAGGATCTTGCTTCCATTGTGGAATGGGCAACTAAAAATGGACTAGTTTTGAACCCAAAAAAATGTCAAGTACTTCCAATATCAAACAAGTCTTTGGAGCTAAGTCTAGTTCCTGATGTTTGCTTAGCCGGTAGTAAGATTAGGTTAGTTGAGGTGGCTACAAGTCTTGGTTTCACCATAAACCGAAAGCTTTCCGGCTATAACCACGTTAACATGGTTGTTGGTCGCGTGTACGGATGCCTGCGTAAACTTTGGATTTCTGCCAACTATACCCCCTTGAATACTCGCCGAAGACTTGTGCTCACCCTCATAATGACCATTATTTTATATGCTGCAGCTGTCTACAGTGACCTTGACTCACTATCTTTTCGCAAGCTCCAGGTTGCTTATAATGATGCTGTTCGGTATGTTTATGCAAGGCAACGATACGATAAAATCTCGGAATTTTCATGCCGGTTTCTTGGCTGTACATTGAGAAAGTACCTTGATTTCAGAAATTGCATATTTCTACATCAAATTATAAACACAACGCAACCCCCTTACCTTTACTCCAAACTGGAATTTTCCTTTTCCAGAAGAACTTTCAACATTAGCACTCAGCGTTGCAAATACCTCAATTCATCGTGATTATTTTTCATTTATGCTATTAGACTATGGAATAACTTACCGTCTCATATAAAGTGCTTGTCAAATACTGCTAGCTTCAAAACTGCCTTGTATGTGTACTTTTCTTCTTAATGCATCTATTTACTATCAACTCTACCTCAGTCTTTCTCCAATTTCTTATCTATTTTATTTCCTCTCCCTTTTTTTATCTTTCTTTTTCCTTTTTATATTTTTTTTATTTTTTATTATTATAATTATAATTACTATTACTTATCATTTTGTAACTAAATATTATCACTTAGTACTATAAGAGACATTGTCTTAATGTACAACTTATTTATAGCAATAAATTGAATTGAATTGAATTGAATTGTTTGTTGTAATTATGAATTTTGTTCCTTATCAGTGAAGAATGAAAATTAACGCATTTTCGTTTGTTCCGGTGGTTGAACACACTCGAGACAATAGAGATACTCGAAACACTCGAATATACCATACACTCACGATGAATTCATGCATATGGAGACATCCATCCGTTCATTAACATTCATTCGTGGCGAGACATACACGAGATTAAAAATCAGTAATAGTACACTACCGCGCAAACTCGAAAAAATAATGTTGTGTCTCATATACGTTTGCCCATGAATTTTTGTTTCGAGTGCGCAGCTTGAACAACCATACGTCTACCATGTGTTCGAATGACTTGTATAGAATCTTTAGCGACAATGATCGAATCGACACGATCATACTCAATGCAGCTCTCTGGTGCACAAAATTAACTGTGCCGTGTTTGTAATTGCAATGTTTTTTATACCTGTGAATAGAAGGGTTTTTTATGTTTCCTCTAACGATAAAATAACATCAAATTTGCAACATCGGTATTACGGCCCTATGACCTACGGCTGAACCACTGTGCACTGTTAAGAATAAATTATTATGTAGTCTCATAATTTACATCATAACAAAGGGTCGAATTAAACCTGCTAAAAACCTAAATGCTGGATTGGCTTTGAAGTCTCTAACTAATTCACGACAAGTTCTCACGATACTCAACAGATGTGGCCATACAATAGGGTATAACTTAGCTGAAGAATTAGAGACTGAAATAACTTACACAGCAATTAAACAAGATAAAGCCATACCATCCGGCATTGATGCAGTTCATGGACGAAGCACGCACGTAGCGTTTGATAACTTTGATCGCTTTGTGGACACAACGTCCGGAAAAGACACCATGCATGACACCGTTGGAATAATTTACCAATTTTCTACCGCTGACAATGAAGTTTCAGATATTTAGATATATTTTAGATATTGAAGCCATGACGTCGTTAACACTTCAACATCATGACGATGTTGATGAATTTAGACCACCATCACGAAAAAGACGACGCTTCAATTAAATTTCTAGAGAGGTCCGACTATATTATCAAAAACCTAGCGCAACCATGGAACTACTTACCGTTAATTCCATTGAAGAGAGAAATGGGTGCATGCCAAAGTGCTACAGAGGTTGCGATTGAAATAGATTTACTATGATGATGTCTTTGGCAAGGCTTGACTCAGTACCCATGTGGTTAGGCTACAATTGCACGGTTACGACCGATAGTAGCAAAATTCAAATCGTACATTCTTCGCCAACGTCGTATGCTATAGTAAATGAAACGCTCATCATAGCAAATGAAATTGCTGAAAAGTGTATTGAAAAATTAAGTATTGTCACGTACGACTAAAGCCATAGCTAAAATGGCGATGCAAATCAAGCAAAATGAAAAGCCGAAATTTGGCAATATATTCATTAATTTAGGGGCAGATGGCATTCTTCAAAGCTATTAGTAAATATATTAGATTGCAGCGGATTAGCGGACGTTTTGGTGCAGGCAGAGGTTTTAGCAGGAGATTCAACAAACAGCTTTTTAGATAGTAAGCACTTTAATCACTGCAAACGTCTACATCCATTGACTTCAGCTGCGTTACAAATACTTCACTTCGACCAGTTTTTATACATACGCATCATTCAAATCTTGAGATATTGGATAAACTTTTATAGATTTCGAAAGATCAAATTTTAGATTTCTTTGGACACCGAATTGACTTACTTGATTTAAATCGTAGATGGCTACAAAGAATATTGCAATAAAACTTTGGATGGTGAACATGGGACAACGGCTCAATATTATCTGCAGTACTGTGAGGTTCATCAATTTGTTTCTTCGGTTTTCAAGAAGCATCCTTAGCAGTGATTTTCAGTTGTACAGAGACTCTATTTACAACATGTCCGATTCGTTCTTCTCATTGAACCAACCAAATTATGCCAGGTGGTCCATTATGTACGTAAGTAATCTTATGAAGGCGCGGAGTAGCAATCCGCTTGTTGTATCTGAATTTAGCCGAGGAGAATTGGTATCCGCCGTACCAAATCTCGTTTCTCTAGATCACCTGTTGACTTAACATTAGAGCAGACTATTAATGCTGATGCCTCTAATCAATTAATGTTCAATCTTGCCGCAGACTCCATATCAACACGACAAAAATGGGCACTTAGTCACAGCATAAGACCAACATTGGTCCATATTGGTCTATCGCAAAAAGGTATTCACTCGCATCTCCAGAGAGTTTCTTATCCTCTGCGAACTCCAACAAGAGAGCCTTATACCGGGAGAATAGTTGCGTGATGCACATTACTTTATTATTACCGATGATTTCTTCGCTGAAAACTTAACATCTAAAACCTAGGCAACAATGGATGGGACAAAAATTTCTGAAGGAAATCTTATACCGTTGAGTAGTTAAAAAAAAAAACCTTTTAGTTGAATAAAAAAATGTTCAAATAACAGATGAGAGTATATTAACAACGATTGCTCACCTGTTTACACTTAGCAACTTAACAGTTGTCCTGAAAAGCACGTAGGCAACCTATATTTTTCCAATTCCTTGTGTCATATTCTCTCAGCTAATACTCGATTCTTATGAATAACAAATGGGGGAAGTTGATCAAAAAAAAATTAATTATAATTTAATTTATTTAACAGCATTTGCATGCGATTTAGCAAGGCAACTCCTTTTTTTTTTTTTTTAAGTATTATCTACCAGATGATCTCTTTCATCATTGAATAACAGATGAGGGTATATATTTCTCTCTTTCATCATTGAATAACAGATGAGGGTATATATTTCTTATGCCGGATCTCGCACTAATACTATTTTCTACGTTTTCGATGAATCGTTGCAATGAATTTTCAAAAATATCAAACATTTGACATATTTGAGCAACCAAGTCTTTATGATGAACTCTTAAGCGGGGTTAGTGGTTTTTTGTGACAATCGATAACATGCGTGCAAAAAACCCACAGCTACTGTTCTTGTCGAAATTGAAATAGAATGGTTTAACATTCGCTCTGAAATTCAATTGTTGCAGTCGTTGGAGATTCCTCGTCGTACTCGTAATTGGTACAACAGCTCCATGGAGGTTTTGTGATTCCTCTCTGAGAACTTATTTGCAAGAGTCAAAATTCTAATGGATCTCTAGTTGCTGCAAAAAGTAGAGTTGCCCATTAATTATTCTACGCGTGGAATTATGTGACGCACTGTTGCTTTGCCGAATCTTCGCTAAACTTGAAATATGCATGAACGGATTCAGAAATAGTCCAGCATTAGTTGCCTGGACATCCTGTTTGCTGGAGCGTTTTCATCGCCAATCATGTCAATCATGTCACTAATTCACCATCGTAGTTAGAAATATGTTTGCTCCAAATTCAACCCACCGCATTGCGATTCTCGTGGCACTCGCCTATCGAAGTTGAATGATTTATCAGAGTCCTCGAATAATTGGCCTAACTATGAAGATTCGACATCCGACATGGGTTTTCCAGAACCATGCTGGAACTTCGACGTGGTGCTTCGGTATCCGTTTTGCATACTGCTTGCCACTTGGAAGAAGAATTTTTAGATAATTTTGTTTCTCGGTTGTCGTCATTCGTAAGTCATTCGGATGATTTTATTTTTAGAGACTGATGTCTCTTTAAAATCAACTTCTACGGACGCACCTGCGCTCCCCAGAGTCAGTTTCCAAGAGCCAAGCCGATGAGGAGACAGATCGAGAAGATGAGGTAGGAAAGCTAAGGGAAGATGTCGGAACGCTCCAGCTGACAATGGATTTACTGACCCAACAACTTGTTACCGCCATCAGTCTGTTGTCCCAATGAAACGACGAGGATATCAGGCTCATGAGGGAAATGGAAGCAACAAAGTGTGCACATGATGTGCTAAATCCAGGCGGTGTATGTGATAGTGAGTCTAGAGAAGAACAAGTACATCTAAGTCAGGCAACAACAACGAATACTCTGCGTGAGCAGCGGGAGAGTCCAATCATTAACTCTAATATAATCCCACAAGAGAATGAACGCCTAATACGCTGTTAGGGGGTCACTCGCAACTCGCACAATCACACTTCAACAGCTATATGAAGAGATTATAAGTCTGAAGAAAATAAGTGAATATCTAGCACTGTCCTGCAGTTGAAGGAGGAAAATGTGTCTCTGAGATTGAAGGTCAACGAACCCGAGGGCAGATTGAATTGGTGGGAACAGAAACAATTGCAAAACGTCATCGAAATTGTTAGTATACCGGAGGTAAACAACAATAATGCAGAAGAGTATGTTTTTTTTTTGCGAAGCATTGAACGTCTCTGTATCGTCGGAAGATATTAAAAAATGTTACGTGAAAGCTTTTGTGTAAAAGAACAAGACAAGACATATTCTGTTCATTCATCTGTCGTCGTCTGATGTTAAGGAAAAAATTATGAGAGGCAAAAAAGCCGGAAGGAAAAACCTAAATGCAACATTATTTGGTGGCAGTATTAAAAACAGCCCCAGTATATATATCAACGATTGCTTGACGAAGTATAGTCGTAGTCTTTGTAGTCTTTAGTCTGGCAGCTAAAAAGTTAAAGGTAGAGAATAAATATAAATACCTATGGTTCAGGAATTCTCATATTTTGTTGAGGAAAGTCGATGGAGGAAATGTTGTTGTTATAAGATCATTTGATGATTTATCCTTAATTAAAGACACATAAATTTGTTTTCTAATATCAACGTAAACTCCGATCTAATAACTAGATGTAATGATAGCATTTTTCATGACAATTTGAATGAAGAACCTTTTTTCGTAATACACCAAAGTATCAGAAGTCTTCGCCGAAATTTCGATGTATTGGTTAGCAATCTTGAAGCCCTTAAAAACCTTCTTGAAATTATCTTTGTGAAATTTGGATTTACTTTTGTAAGATAAATGATTACAGTATTCCTGGCTATATTTTTTACGCAAATGCAAACGATTCGTATGCAGTAGATGGAGAGGCACACACAAACACAACGTTTGTGAAAGATTTGTATGATTGTGATATAAAGCGTTACAGTTTGTCGAGTGCTGACGTCTTAAAAATATCTTGCTCCATATGCAATGAGAATCCTTTACTTTTGCTTGTGCATATAGATTTAATTCACAGTCATTTAATGTGTTTCTTGAAGATTCTCGTATTTATGTAAAAGCAGCTAATCTAATTATTTTAGGGGACTTTAACCCGGACTTGTTAAACTCATGTCATTCCTTGCTCTTATCGCCGAACATGGATTTACCTCTTTTGTTAATGAGTGCACAAGGCCAATTGCTGGCACCTGGCTTGATAACGTTTTTTGTCGTTTCTCAAAAATTCAGTCTAATCAATGTGATGCTGTTAATTTTGACCTTAAAATTTCTGATCCCTGTATGACCGGCATTTTGATTCCTATCTTTGAAAAGAATGTAAAACATTCTTTGACTAGTGTGACAAAGATTAACTTTGTTCACCTTAATGACGTGTTGCGCCGAAATAATTGGTATGAGGTCTATGCTGAGGAAAATGCTTCTAGGGCTTATGATTCATTTATTGAAATTTTAAAAAACACCATAGCTGCTTCCAGTAATATCGTTGTACTGAGTAAATCTGAAATAGGGCTAAAGCCCTGGATAACGCCATCTCTTCTTAAAAAAAATAAAACTGAAACATAAACTGCGGAAAAAATGTAGTAAACATCCACTAAATGTGTGTTTAAAAAGACGTTATGATCACATGTGTCTTATAGTCAACAAGGAAATCCGGGAAGTTACTACCATGACCAAATTAGCATTTCGCACGGAAACCTTAAGAAGGAATGGAATATTATTAATCGAAATATGAGCAAGCACGATACAACTATAACGCTTAGCGATGATTGTATAATTATCTCGGATCCTATTGCAGTAGCAAACGAATTCAATAAGTTCTTTGCTTCAATCGGGCAATTGTCATCTTCGCCTGATTTTTCTAATATTTGTTATGGTAAACCTAGAGATGGTCTTGTGGATAGTGTTCTGCATAGAAACAGTTTATTTCGGGTCTTGAGTTATTAAAAACTATAAACTCTTTAAACAACCCAAATCCATATGGGAATTATGGTATTTCAAATCTTTTGCTAAAAAAAATATCCCTTAACATAGTTGATATTTTAACACATCTTCTTAATTTAAGTATTGTCACCGGCAATTTCCCTAAAGAACTGAAATGTGCCAATTTTATACCACTTTTTAAAAAAGGAAGCAACAATGAAGAAAAAAATTATAGGCCGATCTCCCTGTTACCTGCTATTTTAAAAATATTTAAAAAAATAGTTAAGCGTAGGATTTTGAAATATCTCGAACATAAAAACTTTTTTATTTCGAACTAGTTTGAATTCAGATCAGGCCTTTCTACTGAGGATGCTTTCTTAGAATTCTGTTCCTTTATACACAAAAGTTTAGATGATAAAACATTTTGCAGCGGACTTTTTATAGATATAACCATATTCTTTTGCACAAACTATACAATGTGGGTTTCCGTGGTTGTATCTATGATTGGTTCGCTTCTTATCTGAAGGACAGAAAACAATTGGTCAAAATAGGAACCAGTTTTAGTAATCCTAAAACTATTAAACTCGGCGTTCCCCAAGGATCTGTTCTTGTTCCTATTATGTTTTTGATTTTATCAATTCTATTTTTGAACAACCCTTTGCTGAAAAAGTTACTGCCTTTGCAGACGACTTAGTTATAGCATATAGAGCAGTTAATCCCTTGAACTTAGTAGCTGATATCAATCATGACGTTCACTTATTAAGAATTTGGTTCGCTGGACACAAACTATTGATTAGTAACAAAACTAAACTTATGTTTTATAGCCTAAGCACGGAAATGACACCAAATGTTAATGTTACATTCCATACATGAAATTGCGGAAGTATAACCTAATCAGTAATGCTGTGCTACTCTTAATTCTACGGACTACTTTGATACGAGCGTCGCTTGTAACACAAATTGCTTTAAAATTGAAAATATTCATTGTTTTAAATATCTGGGTGCAATAATTGACCGTAATTTGAGTTGGTCTTAGCATATTTTAAGTGTGAAGCGTTATCTTCTTTCCACCATTCGTTGTTTTTATCGCCTAAGAATTTTTTGTTCCTAAAAACAATATACTACGGAATTTTCCATTTTAAATTACAGTATGAAATAAGTTGTTGGGGGGTCGCATACCTTAGTAAACTTCAGCAGCTAATTGTGCTGCAAAAATGTGCAATAAGAAAAGTCTGTAACTCTTCTCGTTTAGCTCATTCCATGGAGTTATTTCGGCGTACAAAAATTCTCCCAGTGCGACATCTTTTCTATTACAATTTTCTTTATGAGAGGTGGATACCTGCAAAGTCCAATCTCTGACGCATATATCTTACGAAGCAATTCCCAATCATTTATTCCAATCTATGCCTTTCGTACTACAAGCCTTAGAAATTCTTATTCCATTATATCATGCAAGTTATTTAACAAACTCCCTATTGACATACGAATCATAACAACCCTATCCTCTTTTTGAAAAAGATAAAATGTTGACTTCTCGATTTCGAACACAATAATATTGATGTTTTGTTGCGCTATATTGTAGAGTTACCTTTGTTTTTATTTTTTTTCGTCATGAATTTTGCTATTAATGATTAATTTCTGAATTACTTTCTTACTCTTGCCTTTAATTACTGTTCAATTGTTTTTTTTTTGGATTACTTTCTTTACTTTTTCCTTTAATTACTATTCAATTTGTTTTTATATTTGTATTAAATTTGCTAACCCCACAATGAATTATTAACTTTGAAGTGGCATTAGCTATATTTTTTTCTTTCCTACAATAAATATGCCTCTAACTCATTCTCTTTTATTTTTTTAAGATAAGTTTTGAATAAAAATGAATGTACATATAAGTTATGTTATAAAATGAGAATAAAGAACACATAAAAAAATAACTTATTTTTGAAAATAACCGAAACAACGACTAAGCAGCAAGACACGGAGTTACCATCAGTGCAAAACAATACAATTCGTGATCTTCTGTACATTTTGCCAGAATTTGATCCGTATAATGGGAATCTTTTGTCGGTTCAATTCGTTGAGCGGGTAGAACAATTAAAGAACGCTTATCCAGGACAGATATTCTGGTTTTACTTGTAGTGCAAAATAAAATGAAGGGATTGATGCTCAAAGTGTTTTCCGTTATTGGTCTGGATTTGAACCTGCATTTCTCTCGGGCTTTCCTTGGGTCGTAAATACTGCTGACGTGTATAGGCAAATGATGTAGACACGCATAGCAAAAAACGAAACCTTGATTGGATTTTATTATAGAGTGCTGGCTCGTCGCGGGTGTTTAGATGACAATGCAATTCTAAGTTATGTTATAAATCGACTCAAAGAAAACCTCGTTGTGAAAATTGTTCGACAACAACACATGAAACAAAAAACTGTCCATATCTAAACAGTGCGCGGGTCAATACCATCGCGAATCGTGTGCGACAGAAACATTAAAAAAGATTTATATAAAAAAACATGAAATTTGTGGCGCTGGTTTATTCGGGTAGTTCCTTTTTGTTAATACCTAGAAAGTTGGCTTGTAATTTTTTAAAACCATATACGAGTAGTTCCTTGCAATGGAACATTATTTGGATTTGCAGGAGGTGAATTTCAGTGCCGCGAGATGTTAACAGTGCTAATTACCATAGAGAATCGTGAATATGAAAGTGAACTAATGATTGTTGACGATGAGGTGATGATGTACGTAGTCATAATTGATACCGATATACTACGAGGGGCGTTCAACATATTCTCGGTATCGGGATGAAGCTGTGGTTGTATATATAAATTGACTTATTTATCAAGTAATACTATTGTTTTAGTGCATTCATGTAAAATTTTATATAAATGTGATTATTAATTCGCGTTTTATCTCTAGTTAAACAGAATCATAATGGCAACTGAGACGATGATGGTGAAAATTGAGCATCGCGCTGTAATTAAATTTCTCACTACTCGTAAGCAAGGAAACAGTCAAAAAACTATTCATTCATTATCAACTGTGCAAAAGTGGTCAAGTGAGTTCAAGAGAGGCAGAGAGAGCATTGAAGACGACCCCCGCTCCGGCGCCCCGGCTACTGCTTGTACGGGAGAAAGCATCAAAGAAGTCGAAAAACTTGTTCTTGAGGATGCCCGAATAAAGGTGAAAATGATGGCAGAGATCACCAAGCTTTCAATTGGTACCATTTACACCATTCTTCATGACCATCTTAACCTTTCAAAGGTCAGTGCAAGGTGGGTGCCACGAATGCTCACAGCGCCTCAGAAAAAAGTGAGAATCGCATGCTGTAGAGAGCTTTTGGAGATGTGTAGTGAGAACGCGGACGGTGTTATGGATCGAATTGTTACTGGGGACGAAACATGGGTCCACCACTATGACCCTGAAAGCAAACAAGAGTCCATGCAGTGGCATAAAAAAGGAATAGACCCCCCGAAGAAGTTCAAAGTCACTTCGTCTGCCGGGAAGCTCATGGCCACAGTTTTTTGGGACTCAAAGGGAATCTTGCTCATTGAATACAAAAAAAAAGGTGAAACCATCAACGCCACATCCTACGCTTCCACTTTGCATAATTTGCGGGAGGACATTAAAAAGAAAAGGCCTGGTAAACTCGCAGCTGTTGCTTCTTCATGACAACGCTCCTGTTCACACGGCGCGAGTTTCCAAGGCTGCTGCGCGAGATTGTGGTTTCGAAGAAATCCAACACCCACCCTATAGTCCAGACCTTGCCCCTAGTGATTGTTTCCTGTTTCCGGATTTGAAAAAATGTCTTCGTGGAAAAAGATTTTCGGATGATGAAGAACTCAAGTCGGCAATAAATGGGTATTTTGCAGAGAAAGAGGAAATTTATTTTTTTGAGGGTTTAAAAAAACCGCGCGCGTGTGCTGTGCAAAAAAAAAACAAAAAAAAAAACAACCGCGTGCGTGTGCAAAAAAAAAAACAAAAACAAAAAGTGCAGTGACTGAAAAGAAAAATTTCATACAGTGCGGGTATCCCACCTCACCCGCTCCTAGTCGAAGTACTGTTGCTTGCACTCAGTCACTGCCGTTACTGTATTTACCATACGGTACGGGCAGTGGCTGAGTGTATGTAACAACTGATGGATACCGGGGTTGTGAGTGAAAATTTTGTTGGTGCACTGTTTCATATTGTTGTAAGGGCATAACACCTACAACAATTTGATTCGGTAAGCCAACGTCAGAATTTCCACTTCGCAGCCTTGCTTAGTATCGTCGGTGTTTGTGTTTTCTGTGTTTGTCTGTGATTATGACTAGGGAATTCAGGGTAGACGTAGCCAATATACGCGGGCTAAAAAGCAATCACTTTTCTGCGTACGTCCACGTCTGTAAGTACAGACCAGCTGTTTTGGCACTTAGTGAAACACAGGTAGATCCCCGCCCACACCTCTCAGATCATTCTGATCTGAAGCTACCTGGCTACGAACTAGTGCCATTATTCTTCTCTCACCGCGGTCTCGCCATTTATGTGCGTAGTGATGTAGCTTACCAAACTCCACCACAATGTGATCCATGTTCCAATCCGGAATTCAACTTCATGTGGTTAAAATTCCATCTCCGTAAGCAAATTATACACTACTGCTTTATTTATAGAAGCCCCAAACTGGACAGCAATTCAACCTTTAACGAGTTTGATGCGCTGTCTGACTCCATTCAAAGAATTGTATCCCTGTATCCTCATACTGAAATCGTTATTACGGGCGACTTCAATATACACAATTCTGGGTGGCTTCGAAATTCTGGACAGACAACACCCGAAGGACGGTGTGTTGAGATCTTCGCTGCGGAAAACAACCTAACGCAGCTTGTAAATGAGCCCACGCGAATACCAGACGTTGATAGTCATACTGCCAACACCCTGGACTTGTTTTTAACTTCTCACCCTGATAAATACACCATTGATGTGCTCTCCCCTCTAGGCTCGTCGGACCATTGTGTCATATCAGCTAATTTCTCCTACACCGACCACTCAGTTAGAGAAAAAATTCCTAAAAGAACCGTATGGCAATACGAGAAAGCCAACTGGAGCGGTCTTAACAGCTTCTTTAGGAATTTTAACTGGTCGTTATGCTTCCTCGATAACGACGTGGATGCCGCTGCATATTACACAGACACCATTCTCTTTGGAATGAGATCCTTTATTCCTCATCGGATGAAGAGTATCAAACCAAAAGAAAAGGCATGGTACGACTCGAGCTGTAAAGAGGCCGTCAGTGTTAGAGAAATGTTTTTTCGGTCCTACAAGACCAACCCGACAGAGGAAAACCAAAATAAGTTCAAACGAGCCAAAAATGACTGCAACGCCTTTCTTAAGCGTGTGAAATTCCTATACGACCAAAAACTGAGGCAAAAAAAACTGCAATGTCCCAAAGGCAGTAAAAAATTTTGGTCGTTCGTCAAAAACATTAGAAATTCCGCCTCATCCTCCATCCCAACGCTTATTGACAATGACATTCCAGCTGTCAGCTCTTTGGATAAGGCCAATCTGCTTGCTGCACACTTTGCGGCCAGCTCAACACTCCCAGATTGTGCTTTGTCTCCGCCTACACTTGAGTGCGTCGAATCTTCAATGGGACGAATCTACTTTCGCACTCGTGTAGTAGCAAGCGTACTTAAAGATCTCAACATACATAAATCCGCTGGTCCAGATGGTATATCTCCCCTTCTTCTGAAGAGGTGTTCTTCCTCGCTGGCAAAACCACTGCGTAAGCTTTTTCATCAATCCTACACTTTAGGACTCTTCCCGAGCAGATGGAAAACAGCATTTGTCCAGCTCGTCCCTAAAAAAGGCGAATCATCTTCTCCCTCCTCCTACAGACCCTTCTTTCCAAGGTCATGGATACACTGATAAATCGTCAGCTCATGAAATATCTCGAAACACGAAAACTTCTCAATGACCGGCAGTACGGTTTTCGTAGCAACAGGTCCACTGATGATTTGATGGCATGTCTCACCGAAAAGTGGAACCAAAGCTTACATCAATCTGGCGAAAGCAAGATAGTTGCACTTGATATTTCTAAGGCATTTGACAGAGTTTGGCATCAGGCTCTTTTGTCGAAAATGCGTGCATTTGGGATCGACGACTCTCTTCTTCAATGGATTAGAAATTACCTTTCGGAACGTTCAATTCAAGTTGTCTTGGACGGTTTCAAGTCTGATATTCACAATATAAATGCAGAGCCCCAGGGCTCTGTTCTGTCACCGACACTCTTTTTAATTTTCATTAACGATCTCTTGTCTGCTACTTCTAATCCAATATATTCCTTTGCTGATGACAGTACTCTCTGCTTTTCATATTCGTTCCCGGACTCACGGCCCTGCTCTTCGGCTGTAGTACGAGAACGGCAGCGTATGCTAAGCTCATTAAATTCCGATATCAACAGCATAACCAATTGGGGAACTATCAATAGAGTGGAATTTAATGCTTCCACAACACAATGCTGTCTGCTGTCTTTAAAGCGAAATTTAAACACCCAGCCATTATCTATGAATGGCACTTGCATCGTCGAAACCGAAAAACTTTCCATTCTCGGTATGTGTGTCAATGACAACTTACGTTGGAATGACCACATATTCGATGTCGCCAAAAATGCTGCGAAATGTCTAGGTTTCCTCAAGCGATGTAAGAAATATTTTACCCCCTCTGATCTGGCCTCAATATATAAGGCATTCATCCGCCCAAAATTGGAGTACAACTCCCACATCTGGTCAGGTGCTCCTAAAACATCTCTGCACCTGCTAGATAGGATTCAAAACCGTGCGATAAAACTTATTGACGATACTAATATCAGTCAATCAATGGACACCCTCGAACACCGACGAAATGTCTCGTTTCTCACTTTGTTTTATCGCTATTTCCACCACCAGTGCTCGCCAGTAGCATTCCGCCCATTCAAACTTTCAACCGTAACACCCGTCTCGCTATGAATGCTCATCAGTATACCCTCAAGCCCATTTTCGGACGTACTCTAAGATATCGTGATTCGTTCCTAAGCCGTACAACTCGCTTATGGAATGCCCTGCCGATCTCTGTATTTCCTGGTCGTTATAACTTGCAAACATTTAAAAACAATGTACATCGGTACCTCTCTTTTCTTCCTCCCTAAATTTCCTTTGCCCGCGCTGTGTACAATCACCTTAAGAGTACTCAAACCCCTTGAGCGCGCGCTCATTATAAAAAAAAAAATAACAAATCTCAAGATGTAACAAATGCATTGATGTTAGGGGAGATTATATTGAAAAATAAAAACAATTTAAATTGAATTCGCATTTTCCTTCATATCGATACCGAGAATATATTGAACGCCCTTCGTATATAAAGGTCGTGTTATAATCAAGAACGGTCATTGTGAAGTAATTGAGTTGGACAATAACAAAATTCACATAGGCGATCAACTTTCAGCTGAGGAAAAACATAAATTAATCAGTCTTTTAAATTCGTTCGCGGGATGTTTTGGGGAAAACCTTAAAGATCTCGGTGCTCGGTGATCTTAAAGTGCTCGTCGATGAAAATGATTATAAAACTAACGTCAGAGAAACCAATCGAAAAGGAACCATATTCTATCCCGTTCCCAAAGCAACAAACAGATAATCGTATAGTGCAAGAATTACTATATATAAAAATTATTCGCCCAGCATCTTTCTCTTACGCCTCCTCCATAGTGCTAATCCAAAAACAAAACGGTGAAGAACGATTGTGCGGAGACTTTCGCGAATTAAATGTTATAACCCAAAAACGGCAATGGTCAATGCCCACCGTAGAAGAAGTCTTGGTATCTATGGCAGGTATATAATATAATAATGTATGTAGAAATTGAAGAAGATTGCAAAAAGTACACCGGATTTGTAACAGGGGATGGACATTTTGAGTACAATCGAATGCCATTTCGGCTTAAAAATGCGCTATCCACGGTCCAAGAAATGATGCAAAGAATTAAAGTACAGCTGAAAGGAAAGTATCCATATACTCGTATGTGGATGAAATTCGATCTGCAAATGACACTTGCAAGTAGGGACTCCAAAACCTCGCAGAATTTCTGACAATAATATGACAAGAGGGTTTAACATTGCGTTTTTTTTAAATGTTCGTTTATGAAGACCACCGTTAAATTTCTCGGACATGAACTAGATACTAACGGGGTAAAACCAGGGCAGAACAAAACGAATGCTATTCGAGAATATTCTGTCCCTACCAACGCGACTGAAATAAGAAGATTTCTGGGTCTTACTAGCTTCTTTCGAAAATTTGTAGCTAATTACGCTCACATTGCTGCGCATTTGATGCGTCTGACGCATCAGGTCAGCCGATTGTGACGGTGCGTTTCGACAGTTATTTAAAACTTTGATAGCAGTCCCAGTTTTGGAAATCTACGATGTAACCAAAGAATAGCAAATCCATACAGCTGCTAGCAGCGTTGATTTCTTAGCAATTCTTCTTCAGAAGACTACGCAAGGAGAGTTGGAACCGGTAGCATATTTCAGCCGTGCATACAGTGAAACTTGAAGTAATGGTTGTAGTAGAAGCATGTGAACAATTTCGCTTGCATGTGCTTGGCAAGCATTTTAAAAGAGTCACTGATTGTTCCGCGATATCTAGCCTAAAGTCGGCTAACCCACTCATTCCACAAACAGCCCGCTGGTTTTTAAGATGATTTTGAAATAATACACCGTCCCAGAGAAATAATGAAACATGTCGATAAACTGAGTCGTACTCCAGTAGAATCATCTACAGAGCCTAAAGACGTTCGGGTTTGTATCATGAATGTTCGAAGCTCGATAGAAGATTGGCAGTGGACGATGAGACAAGATCCGGAATTGCTTCATATAATGGATATTATTAATGGTCAACGGCCTTGCAACATTGAAAGCATCGGTTCCCACTAAAAATCACCCAAATCAAGCAGTATTAGGCGCGGTAAGAACCTACATGGGGGACCACATGGGAACTCGGTACACCGCGTGCTGTTGACAAACGCCACATGGGCATAATAGTACCCCAGTGTTATATCCCGGACTTCACAAATTCATTTGTATCGATCCTTTCAAAATAAAAAAAATATTAATGGAAAAGTAATGTCAAATCCACGAACGAGAAATACCTGACCGAATACGTAATAAAATCTTTTATATTATGTATATACATATTATGTATATATATTTATGTATTTCTATGTTTGTGTTAGATGTAAGTAGGTTAAGTACATTAAGATTTATTTTTAGGTAGTTTGTAGGCTTTTAGTTTTAAGTTTTATACAAAATTAAAAAATGTCCATTTACTTAGTTTTTACTTAAAATTAATTTTCTTAGTTTTAGTATTAATTAATGTTAAAATAGGAATAAAAGTAGACTGTAAGATTCGTCGAAAGACATAGTTTAAGTGTTAAGTTTAACTTAGAGTGCCCGCATGGGGCCAGTAAGTTAGAATGAGATTATTTGTAAGTAATTTAAGCAAATTTTTAAGCGTTTTTTGTTTAGCATATTAAGAGTAAATTAAGTTAAAAAAATAAAAATGCATAAAAACTGAAACTGACGTAATAAAATCTAACCCCTTTCAAAAAAACGACGAGAAGAAACTTCTGCTGGTGGTTGCTTGTGGTATGCGATGACGAGTCGTAAAACTATGTCTAGATGACGTTGGACACCCTGGTGTTGATGGGACCATAAAACGAATTTCACAACATTTCTGGTCTCCTAGCTGCAGTAACTTTGTGAAGGGATTTATCATGTCATGTATTGAATGCTGTTTCAGCCGTGAATGCCAGTTGTATGGAATGGAAATTCCGCGGACACCATTTGGGCTATTACGTATGGACCATTTGGGGCCATTCGTTAGAAGTCGTCGAGGAAATGAACACATCCTTATTATTGTGGATGCTCTCACAAGGAACTGTGAGAACGGTGCTGCTTTAAAATCAACCAAAAGTAGGCCTGTTATTGAAGCGATAAACCAGCTGACATTGAATTTCGGTACACCGACAACAATTGTAATCGAAAGAGGAACGGCCTTCACCTCAGCATTGTTTGAAGAGCACTGTAATCAAAGTCAACAATATAAATACAACATATAGCTGTTAGAACTCCAAGGATGAAGGGGTTCGTCGAGCGTGTAAATTAGAGTATTTTGGCATATTTACGAACTTCATCGAATGAAGCGCAAGATTGGGACTCCGAAATCCGTGAACTCCAATGGACTATAAATACGACGAAAATCAACACAACAACAAAGTATTCGCCTATTGAACTAATCTATGATTTTTCACTGCGTGACATTGATGGTAACAAGCTGTTAGCTGTACCTCATGATGGTGACATAAACTTTGACATAAACTCCAGTCAGCGGGAAACGAGAAAAAGTAATCAAAACATTGAGAAAAGAAGAGAAAAATGGAAAGTTCGTTTCACTGCTAAGTATCAAACGCCACATAAATATGGAGAAGGAGATCTAGTGTTTATCGAAAGTGCTATTCCAAGCACGGGCGAATCTCCAAAACTGTAGACCAATTATAGAGGACCACACGTTATTGCCAGAGTTCTTCGATTCGATAGATACGTTGCGGAAGACATTGATGGGATGAGATTGAAACAGCGTAATTTCAATACAATAGCAAGCATTGATAAAGTAAAGCCAGAGTGCGCTCTGTATCCGGAAATCGACTAAGATTATGATACCGATGAAGAAGATATCAAAAATATCCGAGAATAACTCGGGACGAGTTAGGTAAGGATGGGCCGAGCTGTTATCACTATTACCTATCCTTTTATAAACCTCATTGCCATCCCCTAACATCCTCATCTATGTTTTTCCTTTCCTGGTTCTTTTGCCTATCTTTCTCTCTCAAACCGTTACCCTCGTCAGAAATGACTTTTGTTTGTTAAGTTGATATTGAACAGATATAAACGTTTCGTGAATTATTATATTTGAACAAAAAAGGCCGAATTAAAATTCTTGACACAAGGCAGCTCTAAGGAACGTGCTCTGGAGATTACCACTGCCAAAACCGAAAACAACGGCCAAATGAATCTGATCCGGCGACTCCACACCCCGACGACGGAACCAAAGAGAGTCCGAATAGGAAACGCCTCTGTATAGCAATATACTGGGGCGTGTCAGGAAGACAAGAATCTCAACCCTTTTAGCGTTGAGCCCCGAGATGAAAAGGTGAAACCATCTTTTGACAGCTCCACTATCAGGCCTGGCTGGGTCCAATGAAGTCCAATGAAGCCACTGAAAATTAGCTAATAAGTAATTTCTCTAAAACAAAGGAGAAATGCGGTCTGCGAGGGATGTTAATGGAAAAGGATTCATTTCCGGAACCACGCATCATAAAGGGGTTCTTTCAGCAAAGCGTAAGCCTAGCTGCGTCCTTGGATGTACAAAACTCAGGTCTTAACACCAGAACTTGGAAAGTCCTGCAAAGAATGGAAGAGCCCACATGTTCCTTGCTGTAAATGACAGTGCGGTGAAACGGCCTAAATGACCTAAAAAGTACAGTCTCAGTAAGCTGAGGCTCATTATAAACAGCTCAAACAAAATTGCAGCTACATCCAACGAAACCAACACCAGTAGCCTGTTAAAGAGACTACTAAACAATACCGTTTATAGGGCTGCAGCTGAGCGCGATAAAGCACGTGAGCTATCCTCAACGAGCCGATTAACACAAGCACCAGCTGCTACGAATAGATCGAAAAGTAGAGTTTCTGTACCCCGAGTACCGAGAAATCAGGCGACAGAAAATGCAGTTCGGCCTGCGAGAGTGAGGCCAAAGGGCCACTCCGACAACATGGCCCTAGAGCCTCTGCACCCTCACCAATATACATACAGGAAAGAAAAATCGACAGGAGACGCTCTACTAAATTTGGTAACACAGATTAAAGAGACCTACCGACAAAAGGAGATTTCAATATGTGCCTTCCTAGATATTAAAGGTGCCTTTGATAATACCGGAAGCCATGTCTAAAAAGGGTATTCCACTAACCGTTGGGTTACAGCGATGGTAGTAAACCGGAAAATTTCCACACCTTCCGGTGAGACTAAAATCTATGTCTCAGCCGTCAAAGCTTATCCACAAGGAGGTATTCTCTCACCGCTCTTGTGGTCACTTGTCATTGATGACCTATTAGTAAAACCTAGTAATCTGGGTCAGCAATCAATAGGATATGCCGACACTTCATAATAGTGGAGTGTAAATACCCTAAAGACGTTTGCTGTAAGATGCAGACTACCCTAAAGATAGTAAATGACTGGTGTGTTTCAGAAAATCTCTCAATCAACCCCAGTAAAGCTATACTTTTCCCTTTACTCGTAAAAGAAACCTGAGTCTTGACTAAATCCCACTTAACGGTACAGTAATTGTGTACTCCAATGAAGTAAGATATCTTGGAATGGTTCTCGATTAAAAACTAAATTGGAATTAATAATAAAATTACCAAAGCAACCCATGTGGGCTTTCCGCCGTATGTATGGTAAGACCTGGGAATTAACCCTAAATGTCACCCATTGGATATATACTATGATGGTACGATCCATCATCACCTACTCGTCAGTAGTATGGTGGAAGAAAACAAAAGCGAAATCTGCCATACAAAAGCTACAAAGACTTGCATGCCTCGGCATCACCGGCGGAATGCATACATGCCCCACAGCAGCTATAGAAGCATTAATTGGTTTAACGACACTCCATGTCTTTATAAAAAAGATGGCAATCCTCAGCATGGTCAAGCTACTACAAACAGGAGAGATTAATCACTCAGATCACATGGATCAAATAAATCTTCTCTCCGAAATCTCCGAGCTTGACATGATTTGGTGGGTAAACGACCGCTTACCAAACACTCTGTGGTTCGGCAGAAGGTTCAATATAATGATCCCAAGCCGAAGAGCATGGTACTACAAAAACCCCACCTCAAACCTTAAAGGTGTCAAGTGGTATACGGATGGATCAAAGATAGACACCGGGGTGGGTGCTGATATATTTGGACCAAACACCAGAATATCGCTACCAATGGGAAAAATTCCTGGCATATTTCAAGCGGAAATACATGCCAATCAGAAGTGCGTTAATCTCATCCTCGATAAGAAAATGAAGGATGTCCTCATCCATACATTCATGGACAATCAAGCAGCCATTAAAGCATTAGGTTCTAATCTCGTTGGCTCCAAATCAATCAAACTGCTTCAATACACTTCAAAATCTCTCCCATAAGAACAAAGTAAAACGTTAGTGGCTGCCTTTATCATACGGAAATTAAATAGCTAACGAACTGGCTAGAAACGATTCAGCTGACTCTTTCATCGGCCCTGAGCCGTTCTGTAATATCCAGAATTCAGTAAATGAGTCAGCAATAGAGTTGGGAAAACAAAATGTGTATATCTTATTGGGAAAACATCCAAGGGGTTCGCCAGGCTAAAAGAGCCATTAAACCCTTTTACAAAAAACCAAAAGAATCCCTATAACTCAAAAGGGATAATATCAGACGACTGGTTGGATATCTAATTGGACACTGTCACCTTCAATATCACCTACACAAAATAAGTCTTTTTCAGGAAACTGAAACTGTCGTCTTTGCATTGAAGGCGACGAAACTGCGGAACACATTTTATGTGAATATATTACTCTAAGTGCCTTTAGGAGACATCACTTTCTCAGAGAAATTTTAGTCCCTGTGGAAATTCTCAAAATCTCCACCAGATATTCTCCATTTCATCAAAAGAGAGCCCCTCTTGCCTTCGTAATACTGATTTTGTGGTACAAAAGATATTTAAGGTCGCAATTGGAGAATCAGATTTTTTTAAAACTGTACAACGGATTTTCTTCTGCAAGGAAATTAGCCGACTCTCACAAGGTCAGCCACTTTTACTAAGGTCAAGGATATTAAGTCTCATGCGAGATCTTCGTTAACATCATCTGATAAACACCCCATTATTTTGCCTGGAGCACACGCCGTCGGAGATGCGTAATTGTTCAGCTTATTAAGACAAGATTACTGGATAGTTGTGTGCCCAGCCGGATTCGAAAAATTGGTCACTACTGCGTCGTTTGTGCTAAAGTCAGAAAAACTATCTGCTCTTAACTCATGGAATATCTCCCCGCCGAGCGCCCGAATTTCGCGGATCGTTTTGCTTATTTCATGATGATGATGATGAAGACAGGTGTATAGAAAATACGATAGTCCTTAAGCTACTTCAGTTTCTAAATTGTACTTGGCTTTGATGTTGTTACGTTCATCTGGCTTTTCATCCACATCCAGAGTTTGAAGGCCTTTATCGATTGATATACGAGGGCGGGTCAATAAGTCCGTGACTTTTGGAATAAAACACAGATTTTTTGATAAAAAAATAATTTTATTTTTCAACGTAGTCTCCCTTGAGCTCTATACACTTTGTCCAACGCTTCTCCAATTTTTTTATCCCTTCCAAAAAAAAAATGATTTGTCGAGGTCCTCAAAATAGGCCTTTGTTTGCGAGATGACTTCATCATTGGAGTCAAATCTTTTTCCACCAAGCCATTTCTTCAGGTTTGGGAACAAGAAGTAGTCGCTCGGAGCCAAATCTGGAGAATAGGGTGGATGAGGGAGCAATTCATAGCCCAATTCATGGATTTTTGCCATGGCAACTGCACATGTGTGCACCCTTGCATTGTCTTGGTGGAAAAGAACTTTTTTCTTGGCCAAATGAGGTCGGTTTTTTTTTCAAATCGTCATTGAATCGGTCCAATAAGTTGGCATAATATTCCCCATTGATTGTTCTTCCCTTTTGAAGGTAGTCAATGTGGATTATCCCGCGTGCATCCCAAAAAACAGTCGCCATAACTTTATTGGCTGACAAACCCACCTTGGCCTTCTTTGGCGCCGATTCACCCTTAGAAACCCACTGTTTTGACTGTTGTTTGTTCTCTGGTGTGTTGTGATGGATCCATGTTTCGTCCACGGTTACAAAACCGCGCAAAAACTCCTCCATATTGCGATTAAACAACGCCAAACCTTCCTGTGAAGTGAAGCACACGAAATTCACTTTTTTCCATTTTCTCCTCAAATTAGTGAGTAGTCTGATAAAAATAGCTGTCAAACACAAACTAACTGACGCAGCAAGTTTAAATTTTGACAGGAGTCAACTAACAGATGCCTGTTGACAGGAGCAGTGTTGCTGTTTCAGAAATTCAAAAAGTCACGGACTTATTGACCCGCCCTCGTACATTGAATCCAGACAAATAATCGCAATCGTTTTTTTTGCATAGACAACATCTTCATAGACAATAAAGGGTCCACCACACGTCTCTGCATAGAGAACATATTCCTTACATAGGGAACACGGTTTACCTCTGAAGGTAAACAAAAGTTGTTCCGCTTACGAGTATTAAGCATTTTATGAAATCTTTGTAACTCGAGAAATTGCTCCTTATACCTATAAAGATTGTTCAGCATGGTCCTTTTTTTTTTTTGTACGGCCTTGTCGACTGAGGCGTTTTTGTCTGCTTTAGACCGTTTTATCGCACGCCGAGGGAAATCCGTCGAAGTCTTTTCAGTCAACGGAACAAAATTCAAGGGAGCTTATAGAAAGCTAACTGAAATGCATTTATTACTTCTTATGGAACATCAATGCGATATTGTTTCAAATTATTTATCAACTGAAGGAATTTCATGGCGATTTATCCTACCCTCATTACCGCACTTCGGAGGATTGTGGAAGGAGTAAGGTGCATCAAGCTTCATCTTAAAAGTCATTGGTGAACACGTACTTGCATATGAGGAGCTTTATACTTTTTTAACTCGCGTCGAAGTATTACTTAACTCCCGTCCGCTCTGTGCACGCGCAGACGATGATTTTGGTGGACTCATCTCTTCCCATTCTTTAATTGGTCGTCCATTTACTTCAATTTTCGATCACCATATGAATAATTTTAATCCTTGCTTTCTGTATATGCAAGGATTTAAAAAATAATCTTGACTTTGACAAAATTACCCTCCAAATAATCCATGATAATTGGAGTACATTAGACTATGACCTAATTGAAATAGTAAACAATTCCTTACAAAAGGAAGAATTTTCGAATTTCGAAAGTCCTTAATACAAAAAAGTTCATTCATATCATCTTTACATCCAGTATCAGATAGTGATGTCAGAAGTTTCGCCAAAGGAATGTTATCTTCATCTTCCCAGAATAAGTTGTCACCGAAGCTAGCATGTACTTAAAATTTAAAATTTTGAATCACGTCCTGATCCATCGGATTAAGTTTTAACGTCATATTTAGCAGAAAGAATACCAGCTCAATAGATTTCGTCCGGAAGAAATAACACAATTTTTCGACCTTGTTTCGTGACTTCTTGGTCGAGTTTCAATATCCACTCCTCAGAAATAGAAGACGTCATCCAGGAGTTTTTGTTACTGGAGTATTTAACAGGAATAGATTTTATCCCTTTGAAGCACCTCGGGTTCGTACTTTTTCCAATAACAAAAAGCGGCAACTTTTCAGTTCCGCTCATATTAGCAGTAATAAGGCATGTAACCCGTTGTTTAATATGCTTTCCGTCATGGCATTTCTCGTTTTTGAAAGCGAGGGTCTTATTTGGTAAACAATTGTAAAAAAAATCCTGTCTCATCGGTATTAAAAACATCCTTTTCTGCATAACGCTTCAATATCGATGGCAAAACTGTCTGTTTCCAAGACCCAGCGGACTCATCACTGACATCAGCGCTCTGTCCACACAGCGTTTTTTGGACAATTCCCCACCTTGATTTAACATTACCGATTTCATTAGTGAATTCAAATTCAAAAATGCATAATTTACCTGTCCTTAAATTTTTGCAACCAGCCTTCGCTAGCGTAAAAGTTTTGTACATATTCCTTTTGATTTTGCAAAAAATAGGGCCTTTTCTTTAATCATAGTACCCGTGTGTTGGAGTCTGAGATATGGAGGGAATTTTCTACGAAAAGTAGTGCGAATAAACATGTTTCAAAGTTCGATTTTAGGAACTTTTCAACTTACGGAGAGTCGACTTATGTAAAATATGGGAAAATTTAAGTCTTGGGTCTAAGTTCTGAAACATTTGTTCGACTTATAGAAAATTCGAGTTAAGGATGTTCGACTTACAGAGTTTTAACTGTATATGTATAAATATATGGAGTACTCAAATTTGTATATTAAGTTCAAATGCGGGAGTCCAAAGGCATTTTCCCGCAGCTGTGGTTAGTAGCAACCTGGTAATTTTTTGCATTATAGGGATTTCTGTTATAACCAGTTGTATAAGTCTTTACTAAAAAGGCAAAGTGGCTTAAGTCGACTTAAGCCGAAAATAATTTTTTAGATTTTTATACTTAGTAAAAAATTATCTTTTGTTTTGTTTGGGTGTTTCTATTCCATCTAGTAGTCTAGTCTAGTCTTTTTGATGCTGTCCAAACGGCTTAATTCAGCACTGGCATTTGGAAAAGGGTCTTAATTTTACAGCTGCAACACTGTTTTCTTATTTTTAGTCTAATGTCTAACCAAGCCACAATGCTTGAAATGTCAGAAACTGAAAAAAGAAAAAAAGCATTAACTGTACTTAAGCCACTTTGCACAAAGAAATTCTCTTCAAAATAAAACCTTATTTGTACTTAAGCCACTCTTCCTTTTTAAAATTCTGAAAGTTGTTGATATAAGCCTTTTTACCAAAACAATTTAAAAAAAATAATTTGACTATCAAAACAACCAGGATTTAAAAATATAATTAAAAAGGGAAACTGGCTAGTCATGACATAAACCAAATCATTTTTCATTTCATTTCGTGAAGCATGAAATTATATGAAATTGTAAAAAAAAAATAAAATAGTAAAATAAATTATTGTGTTATTAAGTGAAAGTGTGTATTTTTGGAAAATAAAACGTAATAAATAATGTGAAAAAATGGATAGAGCAAAAATAATGCTAAAGCTTGCGCTTCTAAAGAGCTATCAAAAATCTAATGCTGAACCTGCAAGAAGTGTATTTTCCAAGGGTATGTATTAAAAACGAATATATTTTTTCTAATATGCAGTAGCAATACGGCATAGCACCTACATCTTTGGTTTTAAATTTTCTTGAAAAGTGTGGTCCAATTTGAAGAAAACCAAACGATATCTCTAAGACGTTTTAATAATATTGTTTATGAAACTGATGGATGTTTCATGTTTTGTATTGTATTTGATTATGATAAATATATTTCCTGTGTTGCGTAAGCTCTAGGTCGATTTTTGTGTTTTGATTCTTGATTGTCGACGTTTCGATAATGTATACTATCTTCTTCAGGGCACTATAAACATTAAAACTTTTTTAAACACCTAATAAATTTTTAAATTATTTTAATAGCAGTTTTATCACCTTATGCAGAAAATGAGATAGTCAAGCCAGTTGTTTCCAACAAAACGGAAATGAACTGCGATAATAAGCTGTCGGATGTTTCCATTTCACATTTGAAATCTACAGTTGAGCCTGAAATAATGGAAGACGATCCACTTTCCGAAGACAGTGATGACAGCGTTGCAGATAAGGATTATCAATTGCCGGACATATCATCACAAAACGAGTTCTCTGATTCAGACATTGAAGATATGACCATGCAAATAGTGAACAATTTAGTTGAAGACATCGAAAATCCTGATAAAGCAACAAAAGAAACGCGAAAGGTAAGAAATCGAAAAATAAATTTAGGACAAGAATATGTGACTCGTACCGGAAAAACTGTGCCATCAAGAATTTCTCAAACTGAACAGGAAACAATTTTTAAACAATATTGGGAGCTGGGAAACTATAACCTCAAGTTGGCATTTGTATCTGGGTTGATTTCCATTGACGAAAAGAAAACAACACGTGCAAAACAAAGTGGTAAAATTTCCCGAAATCACCAATTTACTTATAAATATCTTCTTAATCTAAACAACATCAGAACACAAGTGTGTCAGAAATGTTTTAAAAAAGCTTTGGGCGAAACTTAAAAACCGTAATTTCCAAGAAAATTGAATTTTCAGGTACTATAATAATGCAAGACATGCACGGGAAGAAAGCTATCATCAACAAATTGTCAGAGGCAAAGAAAACCGAACTTTTGGATTATATCAACAGTATTCCGGCGTATGAGAGTCATTATACGAGCAAATACTCCACTCAAAAGTATTTCGAAAGCTCGCGGCTAAAAAGCTGTGGTTACTGGAGATGATCTTGCTGCTATAGAATTAGAACAAAAACCACACCATTTAGATGCAGATTCGGCATACTATTCGAAAAAGATGGACGTTGGCAATGCAAAAAATCTAGAAGGCTTGAAAGTGTTTACTTTTGACCTTCAACAGTGTCTTCCAACTCGTTTTTTGCAAAGTTCTGTTTGTTTTTACAAGAGATAATTATATACATTTAATTTGACTGTGCATGACAGTATAAACGGTTCTCCCCATTGTTATATATGGCATGAAGGTATCGAAATCAGAGGTGGATATGGAATTGCTTCCTGTTTGTTGGAACATTTAAAATTAGTACCATCAACTGCCGAGCACATTATTTTTTACAGTGATAATTGATTAGGACTAAATAAAAACAAAATGGTTGCAATAGTTGTGTTAATGTATGTCGAATAACTTAAAATATATTGACAAGCAATTTTTAATACCCGGCCAAACACACATGGAATGTGACGTCGATCATCATCTAAAGAAACAAGAAAAAATTCTCCTTTCAAATTCACCACCCTCATTGGTACCAATTTATACGGGGTCAATGAGATGTCCCAATAAATTTTTTTTAACTTTACTTTGATTCTCAAAAACAAGTGCAACTTTCGTAAGGTTTCTGAAGATGGTAGTAAGGTAAACTGGAGAAATATAAGGTGGCTTCGTTTTTCGTCTGATGCACCCTTCACTATTTACTATAAAAATACATCGGATAAAAACATACTTTTTAATACGTTAAGTATAAGGAAGCGAGGGGTGTAAACAATTATCATTCGAACACTTGGAAGTACTTTATGATGGACCAAATAAGATAAGCGATGCGAAAAAAGAGGATCTGCTAAGCCTGCTTCCTTTGATCGATAAGCAATTCCATAATTTCTATAAAACTCTTTGCACAGAATCTATACCTGATTATCATCCCGACCTAACTGAAAAGGAGGAAAAAGATGCTTTGGAATAACTGAATGCTTTGTTTTGCTATGTTTTCTGATTAATATTGGATTATTTTTTTTATTTATTTATTTTTTGTACTTTAATATGAAATCATTAATAATAGAACAAAATTAAAGGAAAAAGAATTTATGTTTTGTCAAAGTACAATTAAAGAAAAGGAAAAAAGGCCAATTTGCACGTAAGTTCAAGCGAAACTAAAAAAATTATTTGGAAGAAAAAAAGGCAAAAAGGCTTAAATCTGATTTTTGGCTACAACTATGTGATTTTAAATAATTTCTTGAAATCTTGAACACCATACAATTTAGCATATAATATTGCATTCTTGGTAACAAACTGAGCCTCATACCAGAAACAGTTCTTTTGAAATAAATTTTTCAAGTTTAAAATCGCTCTCCTGAAAAATACCTAAAATAGACTTAACCCACTTTGCCTTTTTAGTAAAGAAGTATAAGTATACGGAAAAGTTAAGTAGATTTCAGTCTCCACGGGTGTCTCTAAAAAGATAAGTTTTGTCTCAACTTTTTCAAGTCATTTTTGTTTTTAGTTTATTTTTCCATTGTCGCTATTTATTATGTAGTGTTGAACGTATGTGTAGCAAAAAAAAACATGAAAAACGTATATATGCACATATCGGTTCACGGTTGCTAGTTTCAGACCACAATTGAATTCGTATTGTTTTGCTTCAGAGCGTGTAACTGCAACAATGTCAGGAGGACATAAGCAAAAAAGACTATCAATCGCCGAAAAATGCAGCATTTTAAAAAAAATTAGAAAGAGGCGTTTTGGCTAATCAATTGGCCATGGATTTTCGTGTTTCTGAAGCTGCAATTTCAAAAATTAAAAAAAAAAAACAAACAAATACTTATGCTGCAGCGTCGAGTACATGTGAGTAAATGAAGAAGAAAACTTTGCACAATTTAGGAAACTTAGACATGGAGAAGCAGCTATACAAATGGTTCTTAGATCAACGCGAAAGAAAATGTACGATAAGTGGTTCTCTGAAAGCTAAGGCGAAGGATATTTTTGCACAAATCTATACAAATAAAAATCCAGATGATTTTATGGCAAGTCAAGGCTGGTTTGTAAATTTCAACCGCTGGTATGGAATACGCTATCGTACGGGGTGTGGTGAAATTCTATCTAGCGACACGTCAACAATCACACAACATATTCATTCTTTGCGGGCAAAAATGTATGAAATGGAAATCCCAAACGAACAACTGTACAACGCTGACGAGTCTTGCCTCTTTTTCCGATGTCTTCCTAATAAAACCTATGTAGCTTCTTGTGAAAAAACTACACCAAGCAGAAAAATACGTAAAGAAAGAGTGACTTTTATGTTGTGCGCCAATGCATATAGATCACACAAACTTAAGCCACTTGTAATCGGGAAGGCTACCAGCCCGCGATGCTTTCTGAGCTTTAAAATTCCGCTGGATTACGATTATTCTGCAAACGCATGGAAGTCAGCAAACATTTTTAAAAGATGGTTTCATACATCGTTTTTAAAAGACGTGAGGACACAGCAGCTATTCAACCTATTGACCAGAATCCAATAAGAGTGACAAAACTTCTCTATCGCAATGAGTTTTTGGCGGGTATTGTGGCTCGATTCACGAATTACTGCAAAACCACGTTCTTCGTAATACCATTTTGCTATAAAAAATCGCTTGGGATGAGTGCCCTCAAAGCATTATACAAAAAGCATGGCATAAATGGTTGAATTGGGATGTTCATCAATATGATGACGAAGACGATATCCCTTTATTAGTACTGTTCCGATCGGATCCTATTTATAATCGAATAGTCGAAGAGACACAACAGCTGTTGGCAAGACTTACACCTAAATCTACTCTCTCAGCTGAAGAAATTACTGCATGGAATGCTGATTCGCACGATGAACATGAAATGGCCACAAGCACAGATTCAGAGTATTGTAATGTTTCCGAAGTTCCAGAATTGTTTTCTTACAACCATGCAATATGCGCGACGAATACGCTGATCAAATGAGTGAGTACAATACAAAGTTCTCCGATAAACATATCCCACAGCACCTCGAGCTACGATCGGACATAGTAAAATCGCATTTTGATAAAAGTCTTCATCAGAAGAACGTTACTGATTATTTCACCGGAACAAACACCAATCAAACCTAATATGAATGCATGTACGAGGGGCGTTAAATATATTCTCGGTATCGATATGAAGGAAAATGCGAATTCAATTTAAATTGTTTTTATTTTTCAATATAATCTCCCCTAACATCTATGCATTTGTTACATCTTGAGATAAGCTTTTTTAAACCCTCAAAAAAATAAATTTCCTCTTTCTCTGCAAAATACCCATTAATTGCCGACTTGAGTTTTTCATCATCCGAAAATCTTTTTCCACGAAGACATTTTTTCAAATCCGGAAACAGGAAATAATCACTAGGGGCAAGGTCTGGACTATAGGGTGGGTGTTGGATTTCTTCGAAACCACAATCTCGCGCAGCAGCCTTGGAAACTCGCGCAGTGTGAACAGGAGCGTTGTCATGAAGAAGCAACACACCCGCTGCGAAAAAAAATAAATTTCCTCTTTCTCTGCAAAATACCCATTTATTGCCGACTTGAGTTCTTCATCATCCGAAAATCTTTTTCCACGAAGACATTTTTTCAAATCCGGAAACAGGAAATAATCACTAGGGGCGAGGTCTGGACTATAGGGTGGGTGTTGGATTTCTTCGAAACCACAATCTCGCGCAGCAGCCTTGGAAACTCGCGCCGTGTGAACAGGAGCGTTGTCATGAAGAAGCAACAGCTGCGAGTTTACCAGGCCTTTTCTTTTTAATGTCCTCCCGCAAATTATGCAAAGTGGAAGCGTAGGATGTGGCGTTGATGGTTTCACCTTTTTTTTTGTATTCAATGAGCAAGATTCCCTTTGAGTCCCAAAAAACTGTGGCCATGAGCTTCCCGGCAGACGAAGTGACTTTGAACTTCTTCGGGGGGTCTATTCCTTTTTTATGCCACTGCATGGACTCTTGTTTGCTTTCAGGGTCATAGTGGTGGACCCATGTTTCGTCCCCAGTAACAATTCGATCCATAACACCGTCCGCGTTCTCACTACACATCTCCAAAAGCTCTCTACAGCATGCGATTCTCACTTTTTTCTGAGGCGCTGTGAGCATTCGTGGCACCCACCTTGCACTGACCTTTGAAAGGTTAAGATGGTCATGAAGAATGGTGTAAATGGTACCAATTGAAAGCTTGGTGATCTCTGCCATCATTTTCACCTTTATTCGGGCATCCTCAAGAACAAGTTTTTCGACTTCTTTAATGCTTTCTCCCGTATAAACAGTAGCCGGGGCGCCGGAGCGGGGGTCGTCTTCAATGCTCTCTCTGCCTCTCTTGACCACTTTTGCACAGTTGATAATGAAGGTGCGGAACCCTGGTAAGCAGCCATCATCTCTTCATGAATAGTTTTTTGACTTTTTCCTTGCTTAGTGAGAAATTTAATTACAGCGCGATGCTCAATTTTCACCATCATCGTCTCAGTTGCCATTATGATTCTGTTTAACTAGAGATAAAACGCGAATTAATGATCACATTTATATGAAATTTTACATGAATGCACTAAAATAATAGTATTACTTGATAAATAAGTCAATTTATATATACAACCACAGCTTCACCCCGATACCGAGAATATGTTGAACGCCCCTCATAGTTCATATTTACTTTTTTAAATTAATTTTTTTTAATTCAAACGATTTAATTCAACGATTTTGTTTTGTTGTATATTGTACAATCGAATAATATAAGGAAACAACTTGTGATAATTTTTGTGCGCAGAACTGGAATGTGCGCGATTGTCAACAATTTTAATTTGTGGAGCAGCTGGATTCCGATTTCCTTGGACAACAATTTTGTGCTGGCCTTACAAAAAGGGCAAAGATTAAAGTATATATATACTGGACTAGGAGTTGCAGGGATTTTCAAGTAAGTGCATTCACTTTACTTCTTTTGTGTGCTTATCTGAAAAACATAACAAAATATGAATACGAATACTTACCCTATTGGAGAAAGATGTTTCGAAGTTTGCCGAAAAGGGCCCCAAAAATGTTACTGCTCATTATATATCTGGTCGGTTGCTAATGTTGGAGAAATCCATCGAAAATGCAGAACAGGCATATCAGCTGTGCATAGGCTTGCTGTCGTATAGGGAGGTAGATAAGGGTTCTGAAATAGAAGAGACTTATGAGATCTATTCCGCGATCTATTGTATATTGTTCCTACCGTGCAGATCTGGTTGAAGCTTTAGACAAGGTCGAGGGGAAGGAAATAAAGGTTGACCGCGCCGAAACGGATGGAAATGTCACTATATCCACTCACAGTTCTGACATTAGGTTGAAGAATATTCCGGTACCAGTTTTCTGGGAAATAATGGGTTCTGGAGGTGTTTTTTCGTGATCTTTTTGTTTCACTTGTTCATAGTAACTCGTCGCTGTCTGAAATACAAAAGATGCATTATCTCAAAATTAGCATTTCGATTTACATTACCGATTTACAACGGCAACTATCTCAAGGCCTGGGATATTTTGCACTACAGGTATGACCAACAGGTCAACACGCAGTTGAAGGGTGTCTTCGGTCAAACTTCAGTAACCCAGGAACGATCGGAAGCTATCAAGGATCTACTGGATACGTCAACCGAGATCATTCATAGCCTCGACAATTTGAAGGTACCGGTATAACACTGGAATGTGATAATGATTCACTACCATCTTAAACGCAGCAACTGTTGGAAGAGAAACTGGAGTCCAAGGACAACGGCAAGGAACTACCAACCTTTGCGGAATTCAAACAATTTCTCGAATCGAGGTTCCGCACTCTGGAAGCAGTCGGTTACCAACAGCTGTCAGGATTCCCCCGCGAAACGTTTTTAAGGAAAAAACCAACACTTCCAAATTTGCATGGAAGGTGTGCAACAAAGGTCAGCATGCTATTCGTAGATGTAATCGGTTCCTGAATATGAGCATAAATGACATCTGCCAGGCAATTTAGGAGATGTATGTGGATGATCTTATCTCTGGAACGGACTCCACCGAAGAAACTGAGTCAAAAATTCAGGAAGTGAAAACGACACTGGAAACAACGGGGAAGAATATACGCAAGTGGGCGTCCAATACCGAAAGCTATTTAAAGGATGTGCGTTGGGAAAACGGCAGACAACTTTCTCATTCCCTTCAGAAGGCTCGGAGCAACTAAAGATGTTTGGGTTGGGATTCAGTGGCACCCTAATGAAGACAGCTTTCTTTACAGCTTCACTCCACCAAGTCATCCACCGACAACGAAAAAGGGCGATTTTGTCTATCTATAGATTTTGTCATCAAAACCAAACGCTTTCTTCAGTTGCTTTGGGCAAAGAAGATGATATGGGATGAACATGTTCTGTTGACGAAGAGCTTGGTAGAGACTGGAATATCTTCTTTCAGGACTTGGAAGCGGATTCAAGCGGGACAGCGCGTCAAGGAAATGGAAGTTCACGGTTGCTCAGATGCATCGGAAAAGGTTTTCGATGCAGTGGTCTACTTACGTGTGCTGAATGAAGAGAATTCCGTCCACATGAATGTCTTGCTTTCGACAGCCCGTGTCCCTTCAATTAAGCCTGTGAGCATTCCCCGACTGGAACTATGCGGAGCAGTTGTCCTAGTGAGGCTCTTCAACCATATCACAAAGGTGCTTAATTTAACGGAAGCAAAGATTTATGCGTGGACAGCCTCATCAATAACTTTTTGCTGGATAAAGCCGCAGCAATCACGATGGGAAACATGTGTCTGGAATCGGGTCGGAGAAATTCAGCGGTAGACGAGTTCGTCCATCTGGGACCACATTCCAACAGATTTAACTTCGCGAGGTGTATTGCCTTCGGCATTAATACAGGTGCGTTTATGGTGGAATGGGCCGACATCTATGTATACGTCCTGGGACTTCCAAATGCCGAACCAGCCAATGAATTTGAAACCGGGGACGGGCTGAAACAAACACGTTGGAGACAGAAGATAACCAGATTGTGAAACTCATCGAAAAGGCTTCAACGTTTCAAATGTTGGTAAGGATTATCGCGTATTGCGTATTTATTAACATTTTTCGCCAACACCACAAAATTTCTGCAACTACGCACGAAGTTCAACACACGATCATCGCAGTATATCTTTTACGCCAACAAAACTCGACGAAGCCACAACATCTCTAATTCGGGTAGCGAAAAGATAGATGTTATCCGACGGGATTGCGAAAATGAGAGGTATGGTATCTCTTAATCCATTTCTAGATGCTCATGGGGTTATTCGATTCGGCGGAAGACTCAGGCAGGCAAATATCCCGTGTGAACACCCTATGATTCTGGATGAAAATAATCAGATGTCTCTATTAGTTATACGAGATGCTAATATAAAAACGCTGCACATATTGATTCAACTAATGATGGCACAGCTAAGAATCAAATTTTGGATATTCAAACTCAAAAGAGCTGTAAAAAGGTAAGTACATAGTTGTATCGCACTAAAAAATTCCAACAGCTAATGGGAGAACTCCCTGACCCTCGAATCACAATATCCAGGCCTTTCACCCACACAGATATTGACTATGTTGGCCCCATCAATGGTCGAGATTGGAAAGGTCGCGGAGTTAAGTGCCATAAAGAGTACTTGGCCATTTTTATTTGCTTGGCAACCAAACTCATGCACCTTGAAGCGGTCAGCGATATATTTTTTTATAATTTACGCGCGGATAAGGGATTAGATACCCTTTTACTGTTGGTAGAAAGGTAGAAGGGGGAGAAAGGAAAGTTGTTTTTTGTAGTAGTTTGAAATTCAGGTGTATTTGTTTTCGATATTAGCTCTCCAGGGTTAGGAGTCCGAATAGGACGGAGAGATTTTTCTTCACTCAGAGTGATTCGAAAGTTATGATTGACACAAATTTTTTTGTGCTTGAAACTGCGATAAAGTAGGACATCTGCAAAGGCATTGTAAAGAACCGGTACGACGAGAAGGCTGCCTGTACTGGGGTTACAGGCAAATAGAAAGAAAAACCGGCAGAAATGGCTACCAAGAAACCGATCAAATTTCCCGAAGCCATAAGTTGGGAAATGCTTACTTCGCGGGGCAGAAGTCTGTAGCAGGAGTCGACACCAGGGTAATTATCCCAGGTAAAACAAAGCGAACACTGCAACCGTAAAGAAGCGAAAGAACAGGCCACTATCCAAATGATCAGGACTGAGCCAATAGAGGGTTGGAATATAGACGAAATCCGTTCCTCCCAACAAGCAGACAATGACATCGAACCAATATTGGCCTGGAAGATATCAGATCGGAGCCAAACTCTGAAGGCATACTGGGCACAGTGGGACTCGCTTTTTGTGCAAGATGGATTGCTGAAGAGAAAATGGGAAAGTGCAGATGGGACAAAATCTCGTATGCAGCTAATAGTGCCACGGTCCAGAGTCAGCCAAGTACTCCATGAAATACATGACGGAATCTCAGGAGGCCATTTGGGAATAAACAAGACGTTGGAAAAGGTAAGGGAACGTTTCTATTGGCTAAGCGCTAAACAAGATGTCGAGAATTGGTGCAAAAAGTGCGTAAGATGTGCGACTACCAAGGGTCCAAAAGTAAAGCCACATTGACAAATGCAACAATACAATGTCGGAGCACCTTTCGAACGAATAGCCATCGACATCGCTGGGCCGTTTCCCGAAACCTTTAATGGTAACCGATATACCCTCGTGGTCATGGATTATTTTAGTAAGTGGCCGGAAGTGTTTTTGCATCCCAAATCAAGAGGCTAAGACCGTAGCTGAACAGAAAGTCAACAACTGGGTGAGCAGATTTGGGGTTCCAATGGAGCTGCACTCTGATCAAGGGCGAAACTTTGAATCAAAAGTCTTCCAGGAAATATGTCAATATTTGGGAATAAGAAAGACAAGGACAACGCCACTACACCCTCAATCTGATAGAATGGTCGAGCGATTCAATCGGACCTTAAATGAGCATCTATCTAAGGTTGTCAGCAACTGCCAGCGAGATTGGGATCAACACATACCCCTCTTCTTAATGGCCTACCGAAACGCGGTCCATAGCTCAACAGGACACACACCATCCGAAATCTTATTTGGTCAAACAATTCGGTTACCAAGTGAAGCAAAATTTGGATCCCCACCGACGGAGCCCAAAGAGGTGAATGACTTGCGCAGCAGGATTCGCAAATTGCATGAAGACACCAAAGAAACGGTGAAGCTAGCAAGCAGCCGCATGAAGACTAGGTACGATACGTGTGTGTGAGTACAAATGATAGAACTTATTCTTTTCAATGCAAATCGCTTTATTCAGTACAGTTACAATTCATAATTTAATCGTTTCTCTCAATACAATACAATTTTTCAACCGGTTATACTTTTCTTATCTTTTACTTAAACCACTTAATCACTTCTCCTAATTAACACTTCAAATTCAACTGATGAACTAACTTCCATACATTGGGGATGCTGGTATTCATACTCGAATGACATATTTCGAGGACAATCCTCGCCATACAGCGTCCCATACAATTTCCAATTAGCTAGAAAATTCGATTCCACTCTTCAGTCATCAATGGTCGAGACTTTGTTATTCAAGTATCGAAATTTTCTGCTCTTCGGGTATCGAAGTCTTCTGCTATGTATATCTAGATGTCGCTGCTCACATTTAAATGGTTATCACAATACAATATACGAGGGCCAATTGCCAGAGTTTCGTTCAGAGATTGATTCTAAAAAGATTTATAGGAACTGTCATTCTGACTCCCATTTTTGTGGTAGTGCTATATTTCTTAAACACTGAGTGTTACGGAAAGTAGTAAACGGAAGTATTAGATTTGTCGAAATCTCCTGCACCAATTCCCTCCATATGTCTTAGCGTAATATACTCCGACATAAATGTACAGTACCTTGTTTCGAGAACAGGATCTTTTACAAACCTTTGTTCATTGTTAAGTAGGCGGCGAAGAGCACGAGTCGCAGTAACCAACGGATTGGTTTGATCGGAAAGTAAGTTCTACTGCAACATTTTCAACCGGACGAGCGAATGTGCGTAGAAGAGAAATATTGTTCTAAATATGTGTCTAAATATTCTCCTCAATTTCGCAGAATTTTTGCACTTCTACACCCACGACACGAAAGGACAGGAGCTGATTCTATGATTACATGAAATACGTAGTCGACCCCTCAAATAGATCAACCGGCTCTCTTAATTAAACGTTGGGTCAGTTATTTTCTCCTCTATGTTCTATTTGGTAACGAAATCAAATGACTGATTGGGTAGAGGATCGATTAACTTCTATAAAATAAATAAATAAAAACGAGCTTATTGAATGCTGAAATTCCGTTCATTGGGCCCGACCATATTTTACAGATGATTTGGTGTTTGTTCTTTGCCAAGTCATCGCCTGCCGCTAGAGCTCGCCAGTCAGGCCGGTTCCAGCAGCTTTGTTGGATTTAAGCTTAGATATAGCTAACTTCGCTTGATCCCTGTTGGGTGGATGGAATTGTTGGCCTACATCGTCAGGTTGAAATGTTCATTCTGTCTGACAGCGGAAATTGGACTTCGTTCGTCATCGCCGTTATACAGTCTACAGGAATGATCTTTCCAAATCCTCAGCATCGACTGAGACTATTACTATGTTCCCTTTTTCGTCTCGGTTCAGGGTTTGTGTTCATGGCATGTTTTTTTTACTTTTTGGTTAAACTTCCGAATCTCATTCCTGGAGTAGCATCTCTAAAGCTTCTCAGGCTTCTTCCTTTTCCTGAGAAGCCGGCGTTTCTACTCTATCTTCTGCTCGTAGAGGTCGTGAGCAGCTCTAGTCTTCTATATAGCTTTTTTTTTATTCTTTTTTTTAAGAACTTAACACTGAAGTGGGTATTATTACACTGATGCCTGAGAACGTGTTAAGTTTTTCGGAAAATGGGACAGAGAGAGAGGCTCCACTTTGTATGCCTCTTGCTTAGCTGCATGTCCTTGCAGACACTCGTTGTCAAACCAGGGGTTTCGCTATGGTTGCCGAGTGAAACCCAGCACATCAGAAGCGGGATCTCTGATGGCTTTTTGACAATGTTGCCTGTGATCTTCAATACTTGATGTTGGCAGCATAGGACATCTTAAGAGATTAAGGGAGATTCGATCGGAAAAGAATTTAGCGGTCTCTTGCGATTGTAGCCGTCCGATGTCAAACTTCTTCTCCTCACAGTATTAGTTTGTCTTTACGATGTTCGGGATATCCGCAACCGTACCTTGGCTACAATAAGGTAACAGTCCGACTTGATGTTGGCACCTCGGAATCTTCGGACGTTCGTAATACTAGAGGAGTGCCTTGCGTCGATCGCAAGTTGATTGATCAGAAAATCTCCAAGTCCCCTTATGAATATCGATATGCTAGCTGCAACATTAATACGGATTGTTACGGGGCGCATGTTAATGTATCGGAAACTCAAGACATCTTGCCTAAGTTTACCTCTAACAGCAAATCCGTTTCCAAATAGGCGCTCCTTTTGCCATCGATAATAATTGCCGTAGTAAATGTCGCAGTTTTTGTATCCTCTTTTTGTCTGGCCGATCCCATCGCATTTTTTGGAAAGCATTATCATCTGATTGACAGTAGTCAGGGCCTCTGCTGGTTTTTCGTCTGCACGTGGCCTATTAAGGAACCTAACATTCCACTTACAGATCCGAAGTTCGTTGTTCTTATTTCGTTTGCACGGGTTGTCCGTCAGTATCCGAGGCTTATTGTTGCTTCGTAGGTGTGGTTTATTTTTTTTTTGGCCGGCACAACCCCAAACCTGGGAAGCCAGTTCCATTATAGATAGCCCTAGAACGACGGATCGGCTAGAACGGAGCTAGTAAGATTACCCATCCTTAGCGGCCTGAGCTCCAAATATGTCTGGTTAAAGTCTGGTCTTATTTGTTTTATTCCGGGACTTTACTTCACAGTTGATTCCATCTGGAGAATCCACCCGCTGCCCCGTTTATACTTACTTACTTTAAATGGCGCTACAGTCCGGGGTGGATCTGGGCCTCAGTCAACAAGCGTCTCCAGCCAGCTCGATTCCTAACTAGCTGCCTCCAGTTTCGCACGCTAAGTTGGCTAAGGTCCCCTTCCACTTGCGTCCGCCACCTGAGTCTTGGCCTTCCTCTACTGCGCTGTCCGTCGGGAGCGGATTCGAAGACTTCGGACCGGAACATTGTTGTCCATACGCTCTATATAACCCAGCCATCTGTCTTCACTCTTCTGGTTAGGTCGATGTCGCTGCACAGTCCGTAGAGTTCATTGTTGTATATTCTCCTCCATTCACCGTCAATGCAGACTGGACCGAAGATCATCCGAAGAATTTTTCTCTCGAAGCAACCAAGAACACCCTCATCCATTTTTGATAATGTCCATGCCTCTGCGCCATAGAACAGGACCGGGATTGTTAAGGTCTTATAAAGGGTGACTTTTGTTGTCCGAGAGAGGGCTTCGCTACTCAATTGCCTTCTTAGCCCAAAGAAATAGCGCCAGCGGTTGGAAAGAGTTATTCTTCGTTTGATCTCAGCGCTGATGTCATTGTATGTATTTATAGCCGAGCCTAGGTAGACAAAGCCCTTAACTATCTCAAAGTTATATCTGTCGAGGGTGACGGGCAGACCCGAGACGTCGGTGTTGGTTGTCCTTTTTGCTTGATAGCATATACTTGGTCTTGCCCTCGTTCCCGCTAAACCCATTTTCACTGCTTCCGTCTCAATACTCACGCAAGCGCCACTGACATCACGCCGTTTTCTCCTGATTATGTCAATATCGTTGGCGTATGCGAGTAGTTGGACGGACTTTTAAAAGATAATGCCTCTTGTGTTTGCTCGTGAGTTTTGAACTATTCTTTCAAGTACGATGTTGAAAAAATCGCATGACAGCGCATTGCCTAAATCTTTTCTGGACATCAAAGGTCTCGGTGAGATCTTTACCGAACTTGATGGAGCAGCGTGCATTCTTCATCGTCATCCTGCACAGACGGACGGCAGGGGTGCCGAAACTAGACATTGCTCTGTATAGCTTGTCTCTATAGATGCTGTCATACGCAGCCTTAAAGTCGATGAATAGGTGGTGTGTATCAATCTGAAGCTCATGGGTCTTCTCCAAGATCTGCTATAGTGTGAATATTTGGTCGATGGTGGACTTTCCTGGCCTGAAGCCACACTGATATGGACCTATCAGGTTGTTTACGAACGGCTTCAGGCGTTCACACAATACAGCAGATAAGATCTTGTATGCGATGTTAAGGAGACTGATGCCTCTGTAATTGGCGCAATTCAGAGGGTCTCCTTTCTTGAGAATCGGACAAACAATGCTGAGGTTCCATTCATCGGGCATACTTTGGTCCGACCATATTTTACAGATGAGTTGGTATATGCTCCTTACCAAGTCAACGCCTGCCTCTTTGAAGAGCTCGACAGTCAGGCCATCCGCTCCAGCAGCTTTGTTGGACTTAAGCTTAGATATAGCTATCTTCACTTCTTCCAGGTATGGTGAACGGAATTGTTGGTCATCATCGTCCAGGTTAAAAGGTTGATTCTGCCTGGCATCGGTATCTGGTTCGTCATCGCCGTTATACAGTCTGCAGAAATGGTCTTTCCAAATCCTCATCATCGACTGCGATTCTACCACGATGTTCCCTTGTTCATCTCTACAGGCTTCGGTTCGGGGTTTGTTTCCGTGGCATGTTATTTTTACCTTTTGGTAAAACTTCCGTACCTCATTCCTGGAGTAGCATCTCTCAATTTCCTCTACCGCGCGCTTCTTATGCTCTTTCTTCTTCCTCCTGAGAAGCCGGTGTTCGTCTCTCCTCTTCCGCTCATAGAGCTCATGAGCAACTCTGGTCCTTCTATGCAGCGCCGCTCTATATGCATCTTGCTTAGCTGCATGTGCTTGCTGGCATTCATCATCGAACCAGGGGTTTCGTTGTGGTGGACGAGTGAAACCCAGCACACCTGAAGCGGCACCTCAGATGGCATTTTGGCAGTGTTTCCAATGGCCTTTGATGCTTGATGCTGGCGGTATTGAACCTCTCAAGAGATTAAGAGACACTCGATCTGAAAAGGACTTGGCGATCTCTTGCAATTGTAGCCATCTGACGTCGAATTTCCTCACACCATTAGTTTGTCTTGGCGTAGTTTGGTAAGGTAATAATCCGAGTCGAAGTTGGCTCCTCGGAACGTACGGACATCCATAATACTGGAGGAGTGTCTTGCGTCGATCGCAATGTGATCAATCTGGTTGACTGTTGATTGATCAGGAGTTCTCCAAGTCCCTTGTGTATATCGAGAAGTGGGAACCGCGTGCTAGCTACGACAATGTTTCGCCCCGCCGCAAAGTCGACTAGCCTGAATCAACGGATCGGAGGTGGTGTCGTGCAGGCTATATTTTCCGAGGTAAAATAAGCACAATTGATGTGTAGAAATAGTTACAACACTGAGCATCGCAAAATTGACACCTCTGAGTGCCTACCATCAAATTTCTTAACAATTACACTAAATAATAATTCAAAAGGGTGAAGAAATTTTTAATGTTTTTAAAATCCTGATTACCCTAAATATTAGGCAACGTCCTTCATACCAGTACAGTAATTTAAAGTTAAATTTCCACTTACCATTAAAAATGAGGGAACCGGTTGCCTACCGAACGATATGTTTTGACATCACATACTATTGTAGAACCAGTTTAGTAATAATTATAATATTAATATTTGTGCATGTACTTCTAACAGAGTAAGAATACACTTTTAAATCTGTGAGAGATAAACAATTGGTATACATTTTAAAATTAGGGTGAATATTATAAACAATTAAGGTTCATTTGATTGGTGATATTAATATTTATATTTCGTATTTGTATATAGCAAATTGCATACTTAAATTGAAAAACTTTTGTGAATGGATTTTGCTTTAAAAAAAAGGGTTGTGGAAGTCAAATTCTGGTAGCTTTGGTTTTTCTGGAAACGCTGTAAATCACAGTTAAAACGACGAGTGTCATTCAACTCTCTCAGGTTACGCGGAAGTGAATTCCATAGACGATTAGCAGCAATGAAAATTGTCTTTCACGCGTTAGGCAGGAGAATTACGATAATAAAGCAGATCTGCTTGATGCCGAAAACTGGATTTTATTGTAGAGAATACATCGGCTGCTTTGATGTTATAATACTATTGTGTTGTGTCACATGAAATAGTAAAAATTTAAAAGCCAATATTATTTTTCCGTACATTTTTATTCAATCAAAATAAGATACATTGACATCTATGACATTTTTCCAAAGTGATACAAGGTCAAATATTCCTTTTTCGTACAAGTGCTGACTTTTTGAGGCAATGAAATTTTCAAAGGCTTTTATGAATCCAGATTGCTGAAAATATGGTAATTCGTTGGGGAAGTATCAGGAGAGTACGGTGGATGCGGGGAAAAATTTCAAATCCCAACTGCAACAGTTTTTGCATCGTTACTTGTGCACGCTACTATTGACCAACGCACGTTGCTTTTCAGTCGATTTGGTATGCAATATGTCGATTTCCTCACAATATTTGATAGCGTTTATCGTTTCTCCTAGTTGAAGAAATGAAAAGTGGATTGGTCCTTTCGATGTCCACTAAATTTTCACCATAACCTTTTTGGGGTGAATATCGGACTTGGGGGTGTGTTTTGGTTTTTCATCTGCATCCAACCACTGGTTACTATCCGGTGAAAAAACGGTTCAGTTTGGGTTCTTAATATAAGCTATGTGCAGAGTTCCGGGCGCCATAGTTTGGGATTCGTTCAGTTCCATGGAGTACCCACTTATCTAGTTTCTTTACCTTTCCTATGAGAGAAAGGTGTCGACTTATTGTCATTGGGGATACTCCCAATCTCCGGCACCGATTTCGTAGGGTCTGCATCCACCGTTGCTTTTAAAACATCGTCGTAAATTAACGTTCCCACGCGGTTCATTTTCGAGGCTAAAGTCTCCCGAACGGAACTTTCCAAACCAACGTCGTATAGTGCGTTGTTTACCGCTTTATCCTCAAATGCGTCATTAATGTTTTTCATTGCCAGTTCGAAATTGAACTGCCGACAGCATGGTAAATAATTAAAAAAAGAAAAAAAAAATAATAATAATAAAAGTACTTGTAACGAATCCTAAAATTTCACACGTACCACTTTATTTTATAAAAAAAGAAAATTTAACGTTCTGGCACAGATGTTCACTCGGGAACTTCTTCGAAAATTAGACATTTCATAAAAATCATAACGAGACTATGAATCTTTATATATCATAGTTCTGAAAATATATATACAACAAATTGTTTGCCGAGTGTGAGATGTGATAAAATCTTATGAGACCGTAGACATAACCGATATTGCTGCTGAATGCAACTAGGTCGTTCATAGACCTTAGTGTCGATCAGACGCATTTTCGTGTTCGGTTTCACAAGTGTAGAAAATAAATAAAGTATACGTTTAAACAAAAAATTCTCAAGTGTTCGGTAGCCGAAGTGGCAAACACTCGGACGACATCATACCTGGTGTGACAATCCGGAGGCCTGTCTATCGATTCCCATCGCTAGACAATCTGTTTTTATTTCTAATTTTTATTGAAATAATAACAAGTGAAGTGTAAAAAAAAAAAATCAGAAATCATGGATTGTGGAGAGCGGTCCGCTATGCCAAAAGCGGGACCTGCTGAATTATCAAGCGGTTCAAGCCAAACACCAACGGCTAAGAGAAGGAGGAAGCTTAGGCCAACTTCCAACTTAGTTCAACGTCCCACCCTACCAAATTCCACTGTAAAACTGCTTGGCGGAGCGAGGGAAGGGAACAGCTTCGCTTCATTGGCACCGAGCGAATCGGAAAATGAAGAGGAAGAGATGAAGGCCATAAGTAGCAGCATTAAAATGCTACAACAAAGGGTACTGGCCATCAAGGAAAGGCAAATGGTATGAAGGAAGAGGGAAGAGGAAGAACAATCCCAGCAACAACAGCAGACGCTGCTTGATCAAAAGCAGAACCAACAGCAACACCAACAAAAGCGTAAAAAGCACCAGCATTTACCACAGCTAGCAAAGCCATTTACCACAGCTAGAGCGAGGCGGGAGAAACGGAGTTTGCCCTTCTTCCTGGTGCAGCTCAGTCCGGAAAGCCGTCTGGATAGTCTAAGGAGTATCAATGTGTTGGGTGGCCGTGGTGTAGTGGTACTAGCAATCGCTTCTCACTCGAAGGGTCCAGGTTAAAATCCTGCCCATGACAAGTCAGTTTTTCATTTGTGTAATTGGAACTCAGACAGAAAAATTCTGCGTGTGAAGGCATAACACTGACATGTAGATTTGGCTGTTGTAGAGTTTCAACCACAAAAAACTAGTGTGAATTATAACTTCGAATCACTCTAAGTGAAGAAAAAACTCTCCGTCCTATTCGGACTCCCACCCCTGGAGAGCTAATATCGAAACCAAATACACCTGAGTTTCAAACCACTACAAAAACAATTTTTCCTTTCTCCTTCTTCTACTTTTCCGCCCGCGCCCTGGCAACAGTAAAAGGGTATCTAACCCCTTAGGCGCGCGTAAATTATAAAAAACAACTATCAGGTGGTTTAGTGGGAAAAATTAAAGAGGAGCGGAGGCCTTATACAATGCGTTCGCTGCCAGAGGTTCGACGCGGCGTGAACTGCCAAATGCAGCCTCGATGGGTGAAGTGCGCAAAGAACCACAGCTCCGAGGAATGTGCTTTGGGTAGGGACGGAGCATCCGATAGGACGCAGCTCTCGTGCGTATTACGTGGGAACGTGGGACACACCGCAAACTGTCCTACGTTCGCTGACATTAAGAAAGCAAAATTGGCTCGGCAGCAGAAGGTGGAGGTCAAACGTTCACCTGTTAGGTTTCAAACACCAGCCGTCACGTCCCAAATTTCCTACGCCCAAATGGCGTCAGATAGGGGGGCTACAATACAGCAAACGACTGTTGCTTCTCCGGCGCCAATGCCGAGAGCAACGGAAGCTACACCTAACATGCTGGCCATCTTGCTCGCAATCCAAGGACAGAGGGCTCAGCTGCAACAGCAGGTACAAGAACAGGTCAGGCGGTGGACCAGATCTGGGCGCGACTGCCGTTACTAGCGCAACACATGTCGTAATGGGTACGCACATGGCGGAGCAAACTTTGAAGGTTCTTGCGGTGAATGTTAATTCACTGATTAGGATCGAACGAAGAGCCGCGATGACTAAATTGCTACAAGACCAAACTCCGGATGTGCTTTTTGCTAGCGAAACCAAGCTAATCGATAAGCACAAACTGGAGTACAATAATTATATTATTAGAAGAAGAAATCGGCCAGATACAAACGTGGAGGCAGTGTCGCAATCTTCATTAAAGAAGGTATACAATTTCACAGAGTGTACCAGGGAGTGTTGCGCAGGTTCCGGGTGTTGGAGGCAGTTGTCATTTACATACCGCTCCGCAGTGGAAAGCGGCTGTACTTGGCCTCTGTTTATGCACCTGAGGCTTCACAATCCACACTATTCATTACAGAGCTCGACACGCTTTTTCGATTTCTGAGGCTGGAATCGGGGGAGAATTATTTTATAATCGGCGGGGATTTCAACGCTAAACACAGAGATTAGGGAAATAATTTACCAAATACTAGAGGGAACCTACTACTCGATTGGTGGGATCAGCACGATGTCATGTACAGACTCGGTCTTAAAGCGACGGATAACCCGTCGTTTCCCAGAGGCGGGTCTTAATTGGATCTACTGCTGTACGACGAACGTATACGACTGACAGGTACGAATTTACAAACGCTAAACTGTCTGCGCACATTCGTGTATGACAGCGACCATTGCGGTTTTAGCACCGTCCCAACGAAATTGTGGAATTAGAGGAGTTTGTCCAAAGATATTCTTACAACTACAGTAAGACTCGATGGACACGTTTTTCCGCAACCTTGAAAAGAGCGCTCTCCTCGAACACGCTCCACCCACCGTCCAATAGGAATTTGTTAAACGAGAAGTTCGACAATTACCTAAAACAAATGGACGAGACAATTAAACAAACTATGGACATTACAATACCCCAGTATCGACGTACGACTAACGAAGACCTGTTCCGCAATCCTACTATTGGCGCACTGCACCGACAGAAAAGTAGACTTCTGTCAAGACTCAAAAACTTGTACAAACAGTTAACTGACCGACAAGAACCGGAGATTAGGACACTGAAGTCATCGATTAAAAATATTCAAACGCTAATAAAAGAGAATTACAGAATTTCTGTAAGTTTGTATTGGAACAACAAGGTTCGGGCTGTAAACACCAGCAACCCGAATATGTTTCCGCAAATAAATAAACTATTTCGGAGAAAAAAATCAAAACGACCCTCAGTGTCTTAAAATAGCCCGGACAACAGACAACGAACGGTTACTGACAATAGCGGGTATTGATCCAAAAGAAGCCGCTGACGATGTGATCGAGGATCCGCAGGGGAAGGTTGAGACCATAGGGGCGACTTTCCAGGAAGTATACAAGGCTATTGATATCATTGGTCCTAATTATGACCTGGACAATCGCGTCTTGGTGCACAACTGCTACATTCGAAATGAAATAGAGAATTGGCGATCCAACGGCTCTGGTTTCACCCGGTTTAGCGACGAAAATATGGCGAATAATGTCATTGGTAGAGAGGGTGACCTACCACCCCCGTTCATTTCGAAGGAAGGACTCCATGAGATCTTCGACACAATCAAAGTTAAGAAATCAGTGGGGACCGATGGTATTCCGAACATCGTGCTTCGACAACTTCCTCTAGAAGCGGTGTACATTTACACTACCCTGTTTAATAATGTAATGAATAATGTACATTATCCAGAGCATTGGAAAACGGCGGTGGTTCAACCTATCCCCAAAAAGGGGAAGGATATATCCAATCCGGCGAATCTCCGGTCGATAAGTCTCCTTCCGAATATCAGTAAGGTTTTTGGAAAGGTAATCAATACAGCTCTGTCTAGGTGGGATGAGGACAAACATATAGTTCCGGATAATCAATTCGGTTTTAAGGCGGGACATGATATCTCACATGCCGCGTCTAAACTGGTGTCCGATATCCAATGGAATAAAGGCAAAAAACAATGTACTGGTGCCTGCCTTGTTGACTTGGAGAAGGCCTTCGACACCGTATGGGTAGAGCGTCTTTTCTATAGGCTGACTAGGCTGGGGATCAGTAAACCACTCTTGTACATTCTTTCTAATATGCTAACCAACAGACAGTTCATCGTGAAAAATGGTGATGTGACTTCTGTTGGAATATTTCAAATTAAAATTGCTCTTCAGCGAGGCGCGGTCAATTCGCCGATCCTATTTAACATTTATACAAGCGGCTTGATACTATTGCGTACGCAGACGATTTGGTAGCGTACAGATCAGGTCCAAAAATCGAGGTTATTAATACTCTCTTGCAGAGTGACTTCGATAAGATAAGACGATTTTGCGATGACTGGAAGTTGAAAACCGTTCTCTTTAGGACGCCGTTGCCTGGAGCCTCTAGGGATACCAGAAAAAATTGACGTAAGTTCTCGATCATTGGATAACACGGGCGGCCGCTTGCCTGTCGAAATGTAGTCAGATACCTTGGAATCTTGCTAGATCAGTTTCTGTATTTTAGCAAAAATGTAGATGCTGCTCTGGCCAGAGCTAAAGGTGTTTTTGCCCTTACAAACAGACTGTTTTATAGTAGCCAACTCGATGCGAGGGTAAAGGTAATCTGCTACATGGCCCTTATCAGGCCCATGCTGGTATTTGGTTGTCCCGTGTGGTTCAATGTACGAGCAAGCTTAATGGAAAAGATTCTGGTGTTTGAGAGGGCTTGCCTTCGCTTGTACAGAACACCAGAGTCGGAGTACAAACAACTTTATTCTAATGAGGTCCTTTACAACAGGACGAACCTAATACGAGTGGACAACTTCGTAATTAAGCTGACTCGAAGGCACATTATAAGAGCAATAACCTGATATCTGGGGCTTACTACCCCAATTACCTTTACCACGAGAATGTGCGCTTTGACAGCTTCGTTCCACCGGAAACATTCCTTTACCTAGATCAGATAGGGTTGATCCAGGATAGATCAGCGGTCCCGTTAATCTTCCATGTCGCTCGGACAGCTGGAGACAGGCGACTCAACTACAATGGAGATGTCGCCCACGGCAGTGTGGATCGTCACAGGTTTATTAGGGCAGTGGGGAATCGCGATAAGAGGGATGTCGTTCGGCAGCACCAGCATTTCTGGTGGTTGAATGATGGAGAAGATGTTTCGTCATCGTTTCCGTCAATTACGTACCAGCCTCACTAATGAGGCAAAGCTGACCAATCCATTTACTGTGTAAATAGCGACGGCCAGCTTACATAGGCTTAGGTTAGCATTTATGAAACATATGCATATATTGATATATACAATGGTATATACTAATATATGTATATTATTGTGTATAATGTCTATTTGTGTGTATGTTGTATTGTGTATGTAGGTTAGGTAGACTAAGGTTTATTTTAAGTTAGATATTATGTTTTTATAAAAATAAATTATGTCCATATTGTAAAATGTTTGTGTGGGTACAAATGATAGAACTTATTCTTTTCAATACAAATCCCTTTATTCAGTACAGTTACAATTCACTATTTAATTCTTTTTCTCAGTACAATTCAATTTCTCAACCACATATACTTTTCTTATCTTTTACTTAAACCACTTAATCACTTCTTCTAATTAACACTTCAAATTCAACTTTGGAACTGATTTGCATACCTTTGGGATGCTGGTATTTATACTTGAATGACATACTTCGAGAACAATCCTCGCCACCCAGCGTCCCATACAATTTCCAATTTGCTAGAAAATTCGATTCCAGTCGAGACTTTGCTAATCCAGTATCGAAACCTTCTTCGAGTTTCGACATTTTCTGCTAGATGTCGCTGCACACATTTGAGTGGTTATCACATTGCTCCCTCCCTACAGTTGTTCGTCCCGAACAACTTCGTCATTCAGCATCCCGTTGAAATGACACATTCTATCCAAATGGACCACTTTAAATTTTCCTCGATCCCCACGCTGGATCCGGTAGACAACGTCATTAATGCGGGTTATCACCTTGTATGGACCTTCCCAGTCCTGTTGCAATTTTGGTGATTTGCCTTTCTTACGCTGAGGATTATACAGCCAAACCAGATCTCCTTCGTTGAAACCGGAAGATTTCGCCTTGATGTCGTACCTAGTTTTCATGCGGCTGCTTGCTAGCTTCATCTTTTCTCTGGTGTCTTCATGCAATTTACGAATCCTGCTGCGTAAGTCATTCACGTACTCGTTCACCTCTTTGGGCTCCGTCGGTGGGGATCCGAATTTTGCTTCACTTGGCAACCGAATTGTTTGACCAAATAAGATCTCGGATGGTGTGTGCCCTGTTGAGCTATGGACCGCGTTTCGGTAGGCCATTAAGAAGAGGGGTATGTGTCGATCCCAATCCCGCTGGCAGTTGCTGACAACCTTAGATAGATGCTCATTCAAGGTCCGATTGAATCGCTCGACCATTCCATCAGATTGAGGGTGTGGTGGCGTTGTCCTTGTCTTTCTTATTCCCAAATATTGGCATATTTCCTGGAAGACTTTTGATTCAAAGTTTCGCCCTTGATCAGAGTGCAGCTCCATTGGGACCCCAAATCTGCTCACCCAGTTGTTGACTATCTGTTCGGCTACGGTCTTAGCCTCTTGATTTGGGATGGCAAACACTTCCGGCCACTTACTGAAGTAATCCATGACTACGAGAGTATATCGGTTTCCATTAAAGGTTTCGGGAAACGGCCCAGCGATGTCGATGGCTATTCGTTCGAAAGGTGCTCCGACATTGTATTGTTGCATTTGTCCATGTGGCTTTACTTTTGGGCCCTTGGTAGCCGCACATCTTATGCACTTTTTGCACCAATTCTCGACATCTTGTTTAGCGCTTAGCCAATAGAAACGTTCCCTTACCTTTTCCAACGTCTTATTTATTCCCAAATGGCCTCCTGAGATTCCGTCATGTATTTCATGGAGTACTTGGTTGACTCTGGACCGTGGCACAATTAGCTGCATACGAGATGTTGTCCCATCTGCACTTTCCCATTTTCTCCTCAGCAATCCATCTTGCACAAAAAGCGAGTCCCACTGTGCCCAGTATGCCTTCAGAGTTTGGCTCCGATCTGATATCTGCTGCCAGCTTGGTCTTTCCTCGTGTTCCTTCCAGGCCAATATTGGTTCGATGTCATTGTCTGCCTGTTGGGAGGAACGGATTTCGTCTATACTCCAACCCTCTATTGGCTCAGTCCTGATCGTTTGGATAGTTGCCTGTTGTTTCGCTTCTTTACCACTGACTACTTCTGCTGGGAGACTTTGGTTGCATTGTTTTACCTGTGAGACTGGGATAATTACCCTGGAGTCAACTTCTGCTACAGACTTCTGCCCCGCGAAGTAAACATTTCCCAACTGATGGCTTCTGGAAATTTGACCGGTTTCTTGGTAGCCGTTTCTGCCGGTTTTTCTTTCTATTTGCCTGTAACCCCAGTGCAGACAGCCTTCTCGTCGTACCGGTTCTTTACAATGCCCTTGCAAATGTCCTACTTTATCGCAGTTCCAGCAGCGCATTCTTCGGCTCTCCCGCGGGATATTTCGTTGCATAGTAGTTGGTCTTGAGCAGGAGCATTCACCAGATACTATTTCCCTTACGAAATGCATTCCTTTGGAAGCCTGATTGGATGCTTCCATCGCCAGAGCGAAGGCAAGTGCTTCAGCAAGGGTTCTTTTCCCGGCCATCCTTACTGCTGATTGTAGCTTCAAATCTGTAATTCCCCTGATGAATGCGTCCTTTGCCATTTCGTCGATTATTTCTTGGCCTGCGGTGGGATATGACAAATGTGCCAGTCTACTCACGTCTGCTTGGAGCTGTTGCAGTGTTTCTCCTCGTTGCTGCATACGGCCTTGCAATTGAACCTTGTAAACTTCCCGCATGTGGCTATCCCCAAACCGTTTCTCGATAGCCTGCACTAAAACCATATAGTCTCTATTCTTTTCGATATCGATTGTTTGTAACAATTCTGCCGCAGGACCACGTAAGGCCATCGCTAGGGCAAAGCACTTCTCCTTATTGTCCCAGTCGTTTGCACAGGCAGCCATTTCAAACTGCTTCTTATAAGTAGACCATGAGGTCTGGCCATCGAATGAAGGAGGCTTCAAATCTTTTCTCCTTGGACCGCTTAAAGAACCTTCTCGCAGTTTCTGTTTTCGCACTGTGTCGAGCTCTTTTGCCAGTTGCTGAACTTTGCTGTCCATTTCCTCGAATTTTTCGCCAACATTCTGCTCTATTCTATCAAATTTGTCATCAACGTTCTTCTCTATTCTTTCAAATTTGTCATCGATTTCTTCGAATTTTTGCTGGAGAATGTTCTTTTGTTCTTCCAGATTATTCTTTTGTTCATCCATTTTCTGTTGAAGACCGTGCAGATTGTTGGTTTGTTCGTTGAATTTTTGTTCCAGACTGTTCTGGAGAATGTTCTTCTGTTCTTCCATATTTTTCTTTTGTTCGTCCAGCTTTTGTTCGAGGCTATTCTTTTGTTCGTCCATTTTTTTGTTTTGTTCGTCCTGTTTGGCGATGGTTCTTTTGTTTAACCGTGTTGTACTTAGTTGAAAACAGTATCAACTGTTTTCTTATATTAAAAAAGATGTACTGTCTAAAAAACTGTGTACAAAACTGTGTACAAAACTGTGTAGAGAAAATAAAAATAAAACCAACTGTTTGCTTCAACGTTATAAAATTGATGATTTATTTTTTGTCAAAATGTCTTCCTTTTATGTTAAATTTTGACATATGCAATTTTATCTCATGAGAGATTTATCATAGATGTGTTTGTTTACATATTTGAGTGTACAATATTCTATGTTTTTGTTCTACAATTATAATTTTAACTTTTATCAGCAACATTCTCCCCGCCGTGAACAGAGTTCGCAATTATTTTCAGGTTTGTACTTGAACACCCTTTGGCTCGTTGATCTACTACAACTTCTTTGAAGGCTCACATGAAAGTAAAAAAAAACCAAATTAATAAATTTCGCAAAAAGGACAGACAACACGAAACACTTTGAAACACAAAAGTGAAAAGAGCACCCCAATACTTAAATGGCTGAATGTGTATGCTGATGTTTTGCTATTAGTTTCGATTGTGTAGTGTTGTCCTCTTTGCACTACTTTCTTTAATTGCGTATTTGAAGAAGAGTGCGTGATTAAATTGCGATGGCTATCCATTGATCAATTGTACTGGTAGTGTATGAATATTGGCAATGATAGCCAATTGATATTGTGTGTTTAAATTCAGTTTTATGGTGCGGGAATTTTTTTGTTTTTTAAGTTTAATTCGTTTATGGTGTCGTCGGTGTTGAAAATTCAGGTGAGTGTTGTTTTAATTTTATATTTTCATTTATTTATCTTTATTTATTATTGTATTGATATTGTGTTATTTATATTGTGTGAAGTGTTGTGCGTATCGCGATCTCTACGCATTTTTCCGGTACCATTTGTTTTTTTTTTTTTGTGTTATGCGAAATTGTTTGATTTATTTATTTATTTATTTTCTTTGTAATTATTGTGTGTGAAATATATTTTTTGATGTGAGTGATATTTATGATTTGTACCTCTTAACTTATTTTTCTGTATTATATATAAATTTTTATTTTATTATTTTGGGGATTGTGTTTTGATTGATTGCTATGTGTTGTGTATGAATGTGGTATGTATGTATGGTGCGAAATAATTATGGCCGATGATAGATGGTTATGATGCGAGACAAGTTGTGATATATTTTAATTTTGATTTTATAGGTTTAAAGAATGATATATTTAGTTTAATTGTTGAAATTGTTAATGGACTGTATGTGTTTGGTTTATTCTTAAGATGAATGTTTGGACTATTGTGATGAGATGATTTGTGGCTATTGTTTATGTTTTGAGTTCAATCGGTATGATGATATGTTATGGTGTTATTGTATGAGAGATGTTTTTTTGTTTACCTTTGCCCTGAGTGTTGTGATTTTATTTGAATTTTTTACTTATTTTATTTATAAAAGTTTAAATAATTTGCTGTTCTTGTGTGGTTTTGTTCGTTGGTAGGTAACATAGTTTTGTGATTGGCCTTTTCAATGTGGATGTTTTTGTTTTCAATGTGACAACACGAACGTGTCCATCGTTTCCTGGATGCAACTGAGTTATTCGTGCGAGCATCCACTGTGTCGCTGGCAACCGTTCGTCTTTAAGGAGAACCAGATCGCCTACCTTGGGTTCTTCTTCAAGTTTCGTCCATTTCGGCCGTTGTTGTAGACGCGCTAAATACTCAGTGCTCCATTTCCTCCAGAAGCTGTCTGTTAAAACTTGAACCCTCTTCCATCTGTCGATTGTGTTGATGATGTTTGTCGATGTGTCTTCACTAGGTATCGCGTTTAGTGTTTCGCCGATTAGAAAGTGCGCGGGAGTGATCACCTCTAAGTCTTCTGGGTTGTCGGAAAGAGGACACAGAGGCCTTGAATTCAGGCATGCTTCTATTTGCGTAAGAAGCGTGCTGAATTCTTCGAATGTTAACTTCCGGTCTCCTCCAACTCTTTTTAAGTGGTGCTTAACAGATTTCACTCCTGCTTCCCATAGTCCACCGAAGTGTGGAGAAGCTGGGGGAATGAAGTTCCACTTCGTACCTTGGTTGCTTAGGGTGTCTGCGATTTCTTTCCATTCGTTCCTCGCGTCTTTCATCCATTTTTTCAGCTCTGTATTAGCCCCGACGAAGTTTGTGCCACAATCACTAAATATTTCACTACAGATGCCCCTTCGTGCCGTGAAACGTCTAAAGGCTGCTAGGAAGGCTTGTGTAGTGAGATCACTCACTGCCTCCAAATGAATTGCCTTTGTTGCGAGACATATAAAAATGGCAAAGTAGCCTTTTAGTGTTTTTGCACCTTTTCCCTTCCACGTTTTTATGTCTATTGGTCCAGCATAGTCGACCCCTGTGTTCGTAAATGGTCTTGCTATCCGAACCCGTGCTGCTGGTAAACTCGCCATAAGTTGCGTCATTGCTTTGGCCTTGTGTTTGAAACACTTGACGCATTGGTGAATGGTGTGCTTTACACACTGCTTTATTTGGATGATCCAATACCTTGTCCGAATATATGCTGTCATTTGCTGGATACCGCCGTGTTGCGTTTTTTCGTGTGCGTCTTTCAATAGAGTTTTGGTGAAATGGTGGTTCGACTTTAGGATAATTGGGTGTTTTTGGTTATATGTCAAGTTCGAGTTTTGAAGCCTTCCCCCCACGCGAAGAATTCCATCTGCATCTATGAAGGGATTCAATGACTTAAGTGCTGATGTTGCCTTTGGACTGTCGTGCAGTTTTGTTAAGTCCTCAGGAAACATGTCCTTTTGCACCGATCTTATTGCCATCTGTGATGCGGTGTTCAACTCTTCTGGTTGCAAAGGGCCAGATTTTTTGCAACCTGATCTGCAGTTGGAAATAAATCGTTGGCAGTAAGCCAACACGCGTAATATCGTGTGCAGTCTGGAGAATTTGGTGATAGTTTCTCCTACTATGTTATGTTGTGTCTGTGTTTGTGTTGTGGCGACATGAGTCTTAATTGTTCGTCTTTCCTCTTCCGTGTTGATGTTTGTTGGTTGCTCTGGGATTGGGAAGTTCCATTGGTCTCTCATGAAGGCTGGTCCATTCCACCATAGGTCATTGCCCCTTAGTTCCGATGGCAAAAGTCCTCGCGATGCCAGATCTGCTGGATTATGTTGTGTTGGTATATGTTTCCACATCTGCGAGTCTGTTAGTCGTTGGATTTCGGAGACTCTGTTGCTAACGAATGTAGTCCAGCTGGAAGATGGAGCCCGAATCCAGGCAAGAGTTATGGTGGAATCTGACCACGCATACCAATGCTGACGTGGTACGTTGAAGACCTTTGCTGTGTGATCCATCAATGTCGCCAGCAGAACTGCCCCACAGAGTTCGAGACGCGGAAGACTTACTGTTTTTAGTGGAGCTACCTTCGTCTTCGACATCAGAAGATGCATCTGCGTGTGTCCTTGTTCATTCCATACCCGGATGTACACTGCCGCTCCATATGCTTTGATTGATGCGTCGCTGAACCCATGCAGCTCGATGATTCTGCAGCTTCCGTGGCTGTTGATCCACCTAGGAATCTCTACTTGTTCTAGTACTAGAAGATCGTTACGTAGAGTCTTCCATTGGATTTGTATGTCCTCAGGCACTGGTTGGTCCCATTCTGTTCCTCTTCCCCACAGTTGTTGCATAATTAATTTGGCTTTGATCACGCATGGCGAAATCCAGCCAAGCGGATCAAACAACTTGGCTATAGCTGAGAGGATGGTTCTTTTGGTCGTTTCTTCTATGCGTAGATGGGTTACCTGAAATGAGAAGCAATCCTTAACTGGAAACCATTTTATGCCCAAGGTTTTGATATGCACTGATGATTCAAATGGAAGTTGGTAATCCATTTCGCGGTCTTGTGGTGGTATGTCTTCAATTAAGGCTCTTGTGTTGCTTGTCCACTTTCTTAACTTGAACCCGGCGGAGGAAAGTAGTTTACGCACTTCTTCTCGTTTGGTTCGAGCACCCTCAACAGTGTCATCTCCACTAATTAGGTCGTCGACATACATTTCTTCAAGAACCGTCTGTGCTCCGATCGGATAGTTGGCCATTTCGTCTTTGGCTACCTTTTGCAGGACCCTTATGGCTAGGTATGGAGCGCTTGTGGTGCCAAAAGTTACCGTCTTCAGCCTAAAGGTTTTTAATTGGCCACTGGAATCCCTCCAAAAGATCACTTGGTAATAACTGTCCGCCTTTTTAACAAAGATCTGACGGTACATTTTTTCGATATCCGCCGTGAAGGTGTGTTGATATCTTCTCCATCCTAAAATGATATCTACTATGTTTCTTTGTAATATGGGACCTACCAGTAAATGCTCATTCAGCGATGTTCCATCAGACGTTTTGAATGCCGCGTCGAATACGACTCGCAGTTTAGTTGTGGAGCTGGCTGCCTTAAAAACAGCATGATGTGGTAAAAAATAGTGGTGTGGTGTGGTGAAGGTAAGCTCCCTCTCAACATTTACCTCTTCCATATGGTCGAGTGTTAAGTACTCTCTAATACACTCGGTGTAGCTTTCTTTCAGTCCTGCATCTCTCTGGAAACGTCTTTCAAGATATGAAAATCGTCGTAAAGCTCCTTCCTTACTTGACCCCAAAGCTGGATGTTTCCCTATCTTGAAAGGTAATGCCACTTCATAGCGGCCGTCAGCTCGTCTTGTGGTGTTTGCTAGAAAGTGCCTTTCGCACTCGATGTCCTCTTTTGAGGCTTGAGTGGGAAACGGTAACTCTTCGATTTCCCAGAATTTTCTTAAAGTCTTGTCAAGACTTACATTTTGGGTGAAGGTCCGGAGTTTTAAAGGTGTCTCCGAGACCTTTCCCAAAACTACCCAACCCAATTGTGTCCTTTGGGCTATTGGCATACCGGGTTCGGTACTCCGAACGATGTCTGGCATGATTATGTCTGCATAGACATCGCTGCCAAGCAGCAAATCGATGGGTGCTGGAGTATGGAACAGAGGATCTGCTAATTCCAGATTCTTTAAGTGCCTGCACTCGTACATTGTTGTTTGGTGGGCCGGAAGAAGGCCAGTCAACGACTTGAAGACAAAGGCCTTGGTAAAACCTTCAAACGTCGAACGTCGAGACGCGAATTTTAGATCCACGTATTTGTTGGTAGTGCCGCTGCTGACCTTCCCTAACCCTGATATCTGTACGAATGTGTTTTGCTTTGGCAGCTTAAGGATTTGAGTAGCAGACTCTGAAATAAACGAAGCCTCGGAACCTGGGTCGATTAGTGCGCGAAGTTCAACGTACCTACCATTGGCTGATAATACCTTCACAACCGCAGTTGCTAACAAAACCTTTGAATTATACTGGTATGTGTGTGAAGTGTGAAAGGTGTTTCGAACTTGTCCGGATCCAGAGGGATGGTCTCCTTGCGTGGGATTAAAGGAGTCTGCATTTGGGTTCATTTGTGTCTCTTTGTGTTGTTTGTTATGTTGTTGAAGCTGTGGCATTGTTTCTGTGTTGTTTGAAAAATTGATGTGTAGTAAAGAGTGGTGCCTTCGATGACAAAAGTAACAATTTTTAGTACTTGGACAGTTTCGGGTAGTATGGCTGTAAGCCAGACAGTTGTCGCAGACCTTTGTTTGCCGAACAGTCTGTTGCCTCCTCGTCACGTCCATCCCCAGAAATCGCTTACATTTTCTCAACGAGTGTTGCCCGTTGTTGCATACCTTACACTGAAATTGATTGAAATTTGTTACAGTGTGGTATGTCCTAGCTGCTGGTTGCGATTTCGGACATGGCTTGGCGATAGGCCCAGATGCCCCTTTTTGTGCTACAGCTTCTAGTGTCCGGAAGCGTGTTTCTAAAAACTCGGTGAAGTCCTTCAACGTAGGAAGATCCTTGCTGTTACCCAGTTTTTCTTCCCATAGTTGTTGCGTTGAGGTCGGCAGCTTTTGTACCATCACATAAATGATGATGACGTCCCACGAATCCACTGGTATCTCAAGATTTTTGAGCGCGTAGATACTCTCCAAAGAAGTGTCCATGAGTGATTTAAGACCATCCGCTGTTTCCTTCGTTTGTGTCACTTGATTGAAGAAGAGTTGCAGCTGTGAGCTCACTAAAACACGCTTGTGGTCGTACCTTGCCTTCAAAAGTTCCCATGCTTTCTCATAATTCCCTGCATCTAGTGCCAAATGTTGCAGAAGTCTCGCCGCTTCACCTGTGAGACTTGACTTTAGGTAATGGAGCTTCTGGATGCCTCCCAGAGACGTGTTGCAATGAATGAGCGATACAAAAATATCATGAAACGAGCGCCACTTCGTGTAACACCCAGAGAACTCAGGAATATTAATTTTAGGGAGACGTATATCTTTGCTGTGAGGAATATTTGTTGCCAACGTTGAGTCTGAAAGAGAACTTTGCGCGCCAGAATACCTATCCAACCCATCAAGCAATTCACACCTGAACTCAAGGTAAGTTTCCCGAGTTTGTTCCATAATTGAAATGAATTCCAGCTTTTTCTTTTCTTCCAGTTTTTCAACGCTCCTGCCTGCTTCGTAGTGCCGTTGTGCTGCTGCTAGATTCTCTTCCAGCAACGAAAGTCGTGTAGAGAGATAATTTTTAGTACGACGGGATTCCCCCGTTTTCTTAAAGTTGGTGAAGTCTCTCTTGACTTGCACCAAAACATCAGTAAGGAGTTCAGCAGACATTTCAAATATTTTATATATTTTTATTTTTTATTTTTATGTGAGTTATGAACAATTAGAATATTTAAAAAAGAGTTGGTACTCACTTTGTGTTCTTCTTTTCAGGGTTTTGTTGAAAGGTGATCTGCTTGCCGTCGATACTGCTGGTGTTGTTGGTACCGCTTGCTGTTGTTCCAGATACTCCTGGTGTCGCTGCTCCTGTTTGCTGACGATGATGGTATTGCTGCTGTTGTTGTTGCAAATACTTCTGATGCGGATGCAAATGTCGATGGTGTTGTTGCAATTAATGCTGTTTGAGGTGCTTCCTTTGATTTGCACTGGACACTCAATGTGTTGATAATTAAGTTAATTTTAAGTTCCTTTGATTTATGAAATTTATATGGCACACACGTAGATGTATCGAGTTTTTTATATTCGCACATATAATACATATATTTAGTAGAATTAACTATCTAATTAACTATTTAATTATTCGGTTCGAACGGACCAAATGTTTGGCGATGGTTCTTTTGTTTAACCGTGTTGTACTTAGTTGAAAACAGTATCAACTGTTTTCTTATATTAAAAAAGATGTACTGTCTAAAAAACTGTGTACAAAACTGTGTACAAAACTGTGTAGAGAAAATAAAAATAAAACCAACTGTTTGCTTCAACGTTATAAAATTGATGATTTATTTTTTGTCAAAATGTCTTCCTTTTATGTTAAATTTTGACATATGCAATTTTATCTCATGAGAGATTTATCATAGATGTGTTTGTTTACATATTTGAGTGTACAATATTCTATGTTTTTGTTCTACAATTATAATTTTAACTTTTATCAGCAACAGTCCATTTTTAATAAGAGGAGTTGCATCATTGCAGCCATGTCATTGCCGGTACTTGTCTGTTCATCCTCGTCAACATCAAAGGAATATGCATCAGGATCATGTCCCTCGTTGTTCAAAGCCTCCTGAAGTCGGAGCACCAGGTCACTTTTTCCTCCACTGGCGCTGAGGCTTCTCTTGTTCAACTCGGATTTGAGTTGGACGAGGGTCAACTGCAATAGTTTTCGACCCATTCTAGCCTTTTCAAATAGTCAGAAAACACTTTTTTTTTTTTTTTTTTTTTACACACAATAAGTCCTATCCCACTTCTGACACCAATGTAAAATGTTTGTGTGGGTACAAATGATAGAACTTATTCTTTTCAATACAAATCCCTTTATTCAGTACAGTTACAATTCACTATTTAATTCTTTTTCTCAGTACAATTCAATTTCTCAACCACATATACTTTTCTTATCTTTTACTTAAACCACTTAATCACTTCTTCTAATTAACACTTCAAATTCAACTTTGGAACTGATTTGCATACCTTTGGGATGCTGGTATTTATACTTGAATGACATACTTCGAGAACAATCCTCGCCACCCAGCGTCCCATACAATTTCCAATTTGCTAGAAAATTCGATTCCAGTCGAGACTTTGCTAATCCAGTATCGAAACCTTCTTCGAGTTTCGACATTTTCTGCTAGATGTCGCTGCACACATTTGAGTGGTTATCACAATATGTTAAGTTTTTTAAGAGTTATTGATTAGAAAATAAAATACATCTAAAACTAAACTAAAAAACTTGAATACAACTTGAAACTTTCCTTTATTTACTGTCAGGTGTTGAGACAGGCGGACATCGATAAGTATTACTTTGTAAAATTCTAATATGTAGACCAAACCAGTAGAACAGTTTAAAATTTGTAGATATTAAATGTCAAATCTGTTGTCGTCATATTAACCTGTCAAGCTTCATTTACTTGCAGTCCAGACGTACCCAGGGTTTTACGCGAACTCCTGTCTGATAACTTAAGTTTATGGGATACCCATACATCTATGGGAGCAAAGATGAGCCTTCTCATCGCCTGCTGCCTTCCTGAGATACCAAATCGGAACGGTGTTGGAGCCACAAGTTCCACGCTCCTACAAGGGGGCCCACCTCTTCATGTCAGGCCCAGAGCAAAATTCGGGGCACTTGACTCCCGCGGATACTGTGATTTAAGTCCTGATATGGACTATCGGTGGCCCTGCCACCAACAGGACCTATGAACGGTCAGATTTTAGCAACCTTCAGAGGAGTTAAGTTCAGAAAATCGTTACGATAAAACCAGTATTTGCTCTGCCCCCACTTTTTATTAGACAACGTCATTGATGGAAGAAGCCTTGATAATTGGCGGGGGCTCTTATTATTTTCAGTACAATGTGTTATTCCATCATGGAAGGATTAACGCCACGACAACGATTTCAAATTGTTTAAATTAATTTCCAAAATCGAAGCTCTGCCGCGAAACTTATTTAGCACTTTGTGAAATTTACACACAACATAATCGGCCATCTGAACGTGCTATTGTCGAATTACTGAAAAATTTCGTACCTATTGTAGTTCACGCTTTTGAGTATCCAACAAGAACCCGAACAATGCGTTCGGAAGAAAATATCGCGGCTGTGGAAGCTTGCGCTGAAGAGGACCCCAATTTATCGATTTGTCGTCGTTCGCATCAACTTGGCCTCTGTCCGTCCACTACTGGAAAGTTTTGTGTAGAGAACTTTGTCTCAAGGCTTGGTGCAAGAGCTAAAACTACGTGACCAGTTCTTGCGTCGGGTGTTCAGTGATTGGGCTTTAAATCAACGTCTACATAAACAAACATAATTACCAAATTTGGAGCGAGGACAATCCTCAGGAAGTTTACCAGATGGTATTGGCATGGCATGTCCGGTGGCATCATCGATCCCTATTTCTTCAAAAATGAAGCCGGAGCACAAATTACTGAATAAAGTGGGCTTTTACTACAACTTCCTTTGATCGCAGGTGTAAAAAAAATAAAAAATTTTCGGAAAGAACATTGTATTGCGAAAATTTGAGGAACGATTTTTCGTCATTTTGACTCTAAAGAGGCGTAACTTTATTACTTTATTTTTTCTTACGATTTCCAATCAACCCAGTTTTGAGTACATACAACAGTGTCTCGTTTTTGCCGACGCGCTATTTTTTTCGGTTTTTTCTCTGAACCTACTTCTATCCTCTTCTTCTTTTGCGGTGAATGCAAGAGTATCTCGCTCTCGCATGAACGAAACTCCCTTACGAAGTGTTGAGCGACATCAAAGATATTTGTTCTGCGTAGGTTATTTCCAGTCAAAAAACCTACTCCCTACGTGATGGCGTCAACTGTGTTTTCGTGCACACGTGTCAGCAATTGTTCCGAAAAAAAAAAATGAGTTCCGCTTAAGAGTTATTTGTTCTGAAAAAATTTTGTTGGTAAATGTTTGAATTTTCTGAAAATTCATTGGAAAGTTTATCGCAAACGAAGGAAACAGTATTTGGAAGCACAGTCTTGTATCCACTAAGTAGATAGGGTATTTAAATTTACTTATTATTATTGTGATTTACACGCAAATTATTAAAATCACGGCTATTGACAACTCTCTCCCAAACAGTTTGATACCATGCTCGAAGTTATCTTCGATAAAATGTACATCCCTCGTGAGTGATGCTTAACACCATATTGCTACAATAAACAGCAAAATCGATGATTCACCAAGCCACATGTAGGCTTACCCGAATGTGCAGTATAATATTGTACATCATTTACGACTGAATTAATGGAACCCGAAGTTGATTCACGCTGCGCTCCAAATCTGAGTCTTCTGCTGACGTTCCAACCTAGTGATTCGAGCGAAACTTCTTCCATCTTGACTACTGAGAACACATCTATGTCAACTCCTCCAGTCACCTTCACAACTTTAAGCGGTGCGTCGCTGCATGGAATGTCATTAAGAGGATAACATATTGGCTCATATCCATCGGCCACGAGTATGTTAAATGGCCAAACGAAAATGAAGCTTTACAAAACGCAAGTTTATTCGAAGAGAAAACAAAGATTCCGGGAATAGTGGGGTGTATTGATGGCTCTCATATAAGGATCAAAGCCCCCATCACCACCAAGGAAAGCTATTTCAATAGAAAACGATTTTATAGCATTTCTATACAAGGAGTAGTCGATGTGAAAAAAAAGTTTATCAACATCTATTGTGGTGAACCAGGTAGTTTGCATGATAGTCGCATTCTACGAAGGTCTGTGTTATATGCTAATTCCACCATTTAAAGATAATGGAATGTTAATGAATGTCCAAAGAAGATTTAACGTGCTTCACGCTAATGGACGGGTCATCGTGGAACATGCGTTTGGTCTTCTGAAAACTCGTTTTCGAAGACTGATGCATTTCACTGAACAAAGGAACATAAATCTCGTGATAAATTTAGTCATATGTGGATGTATATTGCATAACATATGTACTGATAACAACGATGAAGTCGATGAAGAAGTCTCAGTCGATCTTGAAAATGTTCCTGCAGCTGACGTGAATGATAGAACAGTAAACAGCAACAGGCGACAACTCTTATTAGAGGACTTGATAAATAGAAACATAATAATTGTATGAAATTCAGTTCTTTTATTAAATTAAATAATAACTATAACTATTAAAATAACAATAATAACTATAAAACAAAAAAGAAAGAAAAATAAATTCATTTACATTCAAAATAAAAATTATTTTTTAAATAGCTCCTTTAAAACTTGCACCTTTCTCTCAAATCTGTCCTGTTTGGCCTTTTCTTTTTCTTCTAATATTTTGTATGACTGTATATTTGTATGGCTCTAAGCAAATTAGCAACGGTAGTTGGTTGGCTCTGGAAGTAGAAAAAAATGTATAAATGTGCAAACAGATTACGGCAACAAACCAAAGCATTTTGTGCCAACAGGTCTTCCAGGACATTGCTCATTGCGGCCTTTTTTTCCTTGTATGCTGGAATTCCGCTCTCCTGTTACCATATGCTACAAGAAAAGCCTTTGTTTCTGCTGCCGTCCAAATTCTTCTTAAACTACAAAAGCAATTGTTAACTTCATAAGTATATGTGTCTATTTTAATTAAATAAATTATTATTTTTGAAGATTTACCTTTTATTGTTTGTCGACTCCATTGACACTCCGCTATTTAACAAGGAAAGCTATTTCAACAGAAAACGCTGCTATAGAATTTCTATACAAGCTGTGGTGGATGCCAAGAAAAAGTTTATAAACATCTTCTGTGGAGAGCCAGGTAGCTTGCACGATAGTCGAGTTCTACGAAGATCTGATTTGTACAGAGAAGCTTGTCAACAAACAAATGTGCTTTTCCCAAATAACACATTTTTGCTCGGCGATTCGGCGTATCCATGTCTAGAGTGGTTAATTCCACCCTTTAAGGATAACGGAGCAATGACGAATGTGCAACGGAAATTTAATGAGATGCATTCGTCTGGACGTATCATTGTAGAACATTCATTTGGTTTACTGAAAACCCGTTTCCGAAGATTGCTGCATTTTACCGAACAAACAAATATAAATTTTGTGGTAAATTTGGTTGTCTGTGTATGTATACTACACAACATGTGCACCAACAACAACGATGAATTAGAGGAAGAGCATTATCCTGGAACTTTCCCAGTCGTCGAAGTTAACCAAGGAACAGCTCATAGAACCAGGCGGCAACGTTTATTAAACGATTTAATAAATAGAAATACGAGGGCGGGTCAATAAGTCCGTGACTGTTGGAATAAAACACAGATTTTTTGATAAAAAAATAATTTTATTTTTCAACGTAGTCTCCCTTGAGCTCTATACACTTTGTCCAACGCTTCTCCAATTTTTTTATCCCTTCCAAAAAAAATGATTTGTCGAGGTCCTCTTAAATAGGCCTTTGTTTGCGAGATGACTTCATCATTGGAGTCAAATCTTTTTCCACCAAGCCATTTCTTCAGGTTTGGGAACAAGAAGTAGTCGCTCGGAGCCAAATCTGGAGAATAGGGTGGATGAGGGAGCAATTTATAGCCCAATTCATGGATTTTTGCCATGGCAACTGCACATGTGTGCACCCTTGCATTGTCTTTTTTCTCCTCAAATTAGTGAGTAGTCTGATAAAAATAGCTGTCAAACACAAACTAACTGACGCAGCAAGTTTAAATTTTGACAGGAGTCAACTGACAGATGCCTGTTGACAGGAGCAGTGTTGCTGTTTCAGTAAAGAGGTCAGAAATTCAATAAGTCACGGACTTATTGACCCGCCCTCGTATAATAAACTCATAAAATCAAATTCATATTTTTATTGTAATGTAAAACGTAAACATTATAATCCATAAACTAACTTAAACTAATAAATAAAAACATAATTGTGTAAAATTCAATGTTTAATAAAATAAATTCATTCATTCTTTAAAAAAAAAAAAAAAATACATAATTACTCCTTATTAACTAATAACACATTTAACTTATATTTTAAATAATTCTTTTAAGATTTTACATTTGATTTCAAACTGGTCTTTTTTGGTTTGTTCTCTTCCATTATTTTTATTTTTTTTGCTGTGTATTCTTCTAAAATTTTGATTTTGGCTTACCGCATTTTTCTGTTGTTTTCGTGTTTTTCTTTCAAAAGTTTATCTTTGAAGGAAACTCTGTTCCTAATGCGGGTGATGGTTGATGTGCTAGTTGAAGGAGATGGAGACGACTGAGTATTTATCTGATCTGTAACATGATAACAGTTTAATATCAGAGTTTTATAGAATCAAAAAGATTACCTATATCACTGGAAGTTGAGGGAATTGGTGATCCACCGCTCACTTCTGTGCATAGCGCCTCCGATATCGGCAAGGCACTTATGCACTTCCCTGACAGATTCAGCGTATGGCTGTTATTTATTTCGGGATTGTTCCCGAAAATCGCCTCCATCTCTTCCTCGAACGGAGCTTTGGTGAAGGACGCTCCAGTCCGTTTATTCTAGTCCGAATTCGCTTTGTATGCTCGAAGCAAGTTTTTTAACTTAACTTCGAGCATTTCCACAGTTGTTGGCTGACTCTAAAAAAATAAATACGAGTATTACTTATTAAAAAATATATTATGATTTCAACTCACCAAAACATTTTGTGCTAGCAAACACATTTTGCATGGCATATTTTTTTCTCCTGCAATTGCTAAATTCGACGCGTCTATTTTCGTACGCCACCAGGAACGCCTTTGTCTCCGCCACGGTCCAATTCCTTCTTAAACTACAAAAGAAAAATCAACCAAAAATAATTTTAAATTTTATATTTTCGAATAATAACCTTTTTTTTCCTGCCTCTTCCATTTTCACAGTCACAGAACAATTTAATAATTTTTGACATTTGTGTGTGGAGTTTCCATGTCACCGAAAATAATTCCTCGCACTGTAATTTGAACTTTTATTTATTTTTTTTTTTTGCCCATGATTGAAACGTTTACTTATTTACACCAAATAAACATAATATGCTGGGATTTCACTCAAATATATTGAAAAATTAAATCAATTCGAAAATATTAAACTATTATTCGTAAAATTTTCCTTCGTTCGAAAACAATGATTGTTAAAAAAAAATGTGGTTAAAAAAAAATGCATGTTACTTATCAGACAATGCCGTACATCGGTTTCAGTTGTACCAATATATACGAATAAAATTAAAAACTAGTGGAGAGTAGTATAAACTAGTTTTCCGATCACGATTATGATCCAGATAGGTTTCTGGATCTTGTGTTTTTGTTGTAATACATGTAAACGAATGATCTGTATGGATCATCTGGCCATAATAAAATACACCTATTAATAGTTAGGGTGTAGTTCCGTTTTCGCAAATTTTGGGTTTGAATTGTTTTCTTTTCCTGCAGAAAATATCTTTTCTGTACTTTCTTTACTTGCAAGGTGTTAACATACTTTATACGTACATATAGTTATATATATATTATATTATATTATTATTTAGCTATTAGTTGCCATTGAATGTATTTATGTATGCATAAAAATGCAATTAATTATGCATGAATATATAATTATTAAATACCTAGTAACATTATTTATTGATTTGAATTCGTTATTTTCATTGAAATATTTTTTTTCAGTGCGCCGCAATTCAAATCCCTGTCTCACTCAAAATAATTTACCACCACTACAGTTTCACTTGGTTCATGGTGATAACATAAGAATATCCCGTGACGGCACATTAGCAAGGAGATTCGAAAGTTTTTGTCGCGCACTGACGTTCAGTGCAAGGCCCGTCCGTATCAATGAGCGAATTTTAGTTCGGTTTTCAGAAGTATCAAACAATTGGAACGGTGGAATTCGATTTGGTTTTACAAGCAACGACCCAGTTACTCTTGAAAATTCGTTGCCGAAATATGCTTGTCCAGATCTTACAAATCGACCAGGTTTCTGGGCGAAGGCTTTGCATGAGCAATACTGTGATTTAAATAATGTTTTACACTACTATATAAATTCTACAGGTGACGTTATTTATGGTATTAATGGAGAAGAAAAAGGAGTTATTTTGTCGGGAATAGATGTGCGTGGATTAATTTGGACATTAATAGATGTCTATGGCAACTGTACCGCTATTGAATTGTTAGATGCTCGAGTATTTAAACAACAAACTTCTTCCAGGAAATATGCTATCCAGGGAAATAATCAGAGCGACTCGCTCAACTGCATCGTAACGCCGTTACATTTTCTCAGTTTTCAAGATGATGATGCTTGTTTGCCACCCTTACAATATAATATGCACAAAACTTTATTACCGCTTCCCTTCCACCGAACAAAAGGCCGCAATATTATGCTTTCTACTGACTGCATGGTGGCTACTCGTACAAAAACAGATTTCTGTCAAGGGTATGTATTTACCTCCCTTCCTATTCAAATTGATGAAATTCTGGTAATACAAATATTAAAGACGGACTCTAATTATAAAGGAGCCCTTGCGCTTGGTCTAACATCTTGTAATCCAACTTCTCTTCAACAATATGATTTTCCTGATGACTGTATCTTCTTACTAGATAGACCAGAATATTGGGTCCTTACTAAGGATATCAGTTTAACATCCAATAGAGGTGATGAAATTTCAGTTTTTATAACGCCCAATGGCGAAGTTAGTATAAGTAAAAACGGCGCAAGGTCAGTCTTAGTAATGCATATTGATCATCGCTTAGAACTTTGGGCGTTTTTAGACATTTATGGTTCAACACAAAGCGTTCGAATGTTTCGTCAATCAATGGGTAGTAGGGTACATTCCATGATATCCGTTCTGTCTAGTTCAACAAATATCTGTCACACGAAAAAAAAATCTTCGAATTTCTCGACTTGCCGTTCTCAAACTATCTCATCCTCAACGTTAGATTCACCGATTAAAGATAATACTGTAAAGCCATCTGCAACCAATTTAGACAATTTATTGGATCCAATTTCGACAGAAAGAAACGTTTTATCACCTTCAGTTGGCCAAACCTTTGTCCCATCATCTAATGAAATGAGTCGTGAAGGTGGAACAGTTCTTGTTGTAAATTTGCCTCCTACTACATCACGATCGCAGGAATCGTGCTATATAAGTGATTCGTCAAGGAAAATAAATCAAAGCTGCGAAACTTTTGGTAATCTACCGTTTTCTCAGGACAAAATTCAATTCGTAAGTCTAAAATCATACATATATGTATATTTATTAAATTTGTTAATAAAAATACAAAGATAAAAGTATTTATTTTTTTTAACAGAAAAATTCATCTTTAAAAAATAACAGCTTAAATCAGTTTCAAGCCGAAAATCCGAAAAGAACAGAAAAGAACAAACAGAAAGAAACATTGGCGTCAGAGTGTACCATTTGCTATGAAAAAACTATAGACTCTGTTCTCTATATGTGTGGCCATATGTGCATGTGCTATGAGTGCGCAATTGAGCAATGGCAAGGAGCAGGTGATGGTCAGTGTCCGCTTTGTCGTGCTATAATACGGGATGTTATTCGAACATATATAACTTAATTTTTATTTTTTAATTTAATTTAATTTTTTTCTTAATTGATGTTAGTTTTTTACTCACTGTATATAAGTCTTTTCTCAAATAACAATAAGCCACAAAAATGTATATACGCTGCCTTCCATAAGTTTCTGGTCAATACATTTTATTAAAGAAATTTATATAAAAGTATTTGCATTTTTCATTTCAATAAAAAAAAAGTTTTTTCAATAGCTTAATCAATACAAAATTATACAAAGGAAATAAAAACACGGGTAATTAAATAGAATGTGACCTCGCTCACTTTATAACTACATAATAGTACAATGAAATTAGATATTGCACGTTGGAAAAATAATTGCGGGAATGCTGGATTTTGGTATGAACCTAGATATTGTGGTTCTTAATAAAATGTCAAAAGTCCCGATTGATTCGAATGCCGCTATAATTTGTACGGGGAAACAAAGATCACGTTTTTTTGCGAATTTTTCGTTAACCGTCGCATTTATAGAAAAATATTCACTATCAAATTTATAGCTTTGGAAATTTCATCCGTAAGACTTACTGGTTTGGAGAAAATTTGATTGACATACTTAGATAATCGAACAGTGTAGATTCCTTAGCGACATCTATATTTTATTGGCCTGAAATATTTGAGAATTTCCTTATACCTGTGTTTCAGGGTCTAGAATAATAGAAGCTTTAGTGTAGATAGAGAAGGGGCATGCTCCGAGAAGTTTCCCTCACTTAAGTCCCATTTACAATACTGCGAGATGCGATACGCTGTTCGAAAACAAGAGCGCATGAACTGTCAAAAACAATTCCGTAACATGTTATTCAATGTGTTCGTTTACAATAATGCGAGTGTCGCAGCGAGCATCGCAGTCAATTTCGAAAATCTGAAAAACTCTCGCATCTCGTAATGCGTGACAGCTAAATTGTTGTTGTTTTGATTTTGAGCTTGTTATTTGTGAGTGGTGTTTTGACGCATTATTGTAAACAGACGTCTGATGCCTGAATGCGAGACCTCTCGAATTCGAATGCGACTCTCGTATCGCATCTCGCAGTATTGTAAATGGGGCTTTATCATTTTTACATTAAGGGACATCTGCTTGCTCTTGTCGGGCCAAACATTTTTTTATATGTACCTGCTCCATACATTCTGATGTATTGTATTCGGTGGTTATAACGATAATCAAAAAAGGTCAAAACAGCAACGCCGTCGATGTTCAAAAGTTTCTTCATCCATTAATATGTTTGATAATTTTTTTTTCTGATTTTCATTTCAGAAGCAAAGTTTCTCTTCCGGATTTTGTTTATGTCAGAATGTACTAACACATATTGTCAAATAGTACTGTGTATTTTATTTTCAAGAAATCGACTGTATTTGGCGTCAAATCAAAGAAGTTTTAGTGTTCCATTGGAGTCCAAATTGCCCTTTTTCCGAAGAGAAACCAATCGAAAACGCCGTCTACTTAGCGGATATAAAACAGTGCTTCTAAATTTATTTTCATCTTTTGCGATCAACTTTCCAATTAATTTTCAGAAATGTCAAACATTTGCTAACATTTTTTCAAACAATTTAATTTTTTTTTGTGTGACAACTGCTAACATGCGTGCAAAAAATACACGGTTAATATCAAGGTTTGATGTTGTATATCCAGCTTTCAGGGAATTTGGACTTTTCTACAGCAGAATGCCCATTTGATGAAAACTTTTAAATACATAACATTCTAATTTTTCTTATTCAAAATTTGCTTACTATATCTGAGAAATTCTTGTCACTTCTGTGTGAAATTTTACCTCACGGTTCTAAATTAAAGATATCATAACTTTTTATAATTATTATTATATTATATATTATATTCATATTCAAAAGCGCTTATTACATATTATTTTATTAGTTTATTATTAGGTTATTAATTAATATGTTAAAAACTTATAATTTTTAGCTTAAATTTTTTATTGAAAAATGTTAAGTTTCAATTAATAAAACGATAAATATAAAACGAAATTCAATTAAAATGATAAATCCATCATTTTTATTTTACTTCGTTGTTGAGTGGCATTTTCCATTAGCCATTTCAGCAGCAAAATTTCTCCTCTGGATTTTATGTCAGAATGTGCTAACACAAATAAATAGAAACGTCAATTAGTATTAACTGTTTTTTTTTTTGCACATCCGCTAAAAAATAACTTGCGTGTAAATTACAACAATAACATAGCGATGACGCTTATGCTATGATAAATTATGTCTCCACCAAAACTAAATACAGGATTTAGTAAGGTTTAAGCTAAATCAACCTAAATCTTCACTAAACCCCGAGGATTTACAATACGATTTAACGTCTATAAATCGTATCTAAATCCGAGATTTATAATAAATCCCAATTAAATCCTCATGTGATAAGGATCAAAACATCCTTTTTTTATGTCAGTAAACGTTATTTTCGTGAGCGTGAAAGAGAGTACTCAACACAAAGACACCCGAGACGTTTAAACATTGCCTTGATTATTGTAAATCTTGTTCTTCTCCATTGCAGCAGTTTATTAATTGTTTGACGCCGTTTTTTCCGGTGGTTGACGATCCTCCTGTTCAAAATACATAGTGTTATCACTTTTATTTGAATTTGTATCTTTATATAATATTAAATACCAATACTAGTTTTGCATCGTTTGCATCCATTTATTGAAATTTGTAAAAATGTTACCAGCTATGAGCATCTTTTTGACAACAAACGTCAATATAAATGTTAAATCGCAGTGGAACAACCTTACGTAAATCTAAATCTTTTTTCCTTAAATCGCGGATTTGGTTTTGGTGGAGACATATCATAATTGGGCCCATAATGATATGTATGCCCATACACTATACATGCCTACATGCGCAATTACAAGAATACACAATCACGCTTTCCCCGTACACTACTCATGCCAACTCTACAATATTCAGTCGTGTGTTCACCTCTGAACAGAAAACTTTAAGAAAAGTCAAGCTCCGACAGCACTGCTGCGGCAATTTTAATTGCTTTAGCAATAAAAAGTAAAAAAAAAAAAAAAAGAATATGGTGCAAAGAATGGCTGAAACTAAGAAATTAGCTGGGCATGTCGAATTGTTAAAAGCGCTGGAGGATTTCAATGTCCGATTACACAAATTGTTTGAGGATGAACAAACAGAATTATACGGAATAATAATATAAAGTAACTCCAATGATAGTTAAAAAGAGAACCATACTACGAGAACCTATTTCTCCACATGAGCGATTTGTCATTGACACTTCGTTTTCTTTCAAGTGGGCAAACGTTCGAGGATCTACAATTTTCAACACTCATTGCCCCCCAAACTATTGGAAAAATTGCAATAGAAACATGTGAAGCTATTATACATGTATTAAAAGACAATATAAAGGTGAGTTAAATAATTTAATTTTATCTCGTAAGTCTGAACTTGTACATTGTTTACTCTTCGTCTTGAGAAAAACTTTCAAGCAAGTGCTGGACACTGGTATATTCCTGACTTCCACTTGGAATGCTAGTGTAATCGACTGACGGATGTCGAGGGTAAATTATTGTTGATTGTTGTACATCGGGTGGTGATTGTACAAAGCACTCTGGTTGCGGCAAAGAGGATGTACTTAAATCACTCCACAAAGGAGTAGAAGATCTACCGTTCCCATCTAAAGCAGATTGTACTTCACGAATAGTTAAGAAAACATTCGAAATTATTTTTCTTGCGAACACTTTTTGCTGTGTTGAAAGCTGGTTATATTGCGTGCTCCATCCTTTTGCCAGTACAGCAGCATCGTCGTTTGCTTGTTTTAAATGGTCACAAGCCATTTTAATCAAAGCGTCTTCCTTCGATATTATTTTCTTCTTAGGTGGCGGTGGCTCTGGATTGACTGGACTTTCACCACTCTGAAAAGAAAATAATAATTTAGAAAACAAACAATTAAATGAAAAATGTTGTTATGATCGTTAACTTATTTTATATTTTTCTAGCTCCTCACGAATGCAATGAAATACAAAACAGAGGCCAAAAAATTTGAACAACTTTGGAATTTTCCCCATTGCATCAGATCCCATGGACGGAAAGCATTTTTTTTTTAAATATTAACATAACAAACCCTCCTGGGTCGGAATCGTACTATTTCAATTACAAAAAGAATTTTTCTATTGTACGACCGGTGTTCAATATATTCTCGGTATTGATATGAAGGAAAATGCGAATTCAATTTAAATTGTTTTTATTTTTCAATATAACCTCCCCTAACATCAATGCATTTGTTACATCTTGAGATAAGCTTTTTTAAACCCTCAAAAAAATAAATTTCCTCTTTCTCTGCAAAATACCCATTTATTGCCGACTTGAGTTCTTCATCATCCGAAAATCTTTTTCCACGAAGACATTTTTTCAAACAGGAAATAATCACTAGGCTATAGGGTAGGTGTTGGATTTCTTCGAAACCACAATCTCGCGCAGCAGCCTTGGAAACTCGCGCCGTGTGAACAGGAGCGTTGTCATGAAGAAGCAACACACCCGCTGCGAGTTTACCCCGTCTTTTCTTTTTAATTTCCTCCCGCAAATTATGCAAAGTGGAAGCGTAGGATGTGGCGTTGATGGTTTCACCTTTTTTTTTTGTACTCAATGAGCAAGATTCCCTTTGAGGCCCAAAAAACTGTGGCCATGAGCTTCCCGGCAGACGGAGTGACTTTGAACTTCTTCGGGGACCCCCCTTTTTTATGCCACTGCATGGACTCTTGTTTGCTTTCAGGGTCATAGTGGTGGACCCATGTTTCGTCCCCAGTAACAATTCGATCCATAACACCGTCCGCGTTCTCACTACACATCTCCAAGAGCTCTCTACAGCATGCGATTCTCACTTTTTTCTGAGGCGCTGTGAGCATTCGTGGCACCCACCTTGCACTGACCTTTGAAAGGTTAAGATGGTCATGAAGAATGGTGTGAATGGTACCAATTCTCTCTGCCATCTCTGCCATCATTTTCACCTTTATTCGGGCATCCTCAAGAACAAGTTTTTCGACTTCTTTGATGCTTTCTCCCGTACAAGCAGTAGCCGGGGCGCCGGAGCGGGGGTCGTCTTCAATGCTCTCTCTGCCTCTCTTGAACTCACTTGACCACTTTTGCACAGTTGATAATGAAGGTGCGGAACCCTGGTAAACAGCCACCATCTCTTCATGAATGGTTTTTTACTTTTTCCTTGCTTGGTGAGAAATTTAATTACAGCGCGATGCTCAATTTTCACCATCACCGTCTCAGTTGCCATTATGATTCTGTTTAACTAGAGATAAAACGCGAATTAATAATCACATTTATATGAAATTTTACATGAATGCACTAAAATAATAGTATTACTTGATAAATAAGTCAATTTATATATACAACCACAGCTTCACCCCGATACCGAGAATATGTTGAACGCCCCTCGTATTGATGGCAGTATTAAACGCAAACTACGAATTCCTGGTGGTTGATATTGGCGTCAATGGCAGAGCATCCGATGCTGGCGTTTTCAAGCAAACAAAATTCAATGAAAAACTTGAAAAAAATCTGGGAATCCAAGATATTGAAATTCTATCAGAAGCTTGTGACAGCATGCCGTTTGTATTCGTTGCTGATGACGCTATTATGGATCCTTTCAGTCACAACACCTTAATAAAGACGAGATCATTTTTAATTACCGACTATCGCGTGCGAGGCGAATTGTAGAAAATGTGTTCGGTATATTAGCATCACGCTTTAGAATTTTGCTGAAAACAAGTTGGGAGAAAGTTTCAACCATTGCATTGGCCTGCTGTCACTTGCACAATTTTTTGAGACGGAAGAAAGAAATGATTTTTTTACAAAAAGGTTTTGACATAGAGGACACAAATTTGGGTCAAATGCATTATGCTGGTTGGCGGAATGAAGGCGTTCATTTGGACGGTCTTGCGTGTACTCAAGCACGCAATCCGAGTAATGAAGCAAAAGAAATCAGAAATAAATTTTGCGAATATTTTAACTCTTCTTCAGGAGCAGTGCCGTGTCAAAACAAAGTTTACGAAAAACTGTCTAATAATTAAAAAAAAAAAACTTATATCCTATGCCTAATATGAATGAATTAAATATATAAATTAACTTACTAATTCTGTTGTTTGGATATCATTTGTTAGAGTGGTGCTTCCTTCCAGGCAATCTTCCTGATCTTCGAGAAATCCTAGCAGATCGAAATACCACAACGAGGACTGAAAAATGTCCTCTGCTCCAGCTCCAGATTTTTGACTTTGCTTAATTTTTCTTAAATCACGGCGATAGTTGCATCGAAAAGAATTTATTTTGCGTGTCACTTTTTCTCGGTCGGCAGTCGGATCGATTTCTTTCAATTTGGTTATCATTTTTTCATATGCACTAGCTTTTAAGACCCGGTTGCTATAATCGTCACTTTTGACCCGCCACAAAATCTGGAGGCTTTGGTACAGTTCCAAAAATTCAGTCCCAAACTTTTTATTCATCAGCGACATTTTTCAACAATAAAATTCGACGCAAAAACAAAAGTAAAATTCAACAAGCAACACAATTTCAATCTTATCTCGTCTCCACACGTGCGCTCCCATCAAAATCATCCCCATAGACTAACTATAACTAGATATCAAACTCTACTAATACTTTTGCAAACGTTTAACTTTTGCACAGACACACTGTAAGTGAATCACCAACACATTCTCAATCTCTATAACCTGTCAGAATGGCTAAAATGACAACAAATTTCACGTAATGTTCGCTAAGTATATATAATAAAGGCAAAAATAAAAGGAAAAATATTTTTCGCTGGTGAATATTTAATTCAACGTGGTGAAAAAGTGAAGATAATAGAATATATTTAAAAAAAAACCTTTTTTTTGTTTCAATTGAACAAAAAGGGGATCGTTTCAGAATAAAATTAAAAAAGGACCTAAGGATTATATTTTGAAAGTTTCATTTGAAGATATAAATGAATTGAAACTATTACAATTCTGAAATCAAGCTTAAGCTTGTATTGAGAGTCAATTGTATAAGCATTTTTTATGTTTAGGCACAAACTCTGTACTCTGGACATCAATGAAAAGGATTATTAATTAATGGCAACTTTTAAAATCAATTTCCTTGCTGTTCTTTTAGTTTGAATGTGTTGAGTAAATAAATTAATTAAATAATACTGATAAGTACAATTAACATTTTTGATCATTTTTTAGTTTTTTAAGGAAAATATTTGTTTTTCTATTTGAATTTAAAGCTTTTCCAAAATATTTCGAGAATCTTTTTTTTCACACATTATAAAGTACAAAAGCGGTGGTATTTTAATTGTTTATTTTTTAAAAATAATTTCCAGAATTTGACAAACAATGTGAAATGATATCCCAACTTAATTTGGTTTTGTCGAAGGGAATTTTTGTTTATAATTGTTTTCAACAGATTTTGCTACTACTTTGTTGAGTATTCTTTAATGCTGTTAACATCTTTAAGCCGGTCTGGCATAGAATGCGTCAACTTTTCCATATATTCACATATTATTTCTTGCCATTCCGCTAAAAATTAAAATTTTTAACTGAGGCTTCGATGTGATGACATGTTTTCGTAACCTCATCATTTAATGATTCCAAAGGCGTTCCAAAGAGAACGGGTTAAGATCGGGGCTATGTGGTGGCGTTACTAGCAAGTGAGGGACTTTATGTGGATATGGACTTATGCTTGAAAGCGTTGTCCTGTTGGGAGTAAAAAATGTTTCGCAATAAGCATTGTTTGTGTCCTTTGAAGCAAATTTTCGCTGTAAATATTTTAGTATACTTCTTTTTCTGAATTACTGTGACTAAATTACCGATCTCAACAGTGGATATTTAGCTCCATATTACACAACCACCATTTCCGTGCTTTACTTTTTGCCTTGTGTATTTGGACTGTAAGTTTCATTTGGTTGTCTTCATGCTTTCGAAGGCCTATTTGATTCATAAATGCTAAATTTTGACTCTTCGGAAAAAATCCTAGAAGACAAATCCTTTGTTTTTTTATTTATTAGCAAAGTCCTTTTGTTTTTTTTTTATTTGCTTCGCTGACGAAAGGTTTCTTTCTAACGGTATAAAATTTATACGCCGATTTGATGTCGTTGACATTGACGAAAATCCAGCCAAATTTTAGAATTACAACGTGATATTTGTGAAACGTACAGCGTTGTGTTTACATCGATTTTCTTCTTCTCGGAAATTTTTTGATGCAAAAATTGAGCAAAGTATATGGAAATGTTGCGTTAGTAATGGAATTAGTAATACAAAAGCATTAAATATGAGCTAAATTGTCCAGTCACATCCATATTTTTTCAAAAAATAATTGGTCAATTCGCTGTCGTACTAAATGGACCTATAAAGCACTAATTTTCTATTTATTGTTCTATTTTCACAAATAAAAACAGTCAAAATAATCATTAATTATTATTTATTACTTCGTATGAAAAGTTAATACAATATTTTCCATTTAATCGAATAATCCAATTTATTCATGAATTGTAATTTACATTTTTTCGGAACATGCTCTCCTGATGAAAACATTCATGGTGAAGCGAAAAACTTACCCACACCGTGGTGAAATGAACAAATGTCAATAATTTATTGAAGAAGCAGCAAATATGTAAGTGACAAAAATTTCTATTGTTTTAATTTAATAAAACTAATTACTTTTTATCTTATAGATAAAAATTTTATATAGATAAAATGGAAAAAACCAAGAAGTGTCTCTTAGGATGCAAAGATTACATCCACTTGTACCGGCCAGGATGCGAGGAAGCCAGGTAAGTTTGTATTATGCATGGAAAAAATATTTTTTTTGCATGCCATTGTATTACGGGGGTGGATTACAAAGTTAAACAACATAAAAAGTTAAATAACTTTTTAATCTACTTGCGTGGTATAATAAAGTATGCACTTATTAATTATTTCCTCTCATTGATAGAAGCTATTTTTTATTCTTTACTTTTCAGAATGCGGAATGGGTGCAATAGGCCTACAGGGGAAACCGAACACCCAGTAAAAAAAAATCGGTTAACGCACCATTATGCATACCTCAAAGGTGGTGTGGAATTGCATAATCCAAGAAAGAAAAATAAAATTTCTTTAAATTTATTTTATTTATTTAAGTAGTATTTAGTTTTATATGACTTTTATTTTCATTTCAAATTCATTACATTAAAGCTTTTCTTGAAACCATTGCACTTCAAATGTTGTATCTGCAAGGAAAAAGGCACTATATGTATAGCTATACGAAAATGTATTCTTTTTACTCACATTTATTTGATCAGCTCACGATGGTTCCACACTGGGAACGCTTTTCTTGAAACCATTGCACTTCAAATGTTGTATCTGCAAGGAAAAAGGCACTATATGTATAGCTATACGAAAATGTATTCTTTTTACTCACATTTATTTGATCAGCTCACGATGGTTCCACACTGGGAACGCTTTTCTTGAAACCATTGCACTTCAAATGTTGTATCTGCAAGGAAAAAGGCACTATATGTATAGCTATACGAAAATGTATTCTTTTTACTTACATGTAATTAGTTAGATCACTCATCCACATTTCTTAAAGCTCTTGAATGGTGCATTTAGATTCATTGTTCTTACTGTAAAAAAGGAGTAAAATAAATTATTTTGAAATTAAAATGTTTGTAGTTACTCACAAGAAAATGTAAACAAACTTTCCCAGCTGGTTTTGCCACATCCAATCGAAAGCAATCTGTTGGTGGCAGCAGTTTCCTGTAGAAAATGATTTGTTCTTGCTTCAGATGTGTAGAATTTTCTTCTTTTGTTGTCCTAGAAAATATAATAAAGAAAATTATTGTCCAACATTAAATTTTTGTGCAACTTACACGAATTTGAATTTGTAAACAAGAGAAATGTCAAAATCGGAATTCACCGCGTCGTTTTTATATGGATGACGTCACTCGTAAAACTTTTCGAATTTTGACATTTTTGACAATTCTCACGTATTCACGGACAGGTTCACACGGATAGGGACTTTCAGAAGAAAACCGGTTTTGATTTTCCAATATCTGGAAAGTTTGCTATCTAGTTATAGTTAGTCTATGATCATCCCTTGACTGAGCAAATGTAGCACACACACCAACATACTTGCATGCCCAAACAAGAAAATGTCATCATTTTTTGATATTGCTCATGTCGCATGCCCAAACATACAGACAACACCATACACAGGCAGTTTACATGCGCATGCGCAGGCATGTGTAGTGTATGGACCCTGTAAGCCAATTTATATACGCTATCTATTTTTGCGGATATAGAACAATGCTTCCACATCCTACTTTTAATGAATAATGAATTTTCAGAAATGTTACAACATTTGAAAATAAATCTGTTTTTAAAGCAAATTAAATTTGTTCACCAACGAACAGATGGCCATTAAACGTCATAGATATGTCTGTGCTACCAAGCTTTTATGATGAACTCTTAAGCGTAGTAGGATCGTTTTTTTTGTGACAATCGCTAACACGCGAAAAAACACAGCTATTGTGTGTTAAACCAGATTTTTGTTTTCGAGCAAGTGCAAGTCTTATTTCGCCTAGACATCATAGTTTTCTAATTGTCAGATCAACTACCACAAACCTAGTTGAATTCGTGTCTTTTGCTCTCGCGGCATTAGAAAATAGCAAAGAAATAGCAACGGATTTCACTAAAGCTTTTGATTATTTGATCAATTGATCCTCTTCAAATTGTCTACTCCCGGCTTTGATTATATTGTTCGGTTTAGATCCGCCCTTTCAGTTCCTTTCCTGGCTTTCTCTGTGGTCCCACAAGGCAGCCATCTTGATCCCCCTCCTTCTCCTCATTCCTACTGTTAACGATCCCAATTTTTTAAAAGTATTTCTTGTACCCATAACATCTTACCTTTTGAAGAAGATCGTGATCGGTTTTCAATCTGGTGCCTCAAAAACTGTTTAGAACTTAATATCGCAAAATGCCAATCTATATCCTTCTCACATAAATGCAACACAATCTATTACCTTTGTTTAATCTTTTCAAGACCTTGACATCTTATTCCATGGGGGGCTTAATTTCCATTCGCATGTCGATAAGATAATCCTTAAAGCCAACTCATCACTTAGCTTTATTTAACGATGGTCCTAGGAATTTTCCAACCCCTACGTAACCAGATCTCTCTATGTTACTCGTACATTTGTTAGCCCCCTGGTTCTATATGCCCGTCAAGCTTGGTTCTCCTTTTACCGAGTTCATATTTCTCGAATCGAGGGTATTCAACGTCGATTTCTCCTGTCTGGAACGGCACTAATCAATTTGAATTTCGTAGAAGAACGCAGCAATATAGCTGACATTCTTCTCATTAATCGACTGTGCATCCCTTTAGAACTCGATTTCCTTCAACACCAACCCTCGTAATTTACTTTGTCTTCGTCTCTACCATCTACCGATCCACAGCATCTCTCATGGCTCCCAACTAACCAATCATCCATATACTCCGAAAAGTCATTTCAATTTGGTCCTATTCGCGCTAGAAAACTTTGTTATCATCCCTATACCAGTGCAGCTAACTGTCACATAGGGGATTGCATTCAATACTCTCAGAATTAATGCATAGTTTGAAATCACAAAATATCAAGGACAACTTTTCTGAACTATTAGATAAGTCGATTTTAAAATGTGACAATTCATCCCATTTACCCATACAAAAGAAACCATATTTAGATTTTTACTGTACGTTTATTTATTTACTATTTTATAAAGAAATACTATAGAGCAGGTGGTAATACAACCAATAAATAGGATTCAAAATTCATCACATAAGTGATGCTAATATTACAAAGTCAATTGACACCCTCGAACACTGGCATAATGCTTCTGCCTTACCTTATCCGTATCCTATCGCTATTTTCACCACTCGTGGCTTTGAACAAGGAGGGGGATGATCCTGATACATACTCCTTTGATGTTGACGAGGATGAAAAGATAAGTACCGGCAGTGACATGGCTGCGATGACGCAAATCCCTTTTGTTAAAAATGGATGAACAACAGAATAGCCTCGAACAAAAAATAGACGAACAGAAGAACAGTCTCGACGAACAAAAGAAAAATCTAGAAGAACAGCCTCGAACAAAAGCTGGATGAACAAAAGGAAAATCTAGACGAGTAGAAGAACAGCATTGAACAAAAATTCGACGAACAAACCAACAATCTCCACGGTCTTCAACAGAAAATGGATGAACAAAATAATAATCTGGAAAAACAAAAGAACATTCTCCACAAAAAGTTCGAAGAAATCGATGACAAATTTGAAAGAATAGGGAAGAATGTTGACGAAAAATTTGAACAAATGGGCAGGAAAGTTGAGCAACTGGCAAAAGAGCTCGAGATAGTGTGAAAACAGAAACTGCGAGAATATTCTTTAAGCGGTCCAAAGAGAAACGAGTTGAAGCCTCCCTTATTCGATGGCTAGACCTCGTGGTTTACTTATAAGAAGCAGTTTGAAATGGCTGCCTATGCAAACGACTGGAACAATGAGGAAAAGTGCTTTGCCCTAACAATGGCCTTGCACGGTCCTGCAGCAGAATTGTTGCAAACAATAGACATCGAAAAGCATAAAGATTATGTGACTTTAGTACAGGCTATCGAGAAACGGTTTGGGCATAGCCACATGCAGGAGTTTTACAAGCTCCAATTGAAAAGCCGAACGCAGCATCGAGGAGAAACTCCAAGCAAACGTAAGTAGACTAGCACATTTATCATACCCCACCCCTGCACAGTGGCCCAAATGACCTATCTAGCGGGATTTAAGTTGAGTTTTTTTTTTTCTTTCTTTCTTTTGACAACAGTCGACAAAGCTGAGAAAAGCTTTCGCATGAACTTTTATATGCATTCCTTATCAGCTACGAGGTTTTAAACTGAACATACTCGTATATTTTAGCACGTGGCCTGAAAGGTCTGACGTCTTTTAGTGATTTTCGTGCATTGAGCTAAAAAAAAACAAATTAAAGTAAACTAATACAATAACTTTTATTTTATTTAAGAAAAAGTATGTAATAAATATAAACTATATGTTTGTGACATGTCTTTTCATGTATAGTTAACAAAATGTGCTTGAAGTAAGTTGCTCTAGCAAGAAGGGTTTTTGAGCGTGTTACCGACTCTTTAGACTATAACTAACGTCGTTCAATCTTGTTCAAGCTCATTTTAGCCTTTATGTAAAGTGTGAGTCTTTGTGATGTAAAAATATCCAAAATGATAGCCAAATACGTCCAACTGTTAAGTTTGTTGTACTTTTTAGGTGAAATGTCAGTCTCTAAGCGCTCACTTTATTTCATGTGGCTTAGGTAAACTGTCGCCGCAAACAAAATTTTGGTAGGCAAGGAATTTGTATTTGGTACAATTTTAAAGGAAACAAACCTACCTCAAAAGGAAATTGAAGAAGTTTATAAAAAAATTACTAGTTTTGTAAATAGGCTTGCAGAGAAATGGAAGCCATGCCATTACAATAGGATTTTTTTTTGGAGAAAAAAATAAGTGGCTTGATATGGCTCGTTCTACATAATTTAACGTCTAAGTCAGAATTATGTCGACCCAAGACAGAGTTTGGTGAGTTCAGTTTTCAGTTTTAAATGCATTTTATTTTCTTAACACTAACTCTTACATTCTAACAAAAAATGCTTAAATGCTAGCTTACAATTACTTAACAATCTTATGCTAACTTACTGGCCCCACACAGGCACTCTAAGCTACTCTGAATGCTTATATCTATGTCTTTCGACTTCATTACAGAGTTTGGTGATCTTTGCCGTAAGTCACAGATCAGAAAAGTATGTAGTCTTGTTCAAGAAACAACGTGTGACGAGTTGATGGTGGCAGCAAGCTGCAGTTTGTATACGTCTGGAATGCGAACTACATCAAAAATTGTTTCTAATTTAAATAAAGATGATACTTCTGGACAAAAAACTAAAAAGTCATTGGATACACAAGTGAAATTACGAGTACCTAATGCTTACTCACCGGAAAATGCACTTGCACTGTATATAGATGTAGGTCACACAAAACATACATACAAGGTTACACGATACTCGTATACTCGTATATCCAAGTTACCGTAAGCTGCATTCTGCGAAGGTTATGTGCTATCCAAAACAATTAAAATTTACAAACTATTCAGCTGAAATAACACTACAGACAGAGCTGGATCTTGCATTGGAGCAAGTGGAGCAGCAGCACCTCGCGCAAGATTATATAGACTCGTTAAATAGTGCTTTGCATACATCGTTTTTAAATACATCTCAAAATTAACAGAAAATATTTTTCCCCACTAGCCTAATCGCAACGCGGCAACACTTCATAGTTTACATTCTCATAATAATAATACACACACTAAATGTACACTGACACCTAACATCAGCTTACAGCCTTTTCCAGTGTCTGTGTCTGTACTCTGTACGCAATTTCAACAGCATAGTAACGCAGTTGCAGTTTATCGAAAAAAAATACCCTCTTTCATCGAACCTATAAATTAATATCCACTGTTTTTTTGTTGTATGTGCTTCTGGAGCAGTTGTATCATGCCGCTCCATACGTCACAGTTTCTGCGCCATACGTCATAGTTTTTCCAGCTGAAATCACAGAAAACACTAAGAAATTAAACTTCCTGTCGAGCAGAGTTTCGGATCTACGCCAAATGCAAGTTATTTAAAACAACAAATTAAGGCAGTCGTGTTCGATGTAGAAGGTAGAAGAGAACATGTTGTTAGCTTCAATCGCATTAAGTTGTATATTATACGAGTATGTATGTATATTTCACAGTAGGTACGCGCTTGTTCTGTTAAGATTGTATTATTATGTTTGTTTTTATAATTTACGCGCGCCTAAGGGGTTAGATACCCATTTACTGTTGCCGGGGGCGGAAAGGTAGAAGGAGGAGAAAGGAAAATTGTTTTGTAATGGTTCGAAACTCAGGTGTATTTGGATTCGATATTAGCTCTCCAGGGGTGGCAGTCCGAATAGGACGGAGAGGTTTTTCTTCACTCATTTGTAGGATTCGAACCTTGACCCTCCGAGTGAGAAGCGATTGCTGGTGACACTACACCACGGCCACCTACGGTAGATGCCGGTTGTGAACAGGTTGTGTCTGCTGTTGACATTTCCGCTGCCTGATGTTCTTAACAATTTTCAATACCTCCATTTGAAAATCAATTGCGTCAAATTCATTAAAATCTTCAAGAGAAGGGAAAAATCATCTCTAATTCAACAGAATCCATTTTTCATTTCTTTCTTTCGATTTTTGTGTAAGGTTTTTTGAAAGATGATTTGGGTTTTTCAGCTGATCCACTACTCGATGTACTTGGAACATGTTCCATAAGGTTCTCTAAAACTTCAACTGCGACATCCTCATCTTCATAATCGTCAATATTTTGAGACAGAGTGTCTTTTGTGTTTCTTTCTTGGTATAGTTTGTCGAGGAATTGCAACTGAGATGAATAAATGTAGGCTTTAAATTTTGACGCCCTAGATCCAGATTTCTTAGTTTTTTTAGTTTTTCTAGTGATTTTCGGTACGAGTCTCTCACTTGCGTCCACTTCTTTAGAAAGTGTTTACCTATAAAAAAAAGTATTGTATTATTAAATCCAAGAAAAACTACTATTTCACTGTTCAGATTGGTTATATGTTTTCTTTTATCTATTTTAGATATATCGCTAGTGGTTGCACTTTTATGGATTTGCATTATACTTTTCTCCTCGGTGTTTCGACTATCAGTAAGATTGTCAGAGAGGTTTGCTGTGCAATCTGGTCAGCGCTACGATTAGAATGCGTTCCAGAGCCAGATATAGACAAATGGAGACCAATTGCCCAGAAATTCGAAACTCGCGCCAACTTCCCAAATTGTATTGGAGCAGTTGACGGTAAACACGTCAGAATAGTCCATCCCCTCAATTCAATGCATATCAATTATAAAGGATATTCATCTATAGTTCTGATGGCTGTAGCCGATGCAGATTACCGATTTGTTTACGCAAATGTTGGAGCGTATGGGAAGGACTGCGATTCTAACGTTTTTCAAAAATGTCAATTGTGGACATCTATTGTTAACGGTACCATAAATATACCTGAAGACTTTCAGGCTCGCAGGACCTAAAAATCCCTTATTATCTCGTAGGAGATAATGCTTTTGGTTTACATAAGCATCTCCAAGAAACATACGATGGACATAGTTTGACACTCAAGAACAGGATATTTAACTATCGGTTATCCAGAGCTCGTAGGTACGTGGAGTGTATTTTCGGAACACTGAGTAACCAATGGAGGATCTTCCATCGTGCAATTAACTTAGAACCTGACTTTTCTACGGATATAGTGCAAGCTTGTGTAGTTTTACACAATTTCGTACGCGACAGAGACGGCTTTGAAACGGAAGATATGTTGTCCATTGCAGGTTTTGGAAGTCTCCCAGGAACCCCCACAGAGGAAATGAGCAGAAATCAGGCAACAGCTTTCGCCAAATATGTAAGAGATGTCCGCTTATACTTTTCTTATCTTTTACTTAAACCACTTAATCACTTCTCCTAATTTTAACACTTCAAATTTCACTTTAGAACTGATTTGCATACCTTGGGGATGCTGGTATTTATACTCGAATGACATACTTCGAGAACAATCCTCGCCATCCAGCGTCCCATACAATTTCCAATTTGCTAGAAAATTCGATTCCACTCTCCAGTCGAGACTTTGTTATTCCAGTATCGAAATCTTCTGGTCTTCGAATATCGACATTTTCTGCTAGATGTCGCTGCTCATATTTAAGTGGTTATCACATTGCTCCCTCCCTACAGTTGTTCGTCCCGAACAACTTCGTCATTCAGCATCCCGTTGAAATGACACATTGACACAAATGGACCACTTTCAATTTTCCTCGATCCCCACGCTGGATCCGGTAGACTACGTCATTAATGCGGGTTATCACCTTGTATGGACCTTCCCAGTCCTGTTGCAATTTTGGTGATTTGCCTTTCTTACGCTGAGGATTATACAGCCAAACCAGATCTCCTTCGTTGAAACCGGAAGATTTCGCCTTAATATCGTACATAGTTTTCATGCGGCTGCTTGCTAGCTTCATCTTTTCTCTGGTGTCTTCATGCAATTTACGAATCCTGCTGCGTAAGTCATTCTCGTACTCGTTCACCTCTTTGGGCTCTGTCGGTGGGGATCCGAATTTTGCTTCACTTGGCAACCGACTTGTTTGACCAAATAAGATCTCGGATGGTGTGTGCCCTGTTGACCTATGGACCGCGTTTCGGTAGGCCATTAAGAAGAGGGGTATGTGTCGATCCCAATCCCGCTGGCAGTTGCTGACAACCTTAGATAGATGCTCATTCAAGGTCCGATTGAATCGCTCGACCATTCCATCAGATTGAGGGTGTAGTGGCGTTGTCCTTGTCTTTCTTATTCCCAAATATTGACATATTTCCTGGAAGACTTTTGATTCAAAGCTTCGCCCTTGATCAGAGTGCAGCTCCATTGGGACCCCAAATCTGCTCACCCAGTTGTTGACTATCTGTTCGGCTACGGTCTTAGCCTCTTGATTTGGGATGGCAAACACTTCCGGCCACTTACTGAAGTAATCCATGACTACGAGAGTATATCGGTTTCCATTAAAGGTTTCGGGAAACGGCCCAGCCATGTCGATGGCTATTCGTTCGAAAGGTGCTCCGACATTGTATTGTTGCATTTGTCCATGTGGCTTTACTTTTGGGCCCTTGGTAGCCGCACATCTTATGCACTTTTTGCACCAATTCTCGACATCTTGTTTAGCGCTTAGCCAATAGAAACGTTCCCTTACCTTTTGCAACGTCTTGTTTATTCCCAAATGGCCTCCTGAGATTCCGTCATGTATTTCATGGAGTACTTGGTTGACTCTGGACCGTGGCACAATTAGCTGCATACGATATGTTGTCCCATCGGCACTTTCCCATTTTCTCTTCAGCAATCCATCTTGCACAAAAAGCGAGTTACACTGTGCCCAGTATGCCTTCAGAGTTTGGCTCCGATCTGATATCTGCTGCCAGCTTGGTCTTTCCTCGTGTTCTTTCCCGGCCAATATTGGTTCGATGTCATTGTCTGCCTGTTGGGAGGAACGGATTTCGTCTATACTCCAACCCTCTATTGGCTCAGTCCTGATCATTTGGATAGTTGCCTGTTCTTTTGCTTCTTTACAATTGCAGTGTTCGCATTTTACTCCGCACGGTCGACGAGAGAGAGCATCAACATTTGAGTGGAGTGTTCCCTTGCGGTGTTGCACTTCAAAGTCGTAGCCCTGCAACTGCTCGATCCATCTTGCAACTTGGCCTTCAGGGTTCTTAAATTGGAGTAGCCATTTCAGAGCTGCGTGGTCTGTCCGGAGAATGAACTTTTGTCCGTAGAGGTACTTATGGAAATGCTTCGTTACCAGAATTAAAGCCAGAAGCTCGCGCCGGGTTACACAGTAGTTCCGTTCAGGTCTGGAGAGTACTTTGCTGTAATATGCGACCACTTTCTCTTGACCGTCATGAACTTGGGAGATCACAGCTCCGACCCAAACATTGCTAGCGTCTGCGTCCACGATGAACATTTTTCCGGGCGTGGGGTAACCCAAGATGGGGGCATTGCACAGCTGTCGCTTCAGTTCTTTAAATGCTTTTTCGCATTCTCCAGAACACCTGAACTGTCGGCCTTTTTCTGTAAGTTGATGCAGGCTCTGTGCAATGCCAGCAAAATCCTTTACGAACCTTCTTTAATACGTGGCGAGGCCCAAGAAGCTTCTCAGTTGGTGTTTATCTTTTGGAGAAGGCCAACTTTTCACGGCTTCGATTTTATCAGGATCCGTTCTTACTCCTTCCGCTGATATAATGTGACCCAGATATTTTACTTCCGGACGAAACAAGGCACACTTTTCTGGGTTGAGCTTTAAATGAGCACTTCGTAGCCTCTCAAACACTTCTTTTAGATTTTCGCGGTGCTCCTTGTACGTCTTACCTATGACGATAACGTCGTCCAAATATACTAGGCAGGTTTTCCAGGTGAGTCCTTGCAATGTTCGTTCCATTAGTTGCTCGAAGGTGGCCGGAGCGTTGCACAGTCCAAATGGCATCACTGCAAACTGCCAAAGACCACTTCCTGTAGTGAAGGCAGTTTTCTCACGATCCGCACGATTTATCTCTACCTGCCAGTAACCGCTCTTCAAGTCAAGTGTTGAAAACCATTTCGCTCCAGAAAGCATATCCAAAGTGTCATCGATTCTCGGACCACTGGAGATGCCCACGGACTCTGCGATTCTTCAATCACTCCCTCAGCTTTCATCTTCGACATCATTTCGACAACTTCTGTTTGCTTTGCCAATGGAAGACGCCTTGCATTAAATTCATTAATTCATTAAAATCTTCAAGAGAAGGGAAAAATCATCTCTAATTCAACAGAATCCATTTTTCATTTCTTTCTTTCGATTTTTGTGTAAGGTTTTTTGAAAGATGATTTGGGTTTTTCAGCTGATCCACTACTCGATGTACTTGGAACATGTTCCATAAGGTTCTCTAAAACTTCAACTGCGACATCATCATCTTCATAATCGTCAATATTTTGAGACAGAGTGTCTTTTGTGTTTCTTTCTTGGTATAGTTTGTCGAGGAATTGCAACTGAGATGAATAAATGTAGGCTTTAAATTTTGACGCCCTAGATCCAGATTTCTTAGTTTTTTTAGTTTTTCTAGTGATTTTCGGTACGAGTCTCTCACTTGCGTCCACTTCTTTAGAAAGTGTTTACCTATAAAAAAAAGTATTGTATTATTAAATCCAAGAAAAACTACTATTTCACTGTTCAGATTGGTTATATGTTTTCTTTTATCTATTTTAGTAAGATTGTCAGAGAGGTTTGCTGTGCAATCTGGTCAGCGCTACGATTAGAATGCGTTCCAGAGCCAGATATAGACAAATGGAGACCAATTGCCCAGAAATTCGAAACTCGCGCCAACTTCCCAAATTGTATTGGAGCAGTTGACGGTAAACACGTCAGAATAGTCCATCCCCTCAATTCAATGCATATCAATTATAAAGGATATTCATCTATAGTTCTGATGGCTGTAGCCGATGCAGATTACCGATTTGTTTACGCAAATGTTGGAGCGTATGGGAAGGACTGCGATTCTAACGTTTTTCAAAAATGTCAATTGTGGACATCTATTGTTAACGGTACCATAAATATACCTGAAGACTTTCAGGCTCGCAGGACCTAAAAATCCCTTATTATCTCGTAGGAGATAATGCTTTTGGTTTACATAAGCATCTCCAAGAAACATACAATGGACATAGTTTGACACTCAAGAACAGGATATTTAACTATCGGTTATCCAGAGCTCGTAGGTACGTGGAGTGTATTTTCGGAACACTGAGTAACCAATGGAGGATCTTCCATCGTGCAATTAACTTAGAACCTGACTTTTCTACGGATATAGTGCAAGCTTGTGTAGTTTTACACAATTTCGTACGCGACAGAGACGGCTTTGAAACGGAAGATATGTTGTCCATTGCAGGTTTTGGAAGTCTCCCAGGAACCCCCACAGAGGAAATGAGCAGAAATCAGGCAACAGCTTTCGCCAAATATGTAAGAGATGTCCGCTTATACTTTTCTTATCTTTTACTTAAACCACTTAATCACTTCTCCTAATTAACACTTCAAATTTCACTTTAGAACTGATTTGCATACCTTGGGGATGCTGGTATTTATACTCGAATGACATACTTCGAGAACAATCCTCGCCATCCAGCGTCCCATACAATTTCCAATTTGCTAGAAAATTCGATTCCACTCTCCAGTCGAGACTTTGTTATTCCAGTATCGAAATCTTCTGGTCTTCGAATATCGACATTTTCTGCTAGATGTCGCTGCTCATATTTAAGTGGTTATCACATTGCTCCCTCCCTACAGTTGTTCGTCCCGAACAACTTCGTCATTCAGCATCCCGTTGAAATGACACATTGACACAAATGGACCACTTTCAATTTTCCTCGATCCCCACGCTGGATCCGGTAGACTACGTCATTAATGCGGGTTATCACCTTGTATGGACCTTCCCAGTCCTGTTGCAATTTTGGTGATTTGCCTTTCTTACGCTGAGGATTATACAGCCAAACCAGATCTCCTTCGTTGAAACCGGAAGATTTCGCCTTAATATCGTACATAGTTTTCATGCGGCTGCTTGCTAGCTTCATCTTTTCTCTGGTGTCTTCATGCAATTTACGAATCCTGCTGCGTAAGTCATTCTCGTACTCGTTCACCTCTTTGGGCTCTGTCCGTGGGGATCCGAATTTTGCTTCACTTGGCAACCGACTTGTTTGACCAAATAAGATCTCGGATGGTGTGTGCCCTGTTGACCTATGGACCGCGTTTCGGTAGGCCATTAAGAAGAGGGGTATGTGTCGATCCCAATCCCGCTGGCAGTTGCTGACAACCTTAGATAGATGCTCATTCAAGGTCCGATTGAATCGCTCGACCATTCCATCAGATTGAGGGTGTAGTGGCGTTGTCCTTGTCTTTCTTATTCCCAAATATTGACATATTTCCTGGAAGACTTTTGATTCAAAGCTTCGCCCTTGATCAGAGTGCAGCTCCATTGGGACCCCAAATCTGCTCACCCAGTTGTTGACTATCTGTTCGGCTACGGTCTTAGCCTCTTGATTTGGGATGGCAAACACTTCCGGCCACTTACTGAAGTAATCCATGACTACGAGAGTATATCGGTTTCCATTAAAGGTTTCGGGAAACGGCCCAGCCATGTCGATGGCTATTCGTTCGAAAGGTGCTCCGACATTGTATTGTTGCATTTGTCCATGTGGCTTTACTTTTGGGCCCTTGGTAGCCGCACATCTTATGCACTTTTTGCACCAATTCTCGACATCTTGTTTAGCGCTTAGCCAATAGAAACGTTCCCTTACCTTTTGCAACGTCTTGTTTATTCCCAAATGGCCTCCTGAGATTCCGTCATGTATTTCATGGAGTACTTGGTTGACTCTGGACCGTGGCACAATTAGCTGCATACGATATGTTGTCCCATCGGCACTTTCCCATTTTCTCTTCAGCAATCCATCTTGCACAAAAAGCGAGTTACACTGTGCCCAGTATGCCTTCAGAGTTTGGCTCCGATCTGATATCTGCTGCCAGCTTGGTCTTTCCTCGTGTTCTTTCCCGCCCAATATTGGTTCGATGTCATTGTCTGCCTGTTGGGAGGAACGGATTTCGTCTATACTCCAACCCTCTATTGGCTCAGTCCTGATCATTTGGATAGTTGCCTGTTCTTTTGCTTCTTTACAATTGCAGTGTTCGCATTTTACTCCGCACGGTCGACGAGAGAGAGCATCAACATTTGAGTGGAGTGTTCCCTTGCGGTGTTGCACTTCAAAGTCGTAGCCCTGCAACTGCTCGATCCATCTTGCAACTTGGCCTTCAGGGTTCTTAAATTGGAGTAGCCATTTCAGAGCTGCGTGGTCTGTCCGGAGAATGAACTTTTGTCCGTAGAGGTACTTATGGAAATGCTTCGTTACCAGAATTAAAGCCAGAAGCTCGCGCCGGGTTACACAGTAGTTCCGTTCAGGTCTGGAGAGTACTTTGCTGTAATATGCGACCACTTTCTCTTGACCGTCATGAACTTGGGAGATCACAGCTCCGACCCCAACATTGCTAGCGTCTGCGTCCACGATGAACATTTTTCCGGGCGTGGGGTAACCCAAGATGGGGGCATTGCACAGCTGTCGCTTCAGTTCTTTAAATGCTTTTTCGCATTCTCCAGAACACCTGAACTGTCGGCCTTTTTCTGTAAGTTGATGCAGGCTCTGTGCAATGCCAGCAAAATCCTTTACGAACCTTCTGTAATACGTGGCGAGGCCCAAGAAGCTTCTCAGTTGGTGTTTATCTTTTGGAGAAGGCCAACTTTTCACGGCTTCGATTTTGTCAGGATCCGTTCTTACTCCTTCCGCTGATATAATGTGACCCAGATATTTTACTTCCGGACGAAACAAGGCACACTTTTCTGGGTTGAGCTTTAAATGAGCACTTCGTAGCCTCTCAAACACTTCTTTTAGATTTTCGCGGTGCTCCTTGTACGTCTTACCTATGACGATAACGTCGTCCAAATATACTAGGCAGGTTTTCCAGGTGAGTCCTTGCAATGTTCGTTCCATTAGTTGCTCGAAGGTGGCCGGAGCGTTGCACAGTCCAAATGGCATCACTGCAAACTGCCAAAGACCACTTCCTGTAGTGAAGGCAGTTTTCTCACGATCCGCACGATTTATCTCTACCTGCCAGTAACCGCTCTTCAAGTCAAGTGTTGAAAACCATTTCGCTCCAGAAAGCATATCCAAAGTGTCATCGATTCTCGGACCACTGGAGATGCCCACGGACTCTGCGATTCTTCAATCACTCCCTCAGCTTTCATCTTTGACATCATTTCGACAACTTCTGTTTGCTTTGCCAATGGAAGACGCCTTGCATGTTGACGGATTGGTCGAGCGGCTCCGGTGTCAATGTGGTGTTGAACAATATGCGTACGTTCATATTCTCCGTCTTGTGTAGCAAATATATCAGCGTACTCACCGATTAGTTTTTCTGCCAGGATTCGCTGATCTTCGTCCAGATTACAGAGGCTGAGAATTTTGTTCTTGATTTTTATGCTCTGAACTGTTGTGACCGGTTTTGCACACTTTTTTTCCGTTGTGGTCGATATAGCCTCAACAGGTACGCATTTTCCCACTATCTCCCCCTTTTTCACATTTACACTGAATGTCTTTGGATTTAGAATCCTTACAGGGACCATGTTGTTCTTTGGCTCTACTGAGGTCTTTCCCACCATGAAGTCTCTTTTCTTTTCTGGCTCCATCAAATAGAATCGGTGGCTACCAGGACCACCTTCCACTTTTGCCCACAAAATTGCTTCTGACGAAGGCTCTACACTCTGATTGCTGCAGATGACGACATTTGAGACTGTGGTATTGGCGTTTCCGTATATCATTGGTATCTCCATGTTTCCGTATTTCAGGGTTTGTGCCCCCAAGTCGACTACAAGTCCATGTTCTCTCATGAAGTCTGTACCAATGATGCACTCGCCACATATGTCAGCTACCAGAAACGCGTGAGTGAATGTTATTCCGGCCAGTTGGATTTTTATGCGGACTTCACCATATACCTTAATCGTTGCTCCTGTAGCTGTTCGCAAGCTGCAACTGCTAGTGTTATGCAGCCAAGACTTCTGCACAAGATTCCTCCTGATGATTGAGGCCGTGGCACCGGTGTCTATTGTTGCCATCCATTTTTCTTTTCCACTGACTACTTCTACTAGAAGGCTTTCGCTGCGTCGTTTTGCCAGCGAGACTTGGATGATGGTCCTGGGGCCGTCGACTCCTGCTACCAACTTCCGCCCCGCGAAGTTGGTGCTTAAGCATTTCCCGACTGATGGCTTCGGGAAAGTTGACTGGCTTCGGGAAGGTTGACCGTCTTCTTGTTAGCTGTTTCTGCGGGTTTCTTCCTCTGTTTGCTTGTCACCACAGTGAGGGCAGTCTTTTCGTCGCACCGGTTCTTTACACTGCCTTTGAAGGTGTCCTATTTTATTGCAATTCCAGCAGCGCATTATTCGTCTATCCCGTCGAGTTTCTCGTTCCTCGGCACTAATTCTTGTGCAGGAACATTCGACAGATGCTACTTCCCTGACGAAATGTGTTCCCCTGGAAGCCTGATTGGCTGCTTCCATCGCCAGAGCGAAGGCAAGTGCTTCAGCAAGGGTTCTTTTCCCGGCCATCCTTACTGCTGACTGTAGCTTCGAATCTGCAATTCCCCTGATAAATGCATCTTTTGCCATTTCGTCGATAATTTCCTGTCCTGCGGTGGGGTATGACAGATGTGCCAGTCTACTCACGTCTGCTTGGAGCTGCTGCAGTGTTTCTCCTCTTTGCTGCGTTCGGCTTTGCAATTGGACCTTGTAGACCTCCTGCATGTGGCTATCTCCAAACCGTTTCTCGATAGCCTGTACTAAAGTCACATAATCTTTATGCTTTTCGATGTCTACTATTTGCAGCAATTCTGCTGCACGACCGTGCAAGGCCATTGTTAGGGCAAAGCACTTTTCCTCATTGTCCCAGTCGTTTGCACAGGCAGCCATTTTAAACTGCTTCTTATAAGTAGACCATGAGGTCTGACCATCGAATGAGGGAGGTTTGAAATCTTTTCTCCTTGGACCACTTAAAGAACATTCTCGCAGTTTCTGTTTTCGCACTGTGTCGAGCACTTTTGCCAGTTGCTCAACTTTGTTGTACATTTGTTCAAATTTTTCGCCAACATTCTTCTCTATTCTTTCAAATTTGTTATCCATTTCTTCGAACTTTTGGTGTAGAACGTTATTTTGTTCTTCCAGTTTTTGCTCTAGACTATTCTTTTGTTCATCCAGCTTTTGTTCGAGACTATTCTTTTGTTCTTCCAGATTTTTCTTTTGTTCGTCGAGACTGCTCTTCTGTTCGTCCATTTTGTGTTCCAGACTGTTCTTCTGTTCTTCCAGATTTTTTTTTTGATCATCCAGCTTTTGTTCGAAGCTATTCTTTTGTTCTTCCAGGTTTTTCTTTTGTTGGTCGAGACTGTTCGTCCATTTTTTTGTTTTGTTCATCCATTTTTAATAAGAGGAGTTGCATCATTGCAGCCATGTCATTGCCGGTACTTGTCTGTTCATCCTCGTCAACATCAAAGGAATATGCATCAGGATCATGTCCCTCGTTGTTCAAAGCCTCCTGAAGTCGGAGCACCAGGTCACTTTTTCCTCCACTGGCGCTGAGGCTTCTCTTGTTCAACTCGGATTTGAGTTGGACGAGGGTCAACTGCAATAGTTTTCGACCCATTCTAGCTTTTTCAAATAGTCAGAAAACACAGTTTTTTTTTTTTTTTTTTTACACACAATAAGTCCTATCCCACTTCTGACACCAATGTAGAATGTTTGTGTGGATACAAATGATAGAACTTATTCTTTTCAATAGAAATCGCTTTATTCAGTACAGTTATAATTCACTATTTAATTGTTTCTCTCAGTACAATCCAATTTCTCAACCGCTTATACTTTTATATCTTTTATCTTTTACTTAAACCACTTAATCACTTCTCCTAATTAACACTTCAAATTTCACTTTAGAACTGATTTGCATACCTTGGGGATGCTGGTATTTATACTCGAATGACATACTTCGAGAACAATCCTCGCCATCCAGCGTCCCATATAATTTCCAATTTGCTAGAAAATTCGATTCCACTCTCCAGTCGAGACTTTGTTATTCCAGTATCGTAATCTTCTGGTCTTCGAATATCGACATTTTCTGATAGATGTCGCTGCTCATATTTAAGTGGTTATCACAATATAATGTTTTTGTCAGAAAATCAGTTAAATATATGAAAAAAAATTATTTATAATGTACCTATATTATATTATATTTATATATATATAATGTTCAATTTTTTTAAGTTTTCAAATCTTCATAGCCGTCTATAATTTCCGTACAAATGGCTTTCCACGCTTCCAGCGTCTTAAATTTATCTTTATATTTTGGATTTGTTTTGGCCCACAGAACTACTCGTGATTGAACTGATGAAATCAGTCGATTAATAAGAATGTCAAATGAATCGTTCATATTTCGAACAATAAAATTTCAAATGAGTAAATTAAAATGAAATAATATAATAATTTGCCGAAGTCCGCTTTTACACAGCGCATGAGTGTAATGCGCATGTTTTGGTTATTTTCTTTTATACTGTCATTCAGTGATGCGCACATTTTTACACGAAGCCTTTTCCCCTTCTTTGGGTTTTCATGTTATTGGACAGCTCTCTTTCATTTCATCTTTGGCGCTCAGTGTTTCATAATTGAAAATGAGCCTGCTTGTTAATTCTTTGGTCCATTTAAGTTCATCCGCCATACTGAAATGTTTTGCTCGTAACAACAGCCAAGGAAATAATGGAGCAAATGCGAAGAAGAAAAAAGAAGGAGAAAAAGAAATGTCAAAAAGATGTAAAGAAAAACTTACCCACATGAAGTGGGAATTTGGTTAATTGGGTATTTTTTGTTTCATTTTCCCTCTCTTTTGAACTCATTTGAATCTTTCAAAACATGCGACGTGTAAAAATGGACGAACCGAACCGAAACTAAATCGTATATGTGTGAACAATCAATTGCTTTTATGAAACTTGGACACGAATTGAAACAGAATAGAAACCGAACGAAACCGATTCGTGTCGAGGGGCCTTTCGGTTCTATTAGGTTTCTATTAGCAACCGGAAACTGACCGAATCACAGTTTCATACTTGTTGGGTGGCTACCGAAAACGAACCGAACCCAACCGTATACGTGTAAAACGAGCCTAAGGCAACACTCTTTTTAATTTTAAACTTTCTTATCTATGGAAATACCTTACTATAGTTCTTTAGTTTATATTTTTTTTGTTGCGTTTTTAAGGAAACTTTATTCTTGTAAAATGTACGTAATTTAATTTTAGCTTTAAACTTTTTCATCTTTTTTCTTTTACTTTTACTGTGTTTTTTACCAAAAAAAACACGCAAGTGCAATAATATTGGTGTATGGTTTATTATTTATTAAATACATAATTGCGTGAACGTATTTAATTTATATTTATTATAGTAGTTCCTAAAAATTGTTTCGTTGTTGATTTTTTTGGTTATTTTTAATGCATGAAATATTTAACAAGTAATTTAATTTAATTTAATGGGGGCTCAGGCCCCCATTTATTTCGCTTAATGTAAGTTTATACTAACTTACTAGGACTTAAAAACGGGTTAGGAAGTAAGGGAATGGTGGAGGAGATCAAATTTAGGATAAGAAGTGCTCAGGTTAAAATCGAAAAGGGGGAGGTTTAAGTTGAGCTTACGGATCATGCGGGAGATTGGTTCGTTAGAGTCATAAGAGGTGCGGTGGGTTGGGATATAGAAGAGACGAGGACAGCGTAAATTACGAGGGTTAGTGTTAAAGGAAATAGAATTGTAAATGGAAGTCAATGGAAAATGTCAGCTACCTCTGCATTTTTCGAGGGTATTCAGTTAAGAAGTTTGAGGCGGTCGCGATAGGGAGGTAAGATAAATGGGTCACCCTAGGGTAGTCCGCGAAGAGAAAATCGAAGAAAACGACGTTGAATGTTCTCGATTCGGGATATATGAATTCACTGAAAGGGGGACCATACTTGGCTGGCATATTCAATGAGGGGCCGGACAAGGGTAATGTAAAGTGACCTTGCCACTTAAGGGTTGCGAAATTCTTTAGACCAACGTTTAATAAAACCGAGCAATGAGTTGACTTTAAGGATTATCTCATTCATATGCCAACGGAAGTTTAACTCTCTATCGTATAAAATTCCAAGGTCTCGAAGGAATTGAACCTGGGGTACAGGTTGGTCATGCAGAAAATAAAGTCGAGAGGGGGATTGATTGGACTTACCAGACATTGTAGATTGGTATTTGGAGACATTAGGCTCAAAGAAATTTTTTAAACACCAAGTAGAAAACCTACCGAGGTCTTCTTGAAGGAGAATGGAGTCTTGAGGTGAAGAAATAGTTTTGGAGAACTTTGTGTCATCGGCTTATATGGACACAGAGCAGTGTTTGATAATATTCTCGAGATCGTTTATAGTTAAAATGAAAAATAGGGAACCTAAATGGCTGCCTTGTAGGACATCAGAAGTGGCTAAAAACGGGGTCGAGAAGGCTGACCTAAAGCGAACGCTATAGTAACGGTTCTAAAGATAAGAAGATATCCAATTTAACAATATGGGGTCAAAACCGTGGGAGGACAATTTCAAAAGGATCAGCTGATGTGATATTTTATCGAAGGCCTTATCGAAATCTGTAGCAGTAACTTCATTTTCGATGCCATTTTCTAGGGCTGAAAGCGCAAAGGATACGAATTCAACTAAGTTTGTAGTAGTTGATCTACATTTTAGAAATCCATGCTGTCTGGGTGATATAAGTGACTTGCACTGAAAGCTTAGAACTTCATATAAAAAAGTTTCGAACATTTTAGGTATGTGAGAAAGCTTAGCAATGGGACGGTAGTTGGTTACTTCATTCTTTGATCCCTTTTTGTGAACCGGGGTTATGAAAGAGGTCTTCCAACCTTGGGGGAATTCCCCTTGTTTGAGGGACAGATGAAAGACGGGGGAAAGTGGGTGCGAAAGATTGGAGGCACATTTTTTGAGAAATATTGCTGGGAGCCCATCTGGACCGGATACAAAGATTGGTGTTGGATGAGTTAACAAATAACCATTCGTCTTTAGCCGGTAAATTATTTTTGAAATTCCGTTTGTTTTTGTGGTGAGATGTTGGGAATATTGTGCATTGTCTGATGGTGATGCCATACCTCTTTTTGAAAAATTCAGAAATCCAAGCAACATCTGCATAGTTTAGAGCACCTTTGATGAGTAGGGTGGTGAACATCTGATTCATTCTGCGGAGTCGGTCTAACCTGCCTTGCCACTCTGAAGGTATCCACATCGTGTTAAATTGTGTAGCAAGTTTCCCTGAGGCGGCGACAGGAGGGGTTGGCGTTGGAGCAATTATATCATTAGATTTTTGAATCAAAGTTGAAATTGAAGTATTGTAACTGTTGTGCGGTGGGGGATGAGTTGGAGGAAAATCAATTTTGTGACATACTGTTACAATGAGATTTTCTAAATCGTTCAACACTGTTTTATTCGTGTGAGTTTGTAGAGGTTCACATATAGAGGGCAAACGGTTCGGTAGATTGTGACACACAAAAATCGCCATTAGATGGCAGTGTAATTAAAATAATAAAAAACAATCCTAAAGGTTGGTAGAAGTGGAGTAAGAGAATAACGAGAGAAATGGTTGATAACATTGGTAACCATCAAGGAGCTCGCTTGTGCGTTGGCCCCCCAGTTAATTAATTAAAAAAAAGGAAAAAACTAAATTGTGAATTTGTAATTAAGTATATATGTAAAAGATCGTAAAAGAGAAAAAGTTAATAAAATTAATTAGTGAAACAAAGTGGAACATTATTTTGTACCAAACGCAATAAACGATATTGGTGACCCCAACGTTGAACCACTCAACCACCGTTAATTTTTAACGGCACCACACAATACCAACGCCAAGCCATCACGCCATAACGGCAACGGAGCACCAAACCGCAATTCCATCACACCACCACGCCACCAGGTCCACACCAGCCTTACCTGGTGGCCCCAAGTTTTCCACGAGTTATTCTAAAAAAAAAAAAAAAAAATTTATAATGTTTGGATTGACATATTTCACCACTGCCAATATACTACGCAGACTTTCATCTCAGGTGCACAACCGCCAATACAACATACATACATACATCAGAATAGCATCACGTGTCAGCACACCAACAGTTCTCTAACATAACCTCAACAATTACCACACCAACGACTTCAACACAGCGCAAGCAAATCGCTGGCCCAACAATCCTCAACGACAATACAAGAACTTTATGGTTACATTCGAAGTACAGCAAGCACACTACTCACGTATTTATACATATCTATTGAATTAAAATTAAAATCACATTTCGCAATTAACTTCAATGAATTAAAATTTTTACTATTATTTATATATATATAAAATCAATTTTTTTATTATTCATATTTAAAAAAAAAATACATAATTACATAATTTTAATAATTTAAATACATATTACAACATTATATCATACATATATATGTATAGTGGCGAATCGTTCCCCTTTAAACGACAAGCAAAAGTGCATAAAAGTGCTCGTTGTAAACTCCGCCAAATTTGTAAACCAACCTTTGGATTCAAAACAATCGGAAAGCATTATTTTTTTTGTAATCAGTCGAAAAAATGGTCGATGACGAACCCCCTCATCTACTCCCTCACGTTCTGGCTGCACAGAACAACGCAGCTGTGCAACCGAGTGGTGTTGTACAAACAGTCGCGATTAAGCTACCAGAATTCTGGACCAAAATGCCAGCAATTTGGTTTCTCCAAATTGAATCCCAATTTACAATTCGAAACATAACTGTCGAACAGTCAAAATTCCATCACGTTGTTCAATCATTACCACAAGACGTGGCCGCAAGTGTATATGATATCCTCATCAAAGAGTCCAACACTCCTTATACAAACCTTAAAAAAGCACTTATAGAGCGTCACTCCATGAGCGAGAGTAAAAGAATCGAGGCACTGTTGTCGGGGGAAGAAATGGGCGATAAAAAAAACCATCTGAGTTTTACCGAAGACTTCAGACATTGGCGGGGCAGTCAATGATTGTCACTGAAAGCTTGGTTCTAGAACTCTGGAAACGCCGCCTTCCCACACTTGTTCAGGTATCGATTAAGTCAAGCTCAAAGACAAAAGTAGAAGATCTGCTTGAAATAACTGACGACATTTTCGAAGTTTACCGACAACAACAACAAAATGCTTCTTCTTTCCCAATTTCATCCCATTCCGCCCAATCCATTTCCGAACTCACCTGCATGAACCAAACCCTACAGGCTGAAATGCATGAAATTAAATCCATGCTGTCAAATCTTACCTTGGATAACCATCCGAGTTTTCGAAAGCGACAAAGGCCAAATTCTCACCTACAACGCACGCGTCACGCATCGAGCTCAAAACACGGACACAGATACAACAACTTTAGCAATAATGTCGATCCACCAGGCAGCAGTGGTCAGAACAGAAATAAAATGTGCTGGTTTCACACCAAATACGGCGACAATGCACAAAAGTGTTCGAAACCCTGCAGCTTTATGAGGCAACACCCAAATTAAAAACTACTGTCATTATGGCGGCTTATGACAGTAGTAAGCCAACAAAACACTGCAGCCTCTTTGTCAAAGATCCATTTCAAATATTGCATTTTTAATCGATTCTGGCTCGGATGTATCCGCCATTCCTTCGTCATGTTTCAAGGCACCCAATTCAAAACCAGACCAAGTTATTTCTGCAGCTAACGGCTCTGCAATCACTGTCTTTGGAACTAAATACCTCCGGACAACTTTAGGCTTTCGTCGACTTTTCGACCACACATTTCTAATTGCAGCGGTAACAAAACCTATAATTGGTGCAGATTTTTTACGAAAAACTGGCCTAGTTATAGATGTCAAAAATTCAAGATTAATCGATCCACTCACAAACACCAATGTTAATGGTATTCCCTGCCGAGAAAATGTCACAACACCACGTTTTTTCGCTGTTGAACAGAGGTATAATAACATCTTAAAACAGTTTCCATCACTACTGGAAACTCCTGATTTCAACTTCCCGGTAAAGCACACAGTCACGCACCACATCCTTACAGAATGACTCTGCAGACCATCTTCGTCACCTTGCGCATCACCTTTACACATGGCACCTAAATGGGAAGCAAACGATTGGAGACCATGCGGGGACTATAGAATGCTAAACGCAATCACTATCCCTGACAGGTACCCACTACCTCATCTCCATGACGTGACCACCATCGTCGATGGATGCACCATTTTCTCAAAAATCGATCTCCTTCGCGCATACCATCATATTCCTATGGCACCGGAAGACGTGACCAAAACCGTAGTAACAACACCATTTGGCCTATTTGAATTCACGCATATGCCATTCGGCCTTCGAAATGCGGCGCAAACGTTCCAACGCTTCATGCACCAAGTCACAAGAGGCCTCGACTTTATATTCGTCTACGTAGACGATATCCTAGTCGCTAGCAAATCGGAAAAGGAATACGAAAGCCATCTTGGTATTTTGTTCCGACGTCTGTCCGAATTTGGCCTTCGCATAAAAGCTTCCAAATGCGTATTCGGTGCATTCACACTACAGTTCTTGGGATTTGAAATCTCGAAAGAGGGAATCCAACCATCACAAGAACGAGTGAAGAAAATACGTAACTTTCCTGAGCCAAAATCGATTAAAAATGTGCAACGATTCTTAGGTATGCTCAATTATTATCATCGCTGTATACTTAATCTTGCAAGAACTTTAATACCAATCTATAACCATTTAACAACCATTTCCAAAATTAAGAACTCACAAAACAATTTTACATGGCCGACAAACTGTCAAGAGGCTTTCACAAAGGCAAAGCAAAAACTGGCTGAAGCAACCCTTCTCACACATCCCATAGAAAATGCTACACTTAGCATCACCACTGATGCATCAACCACCGATGTTGGAGCTGTAATACAGCAACTGAGGGGGGATCATTGGGAACCAATCGCCTTCTTCAGCAAAAAGCTTTCGCCCACACAATCTAGGTATTCAGCATTCGATAGAGAGCTTCTCGCAATCTACCTAGCTATCCAACACTTTCAGAACTTTGTCGAAGGCCAAGATTTTCGCGTCTTCACAGACCACAAACCTCTCACTACAGCCTTAACCACCAAAACCAAACGCAGTCCCAGACAAGAGCGACAACTCGATTTTATATCCCAGTTCACAAATGATATAAAATATGTCAAAAGCTCATTAAATGTCGTAGCCGACACCCTATCACGACCAAATACAGACTCAATTGAGCTGGTCATCCCTGGTATCGAAGACCTTGCTAAGGCACAAGCCGACGACAAAGAACTCATAGCACTTAGGTGTAATAAACTCACAAAATCCAAAATCAAGCTAGAAGCTATTAAAATACCTACTTTAAACCTACCCTTATGGTGTGAAACCTCCACCAACAACAACCGACCATATATTCCCGAAAACAAACGAAAATCTATGTCTCATTCAATACATTCTCTCGACCACCCAGGAATTCGCGCCACGCGCAATAAAATTAAAAAGATATACTTTGGCCCAAAATGAACAGCGACATCAATACCTGGGCGAGGAATTGTATTCCATGCCAAAAAGAAAAAGTCATTAGACACACTAAATCGCCATGCGATAATATAAGTATACCTGGAGGACTATTTCAGCACATACACATGGATATTGTCGGTCCACTGCCTCCATCAAACGGCTATAAATACATCCTAACAATTGTAGACAGATTCTCCAGATGTCCAGAGGCATATCCCATTCGAGATATAACTGCAGATACGATTGCGAGTACCTATGTCCGTGAACACGTTTCAAGGTTTGGAGTTCCCAATACTATCACCACGGACCAAGGGTCGCAGTTCGAATCAAAACTATTTAGGGAACTAAGCAAAGTCCTTGGGATGTCGCGCATTCGCACCACCGCCTACCACCCACAGGCCAATGGCATGGTAGAGAGGTTTCACCGCCAACTCAAAACAGCAATTCGATCATCTGGAAATAAACAACACTGGATACAGATGCTTCCGTTAATACTGTTAGGCATTCGCACCTCGATTAAAGAAGATTTAAAGCACACTCCTGCCGAACTCTTATACGGAGAAAACATTAAAGTTCCACATGATTTGTTCTCATCAACTAGCAAAGACAATGATGAATTTAAGCTACTCGTAATCGAACAACTCAAAACATTTTACAAAAACATACCAAACACAACACTCGAAACCCGGAAAACCAAAACATCCATAAACATCCCTAAAAATTTATACACCTGCGGCTACGTCTTGATAAGAACTGATAGGGTAAAACAAAGCCTAGAATCACCTTATGAAGGCCCTTACAAAGTTATTAGGCGCCTTAGAAAACAATTTGTGATTGAGAAATTAGGACGACCAATAACGATTTCAATTGACAGACTTAAACCATTTTTCACAACAGCTGACAGCTGTCTGGGAGGGGGGTGATGTAGAGGTTCACATATAGAGGGTAAACGGCTCGGTAGATTGTGACACACAAAAATCGCCATTAGATGGCAGTGTAATTACTCGTAAAATAATAAAAAACAATCCTAAAGGTTGGTAGAAGTGGAGTAAGAGAATAACGAGAGAAATGGTTGATAACATTGGTAACCATCAAGGAGCTCGCTTGTGCATTGGCCCCCCAGTTAATTAATTAAAAAAAAGGAAAAAACTAAATTGTGAATTTGTAATTAAGTATATATGTAAAAGATCGTAAAAGGGAAAAAGTTAATAAAATTAATTAGTGAAACAAAGTCGAACATTATTTTGTACCAAACGCAAGAAACGATAAGTTCATCATTAAGCTCACTGATTTTATCGAATATGATATCAAACATGGACCCGTAATGATTTGAGAGTTGGTAATTGTTTGTTGCAGGTTCGAGATGGAGATTGGATGTGGATTATTGGAGATGAATATCGATGTCTTCCCGGAGAGAGTTGATGCAATTACATGTTTTCTTGTTGGAATTCATCACTGCGGATCCGATTGATATAAATTCACTTAAGACTGTATCAAGGTGGCGCCTGTATGCTTCTTCATTTCTTCATCTTGCACTTTCTAGCTCAATTGAACGCGCAACTTGTTTTTCAATGCTATGACCAAAGTCTTCCGCACATCTTACACTTTGTTAAAAGACTGTTAGTTTGTCCGTTATCAGTCTGACGAGTGAGATATGGTTGGATTCATTGGAGTCACTGATGAACTTGATTGCTAGGAGCACATTTGAGAGACAAATACTGATACACTCATCACAGAAGAACAGTAGATTTTCGGAGAACTCTTTAAGGAAGACCGTATTACTTTTATTTAGGCCGATACAAATAGCATGGAATATTTTACCGCAGATCCGCTTACAGGCAATAAAGTCAGCATTATTGTCGTTAATAGAGCAGTTGGTTAATCCACAAGAAGACATGACGAAGACCAGGAAAACAAAAAGCAAATTGCGGAGAAAAAAAATGAAAAATGCATTAAACGCACTGTCGCGAAATGAACAGACTAGTAGGTCAACAAAAAAAAGGCGCGTCAGCGATAACAATTATTGGGTAAGAAATTAGGTTATTAGATTGATTTAACTGGAATAAGCGAAATAGGAAATTCTCAAATTATGGAGTAAAGTAAGAGGGCGACTGAATACAGAGGCGGTTTGTACTGAACTGAAACCTTATCTGAACTTTTTTAATTTGCATTTATATGTATAGAGGAATAGGCCTACTGGGGAAGAACAAAAAAAAAAACGCATTGATATTCTACCTTCATGGGTAATGTGGAAATGTATACATACATAATTAAATATTTTCGATTTTGTGATCAATTTTGAAAATTTACCCTATTGTTTAGATCTAAACAAAATTTATCGGATCGGCCCTGACTACAGAGCTTAGTAGACCATACTGTAAGCCGAATTATACAGGTGCAGTCGCAGGTTTTTGAAAATCATATTTCAGAAAACAATAATAATATAAGTTTAACTGCAATACAAAAATGGGGCTGCGGTGGAAACAGTGGACACGCAACCTATCGCCAAAAGTTTCAGGTTGGTGAAACTGTTTGCTTTGTTGCTTTACAAATTCAGCTTGGATCGACAATTTTGTGGAAAAACCCACGACCTTCGTCAACTCGCTATGTCGGCCCCTAAAACTAATTTGCCAAAAGGAATCGACTGAATTAATTCGTCGAGGCTGATAATATAAAAAGCCAAATATTGTCAATTGAACCAACAACTACCAACTTATTTACCATTTCCCACGAATTTCATTGTACCATGCTGGATGGCAAAACATTTGGCGTCCTTGCAGAAGCCTCTACACAGACATGTGGAATTTACGCAGCAGTACCAAAAAATATGAATAAATATAAATATTAAATAAAATTTGATAAAAACTTACCGAGTTAATGCAAATCTTTTAAAATATGGCTTATCAACTCTTCATGCATGGATCCGATTTTTTGAATGTGTCTTGCACATATCGTCAAACTTTCAGTTAAAAAATGGCAAGTTCGCGGTGAAGATAAGCTGGAGGGCTTATGGGCTTATTAGTGGATATAGTGGATATACCTATAGCTAGTAGTGGCAATACTAACAATAGTAATAATGCCAGACGATTTTTTAGCCAACCAGATTTGGTAGGTCGCATCACAGGAGTTAATGAAGAACTCAAATACAACTGCAGTGTAATTTTACGTGTGTTGGCTTGTGGATATGACGTCAATACGGATGCATTCCGCTCATATGCCATGGGAACAGCTGAAATGTTTGTCGACACATATCATTGGTTTTACAGGCCGTCATCTGTTCACAAGGTCTTAATACACGGTGCAGACGTAATAAATCATGCAGCATTTCCTATTAGTATAATGTCTTTCGGAATATACGGCAGAACCATACCCGTAAAGACAAGCGATGTAATATGATGGAAGATGTCATGAAAGGGTTATTATATCATCGGATCCTCTTATAACGTCTTTGTCAAAAACAACAAAAAATTCTAAAGAAGACATTAAGTTGGATAAAGCAGTTGCAGGATTGTTCGCTAATAATAATACTCTGAATGATTCAGATTCATCGGATTCCAATTAAATAATTGCTTATAAAATATGTAAGCCTTTTTTTGCTTAATATAATAAAAATAAAACAAACTTAACTATTGAAAATTTTTAAAATTCTTAATAAAGAGTCTGCCATCTAACGTTTTTTTTTCAACTAGTGCTTATTTCGTGAATATTAACACTTAGCTCATGTCTGATTTGACAGATAATTAGTTTTATCCTTCCGCTGAACGAATATGGTTGTGTATACGCTTGAACAATGCTTCGCTAAGTGGGCCTGCGATCGACTTAGAGAAGATGCCGATTTTGCCAAAAAAATCATCTTTTCAGATGAAGCTCATTTTGATCTTGGCGGGTATGTAAACAAGCAAAATTGTAGCATTTGGGGCACAGAAAACCCGCACGCATACATTGAAAGGCCGATACACCCCAAACGAGTCACTGTTTGGTTCGGATTTTGGTCCAGAGGCATAATTGGGCCATTTTTCTTCGAAAATGAGCAAAGAGTGGCCGTTACAGTCAATGGCGATCGTTATCGGGCCATGTTGAACGAATTTTTGTTTACAAAAATTGAAGAGGAGGATACTGGCAACATTTGGTTTCAACAGGACGGCGCTACGTGCCACACAGCAGAAGCTACACTCAATGTTTTGCGCCCTGATTTTGAAGATCGCATTATCAGCCGCAGAGCTGATGTCGTTTGGCCACCTCGGAGCTCCGATTTGACACCGTTGGACTATTATTTGTGGGGTGCCGTAAAAGATAAGTGTTACGCCGACAAGCCAGAGACATTTGACGCTTTAAAGAACAATATTCGTGAAGCCATTGGTGAAATACAGCTGCACACAATCGATAATGTGCTTAAAATTGGACCGATCGTGTAGGCTACTGCATGGATCGTGTAGGCTACTGCATGAAATTATTTTCCATTATTAACCGGAAGGATAAATCTAATTATCTGTCAAATCAGACACGAGCTAAGTGTTACCATTCACGAAATAAGCACTAGTTGAAAAAAAAACGTTAGATGGCGGACTTTATTTATATAATACCGTTGTATGGGAGATATGAGAAATAGTTAACATAGAAAATTTAAATTTGGACAATAAGTGATGAACACAATCACAAACCTTAAGTTTAAATTTTCATTGAAAAATCTTTTCATTTACTTGAGTTAATATTAAAATTATATATACTAACAGAGTTGCTTGGCCCATTGTGCGCTGGCCACGAATTTATCGACGAAATGTCAAAGGACGCATTCATCAGGGGAATTGCAGATTCGAACCTACTATCAGCAGTAACGATGGCCGGGAAAACCCTCGCTGAAGCATTTTCCTTGTGATACAAGCAGCCAATCAGGCTTCTAAGGAAATTCGTCAGAGAAATAGCATATGTTGAATGCCGAGGGACGAGATACTCCACAGGATAGACGAAGAATGCACTGCTGGAACTGTAATAAAATAGGACATTTTCAAAGGCGTAAAAAGTGTAAAAAATCCGTGCAACGGAAAAGCTCCCCTCACTTTGGTTACAAGCAAATGGAGGACGAAACCGGCAGAAATGGCTACAGAGAAACCGGTTAAACTTCCCGAAGCCAACAGTCGGGAAATGCTTAAGCATCAACTTCGTGGGACTGAAGTTGGTAGCAGGAATCGACGGCCCCAGGACCACCATCCAAGTCTCGCTAGCAAAACGATGCAATGAAAGCCTTCTAGTAGAAGTAGGCAGTGGAAAGGAAAAATGGTTGGCAACTGTAGACACCGGTGCCACGATCTCAATCATCAGGAGCGATCTGGTTCAGAAATTCTGGTTGCATAACACCATCAGTTACAGCTTGAGAACAGCTACCGGAGAAACGGCTCAGGAATATGGTGAAGTCCGCATAAAAATCCAACTTGCCGGAATAACATTCGTTTTTCTGATGGCTGATGGCTTCTGGCTTTAATTCTGGCTACGAAGCATTTCCATAAGTACCTCTATTCACAAAAGTTCATTCTTCGGACACAGCATGCAGCTCTGAAATGGCTACTCCAATTTAAGAATCTTTAAGGAAAAGTTGCCAGATGAATCGAGCAGGAAAACTCAAAACTCAAATGCTGATGCTCTCTCTCGTCGACCTTGCGGAGTGAAATGTGATCAATGCAACCGTAAAGAAGCGAAAGAACAGGCCACTATCCAAATGATCACGACTGAGCCAATAGAGGGGTGGAGTATAGATGAAATCCGTTCCTCCCAACAGGCAGACAATGACATCGAACCAATATTGGCCTGGAAGGAACACGAGGAAAGACCAAGCTGGCAGCAGCTATTAGACCGGAGCCAAACTCTGAAGGCATACTGGGACTCGCTTTGTGTGCAAGATGGATTGATGAAGTGACAATGAGAAAGTGCAGATGGGACAACATCTCGTTTTTCAGTTTTTTTTCAGTTTTAAATGCATTTTATTTTCTTAACACTAACTCTTACATTCTAACAAAAAATGCTTAAATGCTAGCTTACAATTACTTAACAATTTTATGCTAACTTACTGGCCCCACACAGGCACTCTAAGCTACTTTGAATACTTATATCTATGTCTTTCGACTTTATTTACATTTTATTTAGGAATACTTATTTTGTTTACTTAAGGCTAAGAAAAAAATATGTTTCTTCAATGCTAACCTAAACCTATGTAAGCTGGCCACCGCTATTCACAGAGCAAATAAATTGATCAGCTCTGCCTCATTAGTGAGGCTGGTCCGTAATTGACGGAAACGACGACGAAACATCTTCCCCATCATTCAACTACCAGAAATGCTGGTGCTGCCGAATGACATCCTTCTTATCGCGATTCCCACCGCCCTACTGAACCTGAGGCGATCCACACTGCCGTGTGCGACGTCTCTACCGTAGTTGAGTCGCCTGTCCCCAGCTGTCCGAGCGACATGGAAGATTAACGGCACCGCTGATCTATCCTGGATCAACCCTATCTGATCTAGGTAAAGGAATGCTTCCGGTGGAACGAAGCCGTCAAAGCGCACACTCTCGTTGTAAAGGTAATTGGGGTAGTAAGCCCCAGATAAAAGGTTATTCGTCGAGGTCATTGCGCTTGCAATGTGCCTTCGAGTCAGCTTAATTACGAAGTTGTCCACTCGTATTAGGTTCGCCCTGTTGTAAAGACCTCATTAGGATAAAATGTCTTGTACTCCGACTCTGGTGTTCTGTACAAGCGAAGACAAGCCCTAAGGCAAGCCCTCTCAAACACCCGAATCTTTTCAATTAAGCTTGCTCGTACATTGAACCACACGGGACACCCAAATACCAGCATGGGCCTGATAAGGGCCATGTAGCAGATTACCTTTACCCTCGCATCGAGTTGGCTGCTTTAAAACAGTCTCCTTGTAAGCGCAAAAGCACCTTTAGCTCTGGGCAGAGTAGCATCTACATTTTTGCGAAAATACAGAAACTGATCTAGCCAGATTCCAAGGTATGCCTGCATTAAATCTGTGTTGTGTTCGCGTTTGATGTGTTGCTCGGAAGTGGTCATATCTTTGCTACTGGTAGTTTTAGTTCCGCTAAAGTGTTTTAGTGTCACCGCTCTGACCAGACCATCGGGACCAAATCGCCTTCCTTGATTTGGTCGCGTGTTGTTTTCATCAACTTTGGTCTCTGCTGCAGTCGCGACAAGTATTCCGAACTTCAGCATCTCCTGAACGATTGAAATAATGCCTGCACTCGTTTCCATCGCTCTAGGTGGCTCATTTTCATCAGTTTGTAATGTGGTTGTGGTGGTGAAACTAGTGGTGGACCGATAAGGAAGTGGCTCGGTGTTATTGGCTGTAAGTCGTTGACGTCATCTGATTGGGGGGCCCAATGGTCTCGAGTTCAGACTCTAGAAGTCTGAATTAGGAGTGTGTTGAGCTCCTCGAATGTCAGCGTTGAATTTCCGGCTATTTGTTTTATGTGAAATTTCACTGATTTCACACCTGCTTCCCATAGATCTCCAAAGTGCGGGAAAGTAGGTGGAATCGGTAAACAGCTTTCGGCAGAGTTCTCTTCTTGACACGAAACGTCGGAATGCGCCGATGAACGCTTGTGTCGTCATATAACTTACGAGTTCGATATGGATCGCCTCCGTCGCCATGAATACAAATAATGTAAAGTAGCCCTTGTATTGTTTCGCGTTCTTATCTTTCCACGTTTTTACCTCCACCGGTCCGGGGTAGTCAACGCCAGCATATGTGAGGGGTCTGGATATCGTCGTCCTGACAGTTGGCAGACTGCCTATCAGCTGTTCTAAGGTCTTCGCTCTAAACTTATAACAGATATTGTATTTGAAAATGAAATTTTGACGGTGGTCTTGAGCCGAAATATCCAGAACCTCTGACATATATACGCCATCACTCTTTGGTTACTCTCGTGGAGGGTTTTCTCATGGGCTTATTTTATAATGAGGTGTACTAATGGGTGCTTATGACTGGGCAGAATGGGATGTTTGGTGTTGAATGCAGGTTTGCATTACGGAGCCTACCCCTAGCTCGTAGTAATCCTTGTTCGTCCTTAAAAGGGTTCAGTGCCTTTAGCCATCTGAACTCCTGTGTCTTTGTTTCCTTAAATTTCTTCGGAAATATCCTTTCTTGTGCGGGTCTTATTATTCTCATTGTTCGGACTGAAGGCATCACAGTAAATTTTTCCTTCGTCCCAACAGAACGAACATTTTGGTGCCGAAACCCGGGACGCTTTTATATTTTACTAGCTTATCGTGCAATTAATATTGCATACACATTCATTAGCGTACTGTCATCGTAAAAGTTATCATTTTCCGCGTGTGCTAAAGTTAGGTTACGAGTACCGAAATGTCAAATCCGTCAAAAAATACAAAAACTTCGGTTTCCGCAGAACTTTCTGCACAGCAGAAACAACTAATTGAACGCGTGGAAAAAAGCCTCGTCAACCACCGAAAATCCCCGCAAGATCGATATACATCAGCTTGTTTCAAACGTCGCCTGAAAATCTTGAAGAGCCATTATTGGGAGTTTAATTCAAATCATAAACTCATAATTTGTGAATCTGGCGAGGTTACAAGTGCATATATCAAAGAGGATCTGGTTACAGCATTGGAAGAAATATACATAGCAGCCTGTGGAGAAATAGAAAGTGATTTATCAAAATTGATACCACCTGTGGAAGCCAACCACGCATCCACATCTGCTAGTTTATCCGGCTCCACATTAAACAATACGGAAATTATGTCACCAGGGAACTCTCACGTTAGACTATGTTGAAGAATTGGATTATTTTATCCAAACTTTGATGGTTGGGATCATAGGTGCATGAACCTAGATCTACCGATGGTGATTATACAAGTCGATTCTTGTATCGATTGTATGGAAAAGCAGAAACAGTCCTCCAAGCAGACTCATTTGAAGAGAAAAAAGTCTTGTGTAACTGTTTATAAGCTTCTGGTCTTACTTTATTTTATTCCTCTTATTTATACTAACAAAAATTCAATAAATGCTTAGTCTACAATTCATACTTTTCAAACAATAAATGCTAAGTTGCAAAATGATAGTTCGCTACAATATTCAATTCCAGGTGGCATTGAAATTTGTTTTATTTATTTTTTTTATGTGAACTCATATGATATGCATACGTAATCATATCACAATTATGAGATTTAACATTCTGCCCCCGGTTGAACAAATGGTTCAAAAAAAAAAGTTTCTCCTGTATTACAATGCATAATTCCTTCTGTTTAAGACTTCGACTACTTATTAATACTAAATCTATCCTCCTGAACTTCGGGTTGCTGTTGCTGTCTTCTTGGAATGTCGTTGGTAGCTGCTCGAGGCTTTGGGTTTGGGGTTGGTTGCTGGATTTGTCTAGTCTGCCTTGCCTTGAGGTAACATTGAACAACCAAAAAGATGACAATTAAAACTGCTATTAACCCTCCAGCATGTCCCATGGTATGGTGAATTTCATGATGTTCCAGGCCAGTTGGTAGCTCATTGCGAAACCTTTCCAACTTCTGTTTCAATATTTCAATATCCGCGATATGACGCTGATAAAATTGTTGTGGATAACTTAGAGTTGTCTCTTGAACTGGAATTATGGTGTCAGTGAGGTTGCTTAGCGGGCTGTATGACAATCTTGTGGTCGAGGGATGTATATTAAGTCCTCGGATGGTTACGAATTGCTGTTTCATTATACAATCCTTCTGTAGCCTTGCAATACCTGATCCTCGAATTGTAACATATGTTGTGTTCTGGCCGCATACAACATTTAAGGTGGTTTCTCGTAGTAAGGCGTAAATCCATTGATTTGGATTGTGAAGTTGAATCCAATGAGGACCATCACTAAATTCTTGTACTTGACATTTATCAAACTCAGGTAGATGATGAAAGAAGGAAATCTCACATGCACTGGCGGTTGAACCCTTGTGATGTAAAGGACCACCTGGCTTGCATAAATACTCCTCGCGAATAATTGACGAACAATCCTTCATAGCCCCTTCCGAAAGTGGATAGTACTGGTCACGATGTAGGTTTATAATTATGTATGGTGAGGATGGTTGTATGGCAGTGAAAGTTTCATTTATCAACACTGGTACTGGTATTATGTGAAATATCTCGAAGTCTTCTGATGACACTAATGGTATTTTGATTTCAAAAATTGCGTGATTGGATAATATTCTTCCCCTTATAGTCATCAAGTTGTAAAGGGCTGTGACATCTAAGTAAGGTGTTGACAGCCTTAATGATGATGGCAAATGCTCCTTTATGTAGCGCAATTCTTGGTGCAACTGTGTTGACGGTATCAAAAGTGGGCTGATTTTTCCATGTTGACTGTGCGTTATGACATCTAATAGGGAATCTTGAATGCGTTGGAAATTAGATATGGTTGTGAGTGTTTGTATTGCTAGCGACATAAAACTTTGAGCTAACTTGTCTTGATATAGCTCCTTGGAAATACTGTTTGTTTAGCGGGTTAATTCATTAAGGTGGGCGGACATAGCTGTAAATTGGGTTGATACTGCTTCTTGATTACGGTTCATGATATTTACAGTAGCCGAGAAGAATGATGTCTGATTTTTAATGTGTCTTAGAAGTAATTCTTCATTGGTTTGGATTTCCTCAATTGTTCTTGATAATTTGTCCGCATATTCTGAATCTAGTACTCCGAATAATGCATTGGCCACATTTCCTACAAAGTTTAAAGCACCTCGTTTCATTCGGTTACTTCCGGATAGTGTTGATAGTGGTTCATTATTCCTCACGAGTTCTTCTGTCAGGTGCTGTATCTAGGTAGTTATTTTATCGCAAAGGTCCTTGGGTTTTACAAGATCACATAGGTGTCTTAATGAATCCGTTGTATTTGTTAAAAGCTGAAGTTCCTTCGCGTAAAGTTCCATATCATAGTAAGTAATAATCTTCCATTCACTAGACAATATGTTAGCTGCTCCTAGGTTTTCGAAATAAATTCCCGGTTGTGAGTTGAATGGCTCTAATTCGACGTTAACTCCCTTACCCAAGGGCAGCGTGATCAGAACCAAAAGGATCGTTACAATAGTGGAACTTAGTGATCGCCTCATTTTTTTTCTTGGTCCTTCGTCCTTGTCCAAACGTGATTTAATTGATTCCTGGATTTCTGGTTGTCGTTCTAGATGCCCTGGTAGAGGTGGATTATAGTCTACTGGTAATGGTGCCAGTTTATGTATCGGTCTCTTGAGTAAACCGTTGGAAGTTCTTACTTCCACTACTCGTATCACATCGTCACCCCCCCTGATGCAATTAACAATCCTACACAAGTGCCACTGCATCGGTGGTAAATTGTCGTCCTTTAAGATTAATAGCATACCAGGGATAATGGTGGTCTGCTGTTGTTTCCATTTGTAACGGTGTTGGAGCTCATTGAGGTATTCATGTGACCATCGGTGCCAAAACTGCGTTTTGATTGCGGTAATTGTCTTCCATCTGTTGCCTAAATTGCCGCTTGTAATTTCTGCTCGTGCATTGATTGTAGATGTTAATGCCTCACTGATTAAAAAATGTCCAGGAGTTAGAGCATTAAGATCGTTTGGATCAGACCACAAGGGAATCAGAGGTCTGGAGTTTAGTATAGCTTCAATTTCGATCATCAATGTTTCAAGTTCCTCATATGTTAGAATCGACGAAAGCAGGTTTCGTTTCAAAAAATGTTTAGCTGACTTCACGGCAGCCTCCCATAATCCACCAAAATGGGGCGCTCGAGGTGGAATAAAATGGAATTCCATACTTCTGGTAGTGCAGAACGAAGTTATTTTTTCTTTCGACGAAGGCGAATGTATTGAAGATTGAACTTCCATAAGCTGGTTTTTTGCGCCGATGAAGTTTGTTGTATTGTCGCAATAGAGGTTTTGGCAATTTCCTCTTCTTCCTATGAAACGCTTGAGGGCACCTAAGAATGCTTCTGTGGTTAAATCTCCCACAACCTCGAAGTGTGTTGCCTTAGTTGCGAAGCAGCAAAATACGGCCACATATGCCTTTCGGGGAAGCTTTCCTCTGACTTTGAAGTGAATCCATACTGGTCCAAAAAAGTCTACTCCGGAGTTCACGAAGGGTCTGGCGGGCTGCACACGAGCCGCTGGCAAGTTTCCCATGATCTGCGTCATTAATTAGGCCTTGCTCTGGCATAGCGAATACATTTTTGAACCACCGAACGTGCCATAGTTTTTCCCTTGATGGGCCAGTATTTCTGTCGTACAGCTGCCAGCAATCCTTGAGGTCCAATGTGCAAATACCTTAGATGAATCTCTCGCATCAATGATTTGCTGAGTTCATGATTATATGGTAACACAATTGGGTGCTTGGCGTCGTAATCTAGATCGGCGGCTTCAAGTCGTCCTCCTACGCGAAGAATTCCTTCTCCATCCAAAAATGGCGATAAACTACTCAGTGGACTCTGAGTATTGACGTATTTTCCTTTGGATAGATGCTCTAGCTCCTCCTTGAAATTTTGATGTTGCATTTCCTTTATTATTACTTGAGTGGCATCGTCAAGTTCGTAAATGGTAAGATGGTTGGTGGCTCGTTGATCTTGATTATTTTTTTTGCAATTATTTATGAATCGTTTTACATAGGCAATAATCCGTTGTAAACGTCCGAAGGAATTATGATGATCTATCCTGGTTATGATACCTGGTGAAGTTTCGAGCGATACTGTTAGTGCAGATTTGGACCCTTTTCTTTCTATATCTGTCTTGTTCTCTCCTAGTTTGCATGGCCATGTCTTCTCTGGGCCATATAGATACAAAGGCCCATAAAACCACATACTACAATCCCTTAGCTTTGAAGCCGATAGTCCTCTTGAAATTATGTCCGCCGGGTTCTGTTTTGTAGGCACATGCCGCCATTGCTGAGGAGTGGTCATGCTTCTGATTGCTCGTACTCGATTTGCTATGAAACGGTGATAGTTTGATGCTTCGGCATTTATCCAAGCCAACACGATTTCCGAGTCGGTCCAGAAGTATGTCTCCAAATCTCCTAATTTGAAATCTCTTTTTAACCGATGAATCAGCTCTGTTGCCAATTTGGCTGCACATAGTTCTAGACGTGGTATAGTGGTCGCGTTGATAACCTCCTCATTTGCCCCCTTCTTACTAGGCGCTACTCTAGACTTTGAGCAAAGTAGCTGAACCATTATTGAATTGTCGCTGTGAGTTGATCTAATGTAGATGGCAGTCCCAAAGGCCTTTCCTGACGCATCGGCAAATGCATGTATCTGAATTTTCTTTGGGATTTTTGTGGAAAATAGATGTCTGGGAATCCTTAATTCCCTTACCTTCTCTAAATCCTTTCGGAAATTGTTCCAAGTTGTGTGGAGTGCCTTCGGTAGTGCGGCATCCCAGTCAATTTTTAATTTCCATAGCCTTTGAATAAATAATTTTGCCGTGATTGTTATGGGATTGACGATGCCTAATGGGTCGAAAATATGTGCAATTTCCGATAACACAGTTCTTTTTGTGATTCGTTTATTCACTTGTAATGATGAGTTGATCCGAAGTTCATCTGTCTGTGGATTCCAGATGAGGCCCAACGTTTTTAGTGTTCGTGAATTCTTATCTTGCAGGTCGGATTGCAAGGCTTGATCGCTGGCTGGAATATCCCTTAGCAACTGCGGTGTATTACTGCACCATTTCCTAAGTTTGAATTGAGCTGCTTGTAAGATATGAGTTAGTTGCCTTTGCATATCCAGGGCTTCCGACAAACTGTTTGAGCCGGACATGACATCGTCCATGTAGAAATCGTTTGCCAAAATTTGAGCTCCCAATGGATATTGACGTATATTTTCATTAGCCAGTTGTTTGAGGCAGCGTGTTGCCAAGTAAGGAGCGGATGTGGTACCGTAGGTTACCGTATTTAACTGGTAACACTTCAGAACTTGATCCTTTTCCTTCCGCCAGAAGATCATCTGGTATTTTCGGTCTTCTTCCCGCACAATTATTTGCCAATACATTTTTTCGATGTCGGCAGTGAACACAAAACGTGGTGTTCGAAAACGCAATAATAGCGAGAATATATCATCCTGGATTGTTGGGCCTGAGAGCAGTAAGTTGTTTAATGAAATATTCGACGAGGTTTTCATGGATGCATCAAATACAACTCTTAGTTTAGTCGTAGTGCTGTCTGGCTTGAGTACCCCATGATGAGGAAGGAAATAGTGAGGTGACCGTATGGTGCTTAAGTCTACCTCTGTCATGTGTCCTAATGCAAGATACTCCTCCATGAAGTTGACATATTGGATTTTCAGATGGTTGTCCTTGCTTAATTTTTTCTCCATAGCAAGGAATCGTCGTTCGGCTAATTCTCGTGAGTCACCCAATTCTGATGGTTGGCGTGCAAAAGGCAAGTGCACTACGAATCTTCCACTCTGCTGATCTCGCTGGAATGTCTTGTCAAAATGTCTTTCGCACTGTTGATCGGCTGGAGTTAAATTGTTTCTATCATCCGCTATTTCCTCTAATCGCCAGAATTTTTCAAGAATTTCGTTGAGTGGTTCATCTTCGGTGCATATCCCACATGTGGCTGTTGTTGCATCAGATCTCTCAACCCTACCAGAAATTATCCATCCGAGCAATGTATTTTGTAACCTTGGCAGTCCAATTGCAAGCTTTATTTGTCCGATCATCAGCAATTCGTGATAAAATTCCGCACCTAATAACAAGTCTATTTTGCCAGGTCGGTTGAACTCGGGATCTGCGAGGCTGATGTTTCCTGGGATTTTCCACGAGGAAACATTTAATGGCTGCGCAGGCTGAGGTGAAATAATTTCCTTAAGTACGAAGGCTTCAACCCTTGGTGAGTAATTGGTTGTATTCGATTGTATTCTGACATTTACTCGCTGGCTTGATTCTCGCCTTCCTTGCCCAACTCCTTCAATGATAAGAGAGTCATTTTTGGGTTTTAAATTTAGCGCCTTAACTAATCTTTGACTGATAAGATTGATCTGAGATCCGGAATCCAAGAGCGCTCGACAATCCAGTATTTGGTGATCAGGTCCTATTATTTTAACTCTTGCAGTTCCAAGTAAAATAAAGGTGCGCTGATGATTTTCCAATTATTCATTTTCTAACATCTCGCTCTCACGTGGTGGTAGGGTAGCTGCAGATGCCCCGACCTTGACTATGGTTGGATTCCCTTGTGTGCGAGTGCTGTTGGTCTCTAAATGTAGAAGCGTATTATGCCTCTTCTGGCATTTCGAACAATTGCGAGACTTGCAGTTCTTTGCAAAATGCCCAGATTTTAAGCAATTGATACAGAGGTTGCCCTGTTTGACCAGATTCAACCGTTGGGTAGGTGGAAGATCTAGGAATTGCTGACACTTATAAAGCGGGTGGTTGCCCTTGCATGATGTACAATTCAACTGTTGAGATGTTACTGCTGATAAGGTCTTGCAGACTGGTTTGGTTGTTCTATTATCTTCCAGTTTATCCTTAGCTCCCAACGCTTCTAGGGATTGGAAACGATTTACCAAAAATTCCAAAAACTTCTTAAATGATGGAAGGTGTCGTGGATGGTCCAATGATTGTTCGTACAGTGTATGTGTATTTTTATCCAATTTTTTAAGGAAGAGATGAAGCAGGATTGGGTCCCATGAACTTGTATCTATCCGCAACCCCTGTAATCCCAGTACACATTCTTGTATGTTATCATGCAGGTTACGTATCGACTTAGCATTATCGGCTTGTGTATTCGGATGAGACAATAATTTCTGCAACCATGAGGAAACTAACAGTCGGGGATTGTCGTAACGTTCGCGTATTATTTTCCAAGCTGCTGCGTAGTTGGCACCTGATACGGAAGGATGGCGTATCAATTTTTCTGCATCCCCAGTTAGGCTCGACTTGAGAAACCATATTTTTTGCACGTCCGATAATTCTTGATTATGGATCATTTCTGTGTAGAGATCCACAAACTGTTGCCATTTGAGGTAATTACCATCGAATTTTGGCAACTCTACCTTAGGCATCTTCATAGTAGTTGGTTGAGTTCGCAACATCTGAGTTGAACCTTCCAAATGTTCATGAATCTCTAGCAATGTTGCCGTAACCCGTCTCTGCATCTCGAAGTATTCCTGGATGTCTTCATATGTCAGCTCGTCTCTCCGACTTCGATACCTCATCGTTAGTTCTTCCCAATTCTGATCCACATTACGTATTTGGATACGGTAGAATTGCTCTGATTTACCTGTTTCTCCTATGCTATTGAGCAACAAGGATTTTACTGAATCCATAATCCATTTATAATGTTGCTTCTGGTTGCTTATGGATTCGTTCTGGTTTCCTGTGGGAACTTGGATTGGAACTTCACCGGATTCGTTATGGCGCCTCGCTGGTTGTGGTTCCTCGATTATTGTCTTCATTGTCTTGTTTTTCCCCGTTTCGATCGATACGGCAACCCTTCCGACCCCTTCATCTTCTGGTAATTTGGACCTTGAGCTGGCTTCCTCCTCACTGCTTCTGCCTGAAGGTTCTAGGCGAAGGCAATTGGCTATGTCTCTTTTGAGCTCTTCTACAACCACTCGAACTTCTGTGTAGTAGTCCTTCTGGAAATATGGGTGATTCAAGTCTACCTCACAGGTTTCCCTTATGGTACTGTCGATTTTGTCAAACTCCTGCCATAATTCTTCCAGTTGAGTTGAGCGTTGTTGAAGCTCCTGCCGGGAACTACGAGTTTTAGGTCTCCTTTCGTCCCCTTCCTTCTTATGTTCCTTCCATAACTTGACAATTGCACCTCCAAGACTCTCCTGTTGTTGGGTGTAGTCGTCAAGTTCCATGTTTCAAATGTTTCAAGCCTTGATTCCGTATGCAATGAAATCGTGTTTATTGATCTATCGTACTAGACTCGGTTCCAGTATATGCAAACAAAGATAATCAATAACGCTTTTTTTTTTAACGATATTAAGGTCCTGTCACGGTCGCCAAATGTTGAAGAATTGGATTATTTTATCCAAACTTTGATGGTTGGGATCATAGGTGCATGAACCTAGATCTACCGATGGTGATTATACAAGTCGATTCTTGTATCGATTGTATGGTAAAGCAGAAACAGTCCTCCAAGCAGACTCACTTGAAGAGAAAAAAGTCTTGTGTAACTGTTTATAAGCTTCTGGTCTTACTTTATTTTATTCCTCTTATTTATACTAACAAAAATTCAATAAATGCTTAGTCTACAATTCATACTTTTCAAACAATAAATGCTAAGTTGCAAAATGATAGTTCGCAACAATATTCAATAATGCTGAATCTACATTTCTTTAAAGCGAATGAACCTGAAGATATTCAATTCCAGGTGGCATTGAAATTTGTTTTATTTATTTTTTTTTATGTGAACTCGTATGATATGCATACGTAATCATATCACAATTATGAGATTTAACAGACTACCCCCTATCACTATACCCACCTACGATGGCACCTACAGCAATTGGTCATCATTTAACAATTTTTATGATTCCATGATACACTCAAATACTGCTTTAGGAAATATTCAGAAATTCCATTACCTAAGAAGATCACCAACCGATGCCGCCAAAGTCATTGGGGAAGTACCCTTGCAAGCTGATAATTACGGTGAGGCCTATAAATTGATATGCGAGCGCTAGGATAGTAAACGAATCCTCTTCCAAAAGCATATGAAATCATTTTCGTCGTTTCCATTAAAACCGAGAATGCAGCCAGTTTAAACCGCCTGTTGAATGTGTGTAAAGAATGCGTTTGTGTTTTAAAATCTTTGGGCTTCGATCTTAAGCATTTTGGACCTATCTTAGTGTACTATTTCTCCGAAAAATTGCCTCACGATACCTGTGAATTTTGGGTGCAATCATCCGGTCAAAGTAAAAATGTTCCCAACTTCAAGGAGATTACCGACTGTATCGAGATTCGCATTCGCACGATTGAAGAGATGACATCACAAGCTGAAGGAACATCTTCACAGACAACGCTTAAACCAATAAAAAGGGGCCGCTCAACCCGGTTCAATCCATCAACTTCAAACATTTCCGGTCCTTCCATGTCAATACCCAAAAGGCTAACCAAATCGTTTTTTATCAATGCAGTGTCTGTGAGGTCATCATCCCATTCGTCAATGCACCAAATTTCTCTCCATGTCAATTAATGATCGAGAAAAGGTAATTACAAATCTTAATTACTGTTAAAATTGTTTAGCGTATAATCATCAGCTCACCAAGTGCCCCAGCACACGCATCTGTGGAGAATGCCATGGACGCCATCACACATTGCTACATAATCCTGAAGTATGCCGGTAATCCTGAATGCCGATGATCATTAAATGTATTCCAGTCCATCAACCTTAGCTACAACAACAATTTTTAATTGTCAAAGTTTAATTGTCATTCCAGACTTACACCACTGAGATCAAGCTCAAAAACAGAGGCTGAAGTATTATTAGCCACTGTATTAATACAAATTCAAACTATTAGCGGCGTCTATCATTACTTTCGGGCATTGTTAGACTCTGGTTCACAAGCCATTTCCATTACAGAGCGAGCATCACAAGTAGTTCAGTTAGTCCGGAATCCAATCCAAGCAAACATCAGCGGCGTGGGGTGTTTTATCGGAGAGACCCCACGAAATAGCGTTATTTTGCATATCAAAACTACGATCAGCACGAATTTCACATTATCAGTGGACGCGCTTATCTTATCACAATTGTCCAGCATTTTACATGCTCGCGTAATTTCTCTCCGTACATGGCCCCACCTCAATGGTATTCCATTAGCCGATCCCGATTATAGTTTACCAGCGAGAATTGATGTTATTTTGGGAGCCGATGCTTATGCACAAATCATGATGAATGGAATTCGACGAGGGCCACCAGACGATCCAATCGCTCAAGAAACCAAAATAGGATGGGTAATCTGCGGTCGGGTTAATACCTTTCGACCAAACACACCAACTGTTTCCAACTTTTTAATTCGATCAGAGATCGATACACAGATCCACAAGTTCTTCGAATTAGAAACTGTCCCAGACAAACGCATTCTTACGTCCGATGAGAAATGGTGTGAATCATTTTACGCCAGAACCTGCTGCCGTAATCAGCACGGTAGATTCATCGTACAGTTACCATTCAAAACATATGTTGATAAGTTCGCAGTACTAAGCAAATCTAGACACTGCTCCGTCTAGTGTGTCGTCAACTGCAGTTGGAGAGGAAATTTCTACAAAACGCAACTTTACGGGACACATGCATTGGGACACATGCATCATGTACAAGATACCGAAGATGAGCACACAGAACAAATTATACCTAATATAACTTCTTACCGCTGCTGTTACATTCCGCATCAAGTCGTGTATAAGGAAGATAGCTCCACCACTCAATTCCGAGTCGTCTTTGATATCGAACGGCAGGTCATTGAATGATATAATGTTCACAGGGCCTCCATTGCAAAATGACATTGTCATTCCACCATAGTGGCTGCATTATCATCTTCGCCTTGATAATACAAGGTGAAAGGCAACCCATCGGGTCATAGAGCCTGCCTATGGAGGAGAGGACCGACCATTTAGTGATGTCCTCAGTACTTATAGCTGCGACCTGGAAGGAAAAAACATCTAGTGCTGGTAACCAAAGTTTTCACGTTGGCATTCTCATCAAATGGAATGGAGAAGTTAATCCCACGCTGATCCATTGGAATGTGCTGAAGTACTAAGTTAGAGTTACTGCCGTTCTTTCGTAAATGGAATCCAAAGTTCCTTAACAGCTTTCAAGTTTTCCTGGGCTTCTTCGACGCTGTCTGCACCGGTGATAATGTCGTCGACGTAGGTTTCTTCCTTCAATACTTGTGCTGCTGACGGAAATCTATGGGCTTCGTCGTCTGCCAACTTCTGGAAAACTCTAATAGCGAGGTAAGGTGCTGACGCTGTACCAAACGTCACTGTTCGTAGGTGAAACATATTTATTTCTTCCTCAGGCTGATAATGGGAGTGCTGGCTGCTGACTTGAATTTGACGGTACATTTTTCGACGTTTCCTGTAAATGTGTACTTGTATAACCGCCATATCATTATGATATCAATCACATTCTTCTACGTCTTAGATCCAATCATGAAGTGGACGTTGAGTGATGCCCCACCGATTGTTTTAAATGGTTGTCGTGCTGGACTCCTTGATGACCGCGTGGTGAGGAATAAAATAATGATGTGGTGTTTGAAGAACGTAATCTGACTCATTTACATATGAAATACATAGGACATATGACCGAGTGTCAGATATTCCTGCATGGTATTTGAATACTTCTTTAGCAGCGTTGGGTTACAATGGGGTCTCCTATCCAACTGTAAAAATCATTATAAAGAACCGTGAAGTGTTGTTCCCATGGTGGGACGCTTAAGCGTTCCTACAGTTTTCCAAAGACCAATGCTTGCGCCTTGCCTGTATAGCTTGAGGTTAACGACTCAAGTTCTAGGTCGACGGCCTTTTGTGTGGTTCCACTTCTGACCAACCCCAGCCCATTAACCTTTATTAACGTCCTCTTTGGTTTCAGACCAAGTCGTTGGATCGCTGACTCCGTGATGAACGAAGCCTCAGACCCTGGATCTACTAAAGCTATCAAAACTTTACTAGCTCCATCTGAAGATCTAACCCTCAACAACGCTGTAGATAACAAAACCTTGGTGTTCGTGTTGACATGATAACTGTTGAGATGTGTGTTGTTTGATGTGTGTGGTTGGAGCTCCGAAGCACTTGGATTAACAGTGGAAGTCTGGTGTGGCTGATGGTTATTTGTGTGGCTGGACGTAGATGGATGAGAAGTAAATTGCGTAGCTGAAGGTGCACCGTGTGTGGCTCTCCAACAGTTTTCGCACACTTTCATCCATTCACATTTCCGCATCCATTTGCAAAAACCTATCACAATTCTTTAGAGAATGCTGACCCCTTTGACACACGATACAGCTGACCTGTCTTTTTGACTCTTCCTGGCTATAAAAAATATTACTCGTTCCTGATCTACGCTGCTCGGATTTGCTGCTAGAACCTCTGGGATCTACTGCTTCTAATGTATGAAAGCGACACTCTAAAAATTCGACGTTAATTTGTAATTTTTCGAAGGATATGATGTGAAAATTTAGGCGAGATGTGGAAAATTATTACACAAAACCATTAATAATATGTAGATATATATGTATATATCTTTTAGAATTTACAACGTATATTCATCCCATACGTGTTATATATGCATATCTATCTATATATGTAAATTTTTGTGTACAGTGTACGAGTAAGTAATAACAATGGAAAGGACTCACTTGAACTTCCGAATGATGATTTCTTTTGAATTTCTTCCAGGTATGTACTTCTCCTGATGATTTTTCCTGTGTACACACACACACTTTTGGAGCTTTGTTTAACTTTCCTTGAAGACTGCAGCGATGGGATCCTTGCTGAATTGCTGGTTCCAGTTGATTGCTGGGTTGATGTATTTCTTCTTCTTATGTTAAATTTATTCTTGTGTTGATTTCGATAATTTATGTATTAATATTATAAAACTTCGCTGTTTATAATGTCGCTTATAAATATTTATGTATGTACGAGAATACCTATTAATATCTAGATTCTTGTGTTGACAAATGTGCTTGTTCAATTTTGTGTTGATTTGTGTTAAAATCCTTGATTTGGCTCGAATGGACCAAATTTTGCTTTTCCAAAAAAAGAACCTTTTCAAAATATGAAACGACTATGCCTTTCGGTATTTAACGTTAAACTTAAAACTGAAAATCTTTATTAACTGCTAACCCAAAATGTTATTTTTATAATTGACATTTGTGTCGCGACATGTGTTTAGTTTTAGTACATGTTTTCTTTGTTTTGTAAATTACTTGTTGACATTTCTATGTTTTATTTATTATTTTACACTTAATTTGAAATTGAAATATTTATATATAAATATGTAGCTGCGTTAATATTCGAACAAAGTAGAAGATAAGAAAAGTATAATCGGTTGAGAAATTGGATTTTATTGAGATAATCGATTAAATTCTGAATTGTTACCGTATTGAATAAAGTAATTTGTATTGAAAAGAATAAGTTCTATCATTTTTATCAACACAAACATTTTACATTGGTGTCAGAAGTGGGATAGGACTTATTGTGTGCAAAAAAAAATAAAATTTTGTGTGATTGTGTGAAAAAGCTAGAATGATTCGAAAACTATTGCAGTTGACCCTCGACCAAATCAAATCAGAGCTGAAGAAGAGAAGCCTCAGCGCCAGTGGAGGAAAAACTGACTTGGTGCTCCGACTTCAGTAGGCTTTGATCAACGAGGGACATGATCCTGATACATACTCCATTGGTGCTGATCTTTGATCCTTTGATGAACAGATAAGTACCGGCAGTGACATGGCTGCTATGATGCAACTCCTCTTGTTAAAAAACAAAAGAATAGCCTCGAACAAAAAATGGACTAACAGAAAAACAGGCTCGACGAACAAAAGAAAAATCTGGAAGAACAGAAAAACAGTCTCGAACGAAAAATGGACGAACAGAAGAATAGCCTCCAACAAAAGCTGGATGAACCAAAGAATAATCTAGACGAGCAGAAGAACAGCATTGAACAAATATTCGACGAACAATCCAACAATCTGCACGGTCTTCAACAGAAAATGGATGAACAAAAGAATAATCTGGAAGAACAAAAGAACATTCTCCAGCAAAAGGTCGAAGAAATCGATGACAAATTTGAAAGAATAGAGAAGAATGTTGACGAAAAATTCGAGACAAATGGACAGAAAATTTGAGCAACTGCAAAAAGAGCGCGATACAGTGCGAAAACAGAAACTGCGAGAATATTCTTTAAGCGGTCCAAGGAGAAAAGAGTTGAATGCTCCCTCATTCGATGGCCAGACCTCATGGTCTACTTATAAGAAGCAGTTTGAAATGGCTGCCTATGCAAACGACTGGGACAATGTGGAAAAGTGCTTTGCCCTAACAATGGCTTTGCACGGTCCTGCAGCAGAATTGTTGCAAACAATAGACATAAAGATTATGTGACTTTAGTACAGGCTATCGAGAAACGGTTTGGGGATAGTTAATTTCAGACCACTACATCACAACTATGTTTTCCTTTCTCCTCCTTCTACCGGTCCGCCTGCATGCACCCTGGCAACAGTAAAAGGGCATCTTAACCCCTTAGGTGCGCGTAAATGATAAAAAAAAAAAAAAAAAAAAACATGCAGGTTTACAAGGTCTAATTGCAAAGCCGAGCGCAGCAACCTGGAGAAACACTGCAGCAACTCAAAGCAGACGTGAGTAGACTGATACACTATCGACGAAACGGCGAAGGATGCATTCATCAGGGGAATTGCAGATTCGAAGGTACTGTCAGCAATAAGGATGGGCGTGAAAAGGACCCTCGCTTAAGCACTTACCTTTGTTCTGGCTATGGAAGCAGCCAATCAGGCTTCCAAGGGAACACATTTCGCCTGGGAAGTAGCATCTGCTGAATGCTTCTGGGCAAGAATTAGTGGCGAGGATCGAGATACGTAGGGTATAAACGAAGAATGCACTGCTGGAACTAGAAGTGGAACTGCTGGAACTGGAAGTGGAACAGCTGGAACGCTCACTGTGGTAATAAGCATATACATAGTGTCAGATTTTTAACGTAAACCAGCTCTCATGGAGACTTATGTTTACGAGATACCCATACATCCATGGAGGCAAGGATACGCCTTGCCATCACTCTGGCGCCTTCCTGAGATACCAATTCGGAACTGTGTTGCCGGCACAAGTTCCATTCTTACTGCTCTTAGGGTCGCAGCACCCAGTACTTATTGCAACTCTACATTGGGTCAACCAAAGGAAGACCCTTCTCGCGATTTTGGGTTTAAACCACAGCGACCATGACGCTCCCACAAGGGGGCCTACCTCTTCAAGTCAGGCCCGGACCGAGATCCAGGGGGCTCCTGACTCCCATGGTACCGTGATTTAAGTCCTGGTAGGGACTATCGGTGATCCAGCCTCCAACAAGACCTATGACCGGCAACTTGTGACTGATCGAATCGTAGCAACCTTCGGTAGTGTCATCTGAAGATGATTACGATAAGACTAGTACTTTGCTCTGCCCCCGTTCATTATTAGACAACGTCATTAATGGACGAAGCCTTGATAATTGGGCGGGGGCCCAATAAGCATACACAGGAAGAAACCGGCAGAATCGACTATCAAGAAGCCGGCGAAACTTCCTGAACTAATTCTGAATCCAAAGGCATTCAGCGTAAAGGTGAAAGAGGGAGAGATACTGCATGTGCATGAAATGTACACCTATTGAGGTTATATCGACCATAACGGAAACAACACCTGAAGTGGCTACTCCATGGGGACCGATGGTATTCCGAACATCGTGCTTCGACATCTTCCTCTAGAAGCGGTGGACATTTACACCACCCTGTTTAATAATGCAATGAATAATGCACATTATCCAGCGCATTGGAAAACGGCGGTGGTTCAACCTATCCCCAAAAAGGGAAAGGATATATCCAATCCGGCGAATCTCCGTTCGATAAGTCTCCTTCCGAATATCAGTAAGGTTTTTGAAAAAGTAATCAATAGAGCTCTGTCTAGGTGGGTTGAGGACAAACATATAGTTCCGGATAATCAATTCGGTTTTAAGGCGGGACATGATATCTCACATGCCGCGTCTAAACTGGTGTCCGATATCCAATGGAATAAAGGCAAAAAACAATGCACTGGTGCCTGCCTTGTTAACTTGGAGAAGGCCTTCGACACCGTATGGTTAGAGGGTCTTTTCTATAAGCTGACTGGGTTGGGGATCAGTAAACCACTCTTGTACATTCTTTATAATATGCTAACTAACAGACAGTTCATCGTGAAAAATGGTGATGTGACTTCTGTTGGAATATTTCAAATTAAAAATGGTCTTCAGCAAGGCGCGGTCAATTCGCCGATCCTATTTAACATTTATACAAGCGACTTGATAGGTGCACTTCCCCATACTATTGCGTACGCAGACGATTTGATAGCGTACAGAACAGGTCCAAAAATCGAGGTCATTAACACTCTCTTGCAGAGTGACTTCGATAAGATAAGACGATTTTGCGATGACTGGAAGTTGAAAATCAACTTTCAGAAGTCGGAAACCATTCTCTTTAGGACGCCGTTGTCTAGAGCCTCTAGGGATACCAGAAAAAATTGGAGAAAGTTCTCGATCATTGGACAACACGGACAGCCTCTTGCCTGTCAAAATGTAGTCAGATACCTTGGAATCTGGCTAGATCAGTTTCTGTATTTTGGCAAAAATGTAGATGCTGCTCTGGCCAGAGCTAAAGGTGCTTTTGCCCTTACAAAGAGACTGTTTTATAGCAGCCAACTCGATGCGAGGGTAAAGGTAATCTGCTACATGGCCCTTATCAGGCCCATGCTGGTATTTGGTTGTCCCGTGTGGTTCAATGTGCGAGCAAGCTTAATGGAAAAGATTCGGGTGTTTGAGAGGGCTTGCCTTAGGGCTTGTCTTCGTTTGTACAGAACACCAGAGTCGGAGTACAAGAAATTTTATCCTAATGAGGTCCTTTACAACAGGGCAAACCTAATACGAGTGGACAACTTCGTAATTAAGCTCACTCGAAGGCACATTGCAAGAGCAATGACCTCGACGAATAACCTGATATCTGGGGCTTACTACCCCAATTACCTTTACCACGAGTATGTGCGCTCTGACGGCTTCGTTCCACCGGAAGCATTCCTCTACCTAGATCAGATAGGGTTGATCCAGGATAGATCAGCGGTGCCGTTAATCTTCCATGTCGCTCGGACAGCTGGGGACAGGCGACTCAACTACAACAGAGACGTCGCACACGGCAGTGTGGATCGCCTCAGGTTCAGTAGGGCGGTGGGGAATCGCGATAAGAGGGATGTCGTTCGGCAGCACCAGCATTTCTGGTGGTTGAATGATGGGGAAGATGTTTCGTCGTCGTTTCCGTCAATTACGGACCAGCCTCACTAATGAGGCAGAGCTGACCAATCTGTTTTCTCTGTGAATAGCGATGGCCAGCTTGCATAGGTTTAGGTAGCATTTAAGAAATATATATATATATTGGTATATACAAACGTATATACTAATATATGTATATAATTGTGTATAATGTATATGTGTGTGTATGTTTGTATTGTGTATATAGGTTAGGTAGGCTAAGGTTTATTCTAAGTTAGATATTAAGTTTTTATAAAAAATAAAAAATTATGTCCATATACTAAGTTTTTCTTAAAAAATATTTTTTCTTAGCCTTAAGTATTCAAAATAAATAGTTCTAAGTAAAATGTAAATAAAGTCGAAAGACATAGTTATAAGAATTTAGAGTAGCTTAGAGCGCCTGTGTGGGGCCAGTAAGTTAGCATAAGATTATTATGTAATTGTAAGCTAGCATTTAAGCATTTTTTGTTAGAATGTAAGAGTTAGTGTTAAGAAAATAAAATGCATTTAAAACTAAACTGGCTACTCCAAGTTAAAAATCCTGAAGGCCAAGTTGCAAGATAAATCGAGCAGTTGGAGGGGTACGACTTTGAGGGAAAGAACAGGCCACTGTCCAAATGATCAGGACTGAGCCAATAAAGGAACCAATATTGGCCTGGAAGGAGCACGAGGAAAAACCAAGCTCACAGCAGATATCATCGGAGCCAAACTCTGAAGGCATACTGGGACTCGTTTTGTGTGCAAGGTGGATTAATGAAGAGACAATGAGAAAGTGCAGATGGGACCACACCTCGTATGCAACTAATTGTGCCACGGTCCAGAATCAATTAAGTAAATACTACATGAAATACATGAAGGAATCTCAGGAGGCCATTTGGGAATAAACAAGACATTGGAAAAGGTACGGGAACGTTTCTATTGGCTAAGCGCTAAACAAGATGTTGAGCATTGATTCAAAAAGCGCATAAGTTGTGCGGCTACTAAAGGTCCAAAAGTAAAGCCACATATATAAATGCAACAATAAGGAGGTCGGAGCACCATTCGAACGAATGACCATCGACATCGCTGGGCCGTTTCCCGAAATATTTAATGGTAAACGATACACCCTCCTGATCATTGATTACTTCAGTAAGTGGCCGGAACTGTTTGCCATCCCAAATCAAGAGGCTAATATGGTAGCCAAAGTCAACAACTGGGTGAGCAGATTTGGGGTCCCAATGGAACTACACTCTGATCAAGGGACAACGCCACTACATCCTCAATCTGATGGAATGGTCGAGCGATTCAATCGGACCTTGAATGAGCATCTATCTGAGGTCGTCAGCAACTACCAGCGCGATTGGGGTCGACACATACCGCTCTTCTTAAAGGCCTACCGAAACGCGGTCCATAGTTCAACAGGACACACACCATCCGAGATCTTATTTGGTCAAACAGTTCGGTTGCCAAGTGAAGCGAAATTCGGATCCCCACCGACGGAGCCCAAAGAGGGGAACGACTACGTGAATGACTTGCGCAGCAGGATTCGCAAATTGCATGAAGACACCAGAGAAAAGGTGAGGCTAGCGAGCAGCCGCATGAAGATTAGGTACGACATCAAAGCGAAATCTTCCGGCTTCATCGAAGGATATCTAGCCTGGTTGTATAATCCTCAGCGTAAGAAAGGCAAATCACCAAAATTGCAACAGGGCTGGGAAGGTCCATACAAGGTGATAACCCGCATTAATAACCTTGTCTACTACCGTGGGGATCGAGGAAAATTGAAGGTTGTCCATTTGGGTACAATGTGTCATTTCAACGGAACGATGAATGGAGAATTTGTCCGAGACGATCAACTTTAGTGAGGGAGCAGTGTGATATCCATTTAAGTGTGAGCAGCGTCATCTATATTTACATATCAGAAGATTTGGATACTCAAATGGCCGAAGATTTGGGTATGGAATAGCAAAGACTCAAACATTGGTCAATGGAGAATGGAATCGAATTTTCTAGCAAAATGGAAATTGTATGGGACGTTGAATTGTGAGGATTGCTCTTGAAATATGTCATTCGAGTATAAATATCAGCTTCCAAAAGTATGCAAGTTAGTTCATCAGCTGAATTTGAAGTGTTAATTAGGAGAAGTGATTAAGTGGTTTAAGTAAAATATAAGAAACGTATAAGCGGTTGAGAAATTGGATTGAATTGAGATAAACAATTAAATTGCGAATTGTTACTGTATTGAATAAAGCAATTTGTATTGAAGAGATTAAGTTATATCATTTGTACCCACACAAACATTTTACAATATATTATTATTTGGCTATTAGTTACCATTGAAGGTATGTACTCGTATCTATGCACAGAAATGCAATTAATTATGCATGTATGTGTAATTATTAAATATCTATTTAGTAACATTATTTATTGATTTGAATTCGTTATTTTTATTGAAATATTTTTTTTTAGTGTGCCGCAATTCAAATCCTTGCTTCACTCAAAATAATTTACCACTACTACACTACTTTTTTAGAAAACTAGTTTTTAAACTGGTAACACTGATGCTACAGATTGTCAATTTAATAGTTGAAAGCTAATTTGTGGTTGGTACGTTTTTGAATAGATTAACGCCAAAACAAAGCGCGCAAATTACGCAAACTTATTTTGCAAACCATGGTTCGGTTCGCCAAACTCATCGTGCGCTACGTCCATTTTTCAGTCGACATAATCCTCCATCTGAGCCAGTTATTCGGAACACGATGAATCGTTATCACACCACGTACACTCTAGTGGATAATACGTATCCCCAAAAATGACAAACAGTGCGAACAGAAGAAGTTATTGCTGTTGTGGAGCACAGTGTTGAGGAGAATCCGAATGAGTCGATTCGCCATCGTGCACAGCAATTGAAGCTATGCCCATCTATTCGGTGAATTGACCGAAAGCATGATTCAGCTTGATCATCCGATGAGGTCCATGGATATGTAAACAAGAAAAATTTCCTGAGTTTGGAGTGGAGAAAACCCATAAGCCTTTGTCGAGACGCCTTTACATCTATTAAAACTCACTGTTTGGTGTGCTTTATGTGCTGGTTGAATCATCGGCCCATATTGATTTAAGGACGATTTCGGACAGAATGTTACCGTGAATGGAGAGCGCTATAGAAACATGATTTCTGACTTCTTCGTTCCTCAGTTGAATGGCATTGACGTGACAGAGCTTTGGTTTCAATAAGATCGTGCAACATGCCACACGGCGCGCGATACCATCAATTCATTGCGGAAAACATCCGAGCGCATAATTTCGCGTAATCGACCTGTGAACTGGCCTTCACGATCCTGTAATCTCACATCTTTGGATTACTTTCTTTTGGGGTATGTGAAATCACTAGTCTACGCCGATAAACCAGAGACGCTGGACGAGTTTGAAGTTAACATTCATAATAACATATGTTATTATACAACTTAAAACTAAAACCTACAGGCTACCTAAAATAAATCTTAATCTCCTTAACGTACTTACATATAAAGGGTCCGCCATCTAACGTTTTTTTTTTCAACTAGTGCTTATTTCGTGAATGGTAATACTTAGCTCATGTCTGATTTGACAGATATCTAGTTTTATCCTTCCGCTAAACGAATATGGTTGTGAATATGCTTGAACTTGATCGACTTAGAGAAGATGCCGATTTTGCCAAAAAAAATCATCTTTTCAGATGAAGCTCATTTTGATCTTGGCGGGTATGTAAACAAGCAAAATTGTCGCATTTGGGGCACAGAAAACCCGCACGCATACATTGAAAAGCCGATACACCCAAAACGAGTCACTGTTTGGTGCGGATTTTGGTCCAGAGGCATAATTGGGCCATTTTTCTTCGAAAATGAGCAAGGAGTGGCCGTTACAGTCAATGGCGATCGTTATCGGGCCATGTTGAACGAATTTTTGTTCACAAAAATTGAAGAGGAGGATACTGGCAACATTTGGTTTCAACAAGACGGCGCTACGTGCCACACAGCAGAAGCTACACTTGATGTTTTGCGCCCTGTTTTTGAAGATCGCATTATCAGCCGCAGAGCTGATGTCGTTTGGCCACCTCGGAGCTGCGATTTGACACCGTTGGACTATTATTTGTGGGGTGCCGTAAAAGATAAGTCTTACGCCGACAAGCCAAAGACATTTGACGCTTTAAAGGACAATATTCGTGAAGCCATTGGTGAAATACAGCTGCACACAACCGATAATGTGCTTAAAAATTGGACCGATCGTGTAGGCTACTGCATGGCCAGCCGAGGCAGCCATTTCAATGAAATTATTTTCCATTATTAACCGGAAGGATAAAACTAATTATCTGTCAAATCAGACATGAGCTAAGTGTTGCCATTCACGAAATAAGCACTAGTTGAGAAAAAAAAACCTTAGATAGCGGACCCTTTAATACACAATATACACATATACATATAAAGGGTCCGCCATCTAAGGTTTTTTTTTTTCAACTAGTGCTTATTTCGTGAATGGCAACACTTAGCTCATGTCTGATTTGACAGACATTAGATGGCGGACCCTTTATATGTAGGACTGTACACTTTTGCAGAAATAAAAAACAAACTTCAATTCCGAAATTCAATGAACAATACTTTATTTTTCTAATATCGTTTGGCTGCGAATTTAAACGGATATAATATTATGTCTCCTAGGTGATATACTAATTACTTAAATACACGACCGACTCCTCGAAACGTTGATGACGAATTGTCTGCTGAGTCGTTTGTTTCTCTCGTCCTCTTTGTCTGTATGATCGTATATGCGTATGTATTAATTGGTTCTCTGAATGTGTTATACGAGTATGTTCTGCCTGTGCGTTGTAACTGTCCTCTTCGTTGACCTACGTCGCTGTCTGTTATCAGTCGTTTTGTCGCCTGATCGTAAACCGTTCGTTCTGTCACATGAGTTGGTCTCTTCGTTGAGTACCGTATGATCTTGTCGCTTGTTTGTCAAAATTATCTGAATAATATTATGTTAGCGCATAATGTTATTCGTCTGTCTGTCTGACCCAATCCCACATTCGGCTGTCCTGACTATTCATTCGACCCGAATGGAGGGTTCCACCGTGTCATGTTCTTGGCTATTGTCGTTGTCGTCTTTGGGCCTTCGTTTGAAGGCACTTTGCTGTCTTTGTACCCTCCATGGTTGAGTCGTTTGGTGACTTTGTAGGGTACTAAGAACTTGGAACGCGACTTCATCCCCGTCCCGAACTGAGTGCGCTTGATGGCGACGAACTCATTCGTCTGATATTCGTGTTCCGACATTCGATTCTTGTTGAATGACCTTCTGTTCTCACGCTGTATTATGCTGATGTTATCGCGAGGTTGTCGTCGTATTCTATTACGTTCGGCATCCTGCTCCTCTACCGCTGTGTCATTCAACCATTCTTGAATATCCGGGTATTCGGGCATCCGCATGTCTACACCTGTTAGTATCCTGAACAGACTGAATTTCGTGCTTCTCGTCGGAGAATTATTAATTAGCTGCTGCACGCGGTCCACATGCTTGTACCAATTCTTCGGATTTCCCGTGCACAACTTCGCCAGCATTGGTATTGCAATCTTGTACATCCTTTCAACCTGGCCATTACCTGGCGGGACACCTGTTGATATTAGCGAATGTCGAATATTTTCTTCCTCACAATAGTCCTTAAATGTGTTGGCAGTAAAGGCTGTCCCTCTGTCCGTAATGATTCGTCTGGGATTACCGAATGTCGCAGCTTGCTTCTTCAACCTGTTGATGATTTCTCCTGTCCCCGTACTTTTAGTTGGGTAGAGCCACACGAATTTGGAGAACGCGTCTATCACGACAAGTAGGTGATTACATTGTTTTTGGGTTGCTTCCAACGGTCCAACATAGTCAATGTGGTATGTCCTCAACGTTTCTTCCTCTTTGTCGATTGGATTCAGCAAACCTTCCTTCCTTCCAGCCTTCTACTCCATGAAGATGCATTTTACACATCCTCGAACTACGTCCTTAACCTTCGTCGCTACATCTGGGATGAAGAATTTCTGTTCGACTAAATCCTGAGTTTTCTTGGTGGAAAAATGTCCCTGTTGATGCGCCATGTCGATGACTTCTTTCTCCATTGCGGCTGGTACCACAATGTTCTCGTTGATCGGATCTTTACACAGGACTCCTGATTTGATGAAAAAGTCCTGTTACTTACGCGTCTCTAGGATCTCTCGCATTGCCTTAGCCCAATTGTCTTTCAGCTGAGCTTCCTTCAGGCGGTGACTGAGCGAATCTTCCAGCATGAGGCAAGACGCCCGACTTAAAGCATCCACGTGCCTCATCTTGGTACCAGAGCGATGTTTGATTTCATAGTGGAAATCTTGGAGGAATAGCGCCCATCTCGCTACTCGTACCGGTAAATTCTTCTTATTCATCGTCATAGTGAACGCATTGCAGTCGGTCACTATCCTGAACTTCACCTTTTGAGCGCTTCTATGATGGCCAACACCTCCAACTCATACGAGTGGTATTTTTCCTCTGTCGTTGATGTTTTTCGACTCATGTACTGCACTGGGTGGAATTGTTCATCTTCGCAATCTCTTTGCAATAGTACTGATCCATATCCATATTTGCTTGCGTCTGCATGGATCTCGGTCTCAGCTTTCAGATTGAATAACTTAAGAACAGGTGCTTTGACGAGCGCTGTCTTAAGTTGCAGGAACGCTGCTACTTGTACTACTGCCCACTCGAAGTTCTTTCTCTTACGCAGCATGTCCAATAACGGTTTAGCCAGAAGAGCGTATCCCTCGATAAATCTCCTGAAGTAAGAGGTCAGGCCTAGGAAGCGTTGAATCGCTTTCCTATCCCGCGGTACTGGAAAGTTATCAACTGCTCTTGTCTTCTCCACCGAAGGAAGAATACCTACGTCTTCGACGACATACCCAAGAAAACCCACCTTCTTCTTTAGGAATTGACCCTTCTTCCACTTAATCCGTAGCCCATTATCAGCTGCCATTCTCAGGACTGTTCGTAGGTTTTCAATCCCTTCCTCTTCATCCCTGGATGGTATTACTACGTTGTCCAAGTACAACACCAGAATACCTGACTCTATTAGTTCGCAGAACACTGCGAAAACATACCTTCCGAACACTGCAGGCGAGATGGAAATTACAAATGGCATGTAAAGGAACTCATATTGTCCTTCCGGCGTCACGAATGACGTGTGCTTTCTTGAACTCTCTTCCACTGGAACATGGAAAAAGCCTTTCTCCAAATCTAGAGTCGTGAACACCTTGGAACCTTGCAACCGTTCCAATACATCTTCCATCAAGACCATAGGGAAATTGTCTCTTATTATCTTCGCGTTTACTTTTCTCTAGTCGCAGCACAATCTCTTGGTCTCGTCTTTCTTGGATACTAGTACTATTGGCGACGCGTTCTCGGACGTACTTGGTTGCACAATTCCTTCCGCCAGCCACTTGCGCTAAGCAATTACAATTTCTTTATCCGCATAAGACAATCGTCTAGGACCTTGGTCCAATCTCATCCGTCAATATTAGTTTCATTTGGAATGGTACCTCCTTGGTCTCCTTCGGTACATACTTCTTGATCATATCCATTAGTGCTGACTGCTTTTCAACATCCAAGTTCTCGACTTCAACTTCCATCCCCGACAGATCTTCATCCACCGACAAGCAAATACCTTGGAACTCACACAGCAGGTCCTTCATCTCAACCTCAGCACTAATTGGGTGAGTTGTGCTAACCTCCGGTTCATCTAACTCCTCGACCATCTCAGTAGGTCTTCCAACAGCTTGAACAACACTTCCAGCTACTTCAATATCACACGTGGCCTTCCTTCCAACATCAAATACTCTTCCGGCAACTCTCGGAACTTCTTCAACTTCAATGGCCGTATGCGACGAATTCCCTTTGCTCTTAAACCACACGCCTTCAGTGGTTACTACAAGATCAACGTCGTTGAGGATGTCGTTACCCAAAACTGCCGAATACTGCATATCTCTCTCCTTTACTACGTGAAAATTGAGCTTCAACTCTATGCCGTCCACCAGCAAATTTGCCCAGAAATTTCCCAGCGTAGTCACTCGTCCTTGCCCGATGCCCAATAAATTTCTTTTACTCTGATCCAACGTTACGGAGTCCATTGACAACAAACTGCCGTGTCGGATTAGGCAGATGTCGCTGCCGGTGTCCAACAACGCTGATAACTTGACTCCACTCACGTCAATATCCTTGAATACTCGATTTGATCCAATTGCGAGACTAACTCCTACCTCTGGCCATGATTCAGCTTTCTTCTCCGTTGATGCGGTAGTTACACGGCTGCGTTCTGCTTTTATCTTTGGTTTCGGTGTCTGCCCTTCTCTAAACACACTCGCCCGATGACCTGGTAGTCCACACCGAAAACATTTGAATGACTCCTGCTTACATTCCCGCTCAAGATGCGTAGGCTCTCCGCATTTAAAACAGCATTTCCGACTAGTCTTTGGCTTTGAGTCAACCGATGGCTGGCTACGTGGCGAATATCTGTGGCTCCCTATCAAGCTTGGCGGCGGAAAATTGGAACCACGTATTTTTTCCCACACGTACAGCTTCCGTTTTAATTCATCCACGTTCCTGCCTTGATAAAGTAGAGTTTTATGCTCTGCGCTGTCCGGCAATCCGCGCACGAAATAATCAACGAGACTCTCCTCGTCCAACTGAATAGGCTGTCCTATCTCCATCAGTGCATACAGGTATTCCCTTACGGACTCAGACGTCTGCTTTCTTCTGCTAGCTAGCTTTCGGTGTACTTCGGCTGATGATACCTTTCTGCCGAATTCTCTCACCAATGCTGACTTTAATGCTTCCCAATTGCGAATACCTGACTGACTTCGAACGAACATTTTTGCCGCGCCCTTCAACAGTAGTTTCCCGTAGGTAAATTTTTGTAACGAAATCCTCTACCCAAGTGTTAAAATCAGGGTGGCTAATTCCATCGAAGGATGAACGCGAATCCTCGATGTCCCGAAGAGTAAACATGCTACGCATTCCCATATTGCTTGATGACGATACAGGATGTGAATCAGACAAACCACGCTCTAACATTTCCTCAGACTTCTTTCGTCGACTTCTTCCTCTTCACTCTGAATACCCTCTTCCTCACGAGTCAAGCCGAAATGTGCTAGGAGCCTATCTTGCAACGTCGCATTACGTCCGTCAGTCGGTACCTGTACCTGTGTCAGTTGGTCACGTAAACCCTCACCAGTCAACCCCAAAACCGTTTCAAGATCCATAATTGAAATGATTAAATACAACAATTCAGGAATAAAAGAAAATATAAATTCAAATACAAATCGATGATCAAAATCATGGATCCCAATACAATATAATTTATCAATAAAAAAAAATGAGGAGCGGTAAATAGATGTGAGGAAAATAAGTAAATTGAAAAAAAATTTAAAATACAAAAAATAGTACTATGCTGCTCAACGGCAACTCTACAAATATAGCGAACCCAAATTTCTGGAGATTTTCTTCTTCTTCTTCTTTCGTTCCGCAACTCTTCTGCAGCAACAGTTTCTCCTTCTTCTGGACTCCGACACTGCACTCGGACGCAACCACGGACGACTTTTCATCGTTCTTGACCACGATGCTTCGAGGATTTGATTCAGTTTCGGTGTGTCGACCGCTATCCGGCTGATTTCCTTTATGTTTTATTGTCTTTTATTTTATGCGGACGCTCACTTTGTCAACCAATGGGATTGGTGTCGCCGTTGTTGCAATTTCACCCTTCTTATTTATCGCGCACACCCTAGAGTTTTGCGTTTCTTTTTTTTTTGTTCGTTTTGTTCTTTTAGTTTTCAGCGAGTGCCCAAACACTATTTTGCAAAAAAAAAAAATTTTCGCCCACTATTTTTTATTAAAAAAAAATGTCCAAATCTTGTGGATCTTTTCGCACTAAACCGCACTTGAGGATCTTTGTATATCCCGGTTGAGCCCCCAATTGTAGGACTGGACACTTCTGCTCAAATAAAAAACAACCTTCAATTCCGAAATTCAATGAACAATACTTTATTTTTCTAATATCATTTGGCTACGAATTTAAATGGATATAATATTATGTCTCCTAGGGGATATACTAATTACTTAAATACACGACCGACTCCTCGAAACGTTCAATGACGAATTGACTGCTGAGTGGTTTGTTTCTCTCGTCCTCTTTGTCTGTATGTTCGTATGGGCGTATGTAATTCTTTGTTCTCTGAATGTGTTATACGAGTATGTTTTGCCTGTGCGTTGTAACTGTCCTCTTCGTTGACCTACGTTGCTGTCTCTTATCAGTCGTTTTGTTGCCTGATCGTAAACCGTTCGTTCTGTCACATGATTTGTTTTCTTCGTTGAGTACCGTATGATCTTGTCGCGTGTTTGTCAAAGTTATCTGAATAATAAATATTATGTTAGCGCATAGTGTTATTCGTCTGTTTGCCTGACCCCAATCCCACATATATAAATGTAGGTTCGCAGCTGGCATCGCTGTTACCGGCAAATGAGAATACCTACCTCACCATGAAACAGCAGTCGCCGTGATCAACCAGAACAGTACAGTAATTTTTTTTTGTTTTTTCTTCGTAACTCGCAAAATCCTTTCGATTCCCTTTGCCCATTTATTTTGTTTAACAAATAAAAGAAGCAGAAAGAAATTCGTTGTGTTGTGTTTCTTTTTTTTTCTTTTTTTTTCTTATTGGAAGTACGGTAACGAGTAAGTGAAAAGAAAAGAAAATAATAAAATAAAAGAAAAACGAAACGAAAGTTGTGTCGTGGGACGTGGTGCAATAGTGGGAAGAAAAGAAAAAACGCAAAGTGCGAAGACATCGATAAGTAAAAGAAAAGGGGAAAACAAAAAACGGAACGAGCTCCGTTAAACAGTGAAAATAACAAAAATAACAAACGGGTGGCGTGGTGCGGAGTCAAAAAAAAAGGAAGTAACAAAAAAAAAAAAAAAAGTACGAGAAAAAAAAGTGGTGTGATTCGGTGTTGGAGAAACGGGACTTGCTTTTCTGTCCGGCTAAAAAAAAACAAAAAAAGGTCAGCGTGTTTTTTGTTTTTTTTTTCTCTTTTTCGGGTGTGTTATAAAAACAGATTCCAAAAGAACGTGAGTAGAAAACTATCCGCCGGAGTGTGATACTGGTTTCAAAAATCAGTGGTTTTCTTTCGAAAAGTTTATGGAACAGTTAAAAAAAATAACGAGTCGCGAGTTATATGGTATCCTGTCAAAAAGAGGCCTCGCCCAAAAGTGTCGCACAAAACAAGATCTTGTGGACAGGTTACGCAAGTATTTAATGTCGGAGGAGGATAAATTGCCCAGGGAGCAGGAAGACCTCGAGGAAGAAGCTTCAGAACCAGAAAACGAGAAGATCATCCAAGAACGAACCAAGACGGAAACAAAATTCTCTTTTAAGGATGTCGAGGATTCGTTGGAAACTTATTCGGGTGGGTCTGGTAAAAACTTTTTATTGTGGTTGAAAGATTTCGAGGAAATCAAAATTCTTGGTTCAAAAGTTCCTTTACGACGTCGGCTGCTAAGGGGTGTTGCCAAATTAGCCATCGAGTCAGAGGAAGGGATCATATCGTGGCAAAAATTAAAAGACAAGTTGGAGGAGGAGTTCAGCCAGAAACTCACGAGTATATCGGTCCATCAAATGCTGCAATCCCGGAAAAAACTATCCAACGAAACCTTTTTAGAATATGTCTTTTCCATGAAGCAGATAGCAAATAGGGGGAAAGTAAATGAGGAGTCCGTCATTTCCTATATCATCCAGGGAATCCCGGATGATGCGAGAAATAAAACAATCTTGTACGAGGCTGTTTCAATTAGTCAACTGAAGGATAAGCTAACAATTTATGAACACATTAAAGAGCAGGAAAAGTCGAACAGGTACAAAAGCGACGGCAGAGGGTTCTAGGCGTAATCTTGTCGATAGGAAAAACCAGAAAAGATGTGCAAACTGTGGGGCTTTCGCACACTCTTCGGAAAGCTGTCCCGATAAGCAGAAGGGGACAAGATGTTTCATATGTAGCGGATATGGGCATATTGCAAAGCGCTGTCCACAAAAGAGCCAACCTAGTGGGGAAGTGAGGTGTTTCGTCTGTACCGGGTACGGCTGTGGGAGGGGTCAATAGGATTTCCGAAGATTACGGGTCGGTACAGGTTAGCATAGGAAGCCAAACATATACTGCCCTGATAGATACCCGAAGCTGTGTAAAAAAATCTGTTCTCCGAGATTGTGGGATTCATAGGCTAATACCTGTGACACACATGTGGTATAGATACCATGGTATAGAAATGAACCACAAGTCTGTCAGGGCATACCACGGTTATACCAGGCGAGCAAAGTAGTACGAGCGTGGTGTCTATACTAGGGTTTTTTGCATGGTATAGTCATATCCCTAGCGAAAACAGCGCCATTCTCCTAATGTGGAAAATAGTGTTACTTCAACTACTTGTCAGTTTGAAGTTTATTTGTAAATATTTATTTGTGAATTTAAAAAAATGGCAAGCAGACCAAAAAGAAAGGTTCTTGGCAGCGATCAAATCGCCAAAATTATAGAAGTGTGGAGTGAATTTATCGAAGAATTAAGACGGAATGCAAAAATTCCCATGTATATAAAAAAATGTGCGCTGGCCTGGCAGAAAACGGGCTTGAGTTAACTGAGCCAGAGCTGCGCACAAAGAATAAACAACTTGGCCAAGAAATACAGGTACATACGATCACATTCACTCTCTATTACTATAAATATCTAAATATACATATGTATATCATTAATGTTCTTAGGTTAGAAAAACAAAAAAATTGGGCATTCAGGAGGATCACCGTCCGAGTGGGAGTATTTCTCTAAAATCAACGAATTCATGGGCGGCTACAAAAGCAACAACATACATGAACTTATGGAAGAACTTATGGTTGCAACTCTGTACATTTTGGTAAACTTTTTATTTATATACTTCAATATAATATAGTTACTAAACATTATTTGATTATTCTATAGTGGAAGAGCTGTCCTCATCACAACCTAGACCATCCGTACCTAGAAGAGAAAAAGAAAACGAAACATAAGTGAAAGTTTTGTGGAAATGGCAAAGGAAGAAAGCGAGATCTACAAAAAGCTTATGGAAAAGGCATAGAAAATGATGAAAGGATGCTTAAGCTTATGGAGGAAAACAATAATTTGATTTGAATTAATAAAACCATTACTTACAAAAATATTTCATGATGGCTTCTCTTATTTTATTGAATTTTCAGGTATATCTATATCTCTGCAGTTTGTACTTCTTTGGGGTTGTTGCTTTTTCTTTTGATGATCATGTTCATAGACCCAAGACTGGTTTATTTTGTAATAATGACAACTTGGTACATTTATAAGAAAATGTGCGAGGAATTGCTAAAAGTGTACGGAATAATGTTCTTAGGTTAGAAAAACAAAAAAATTGGGCATTCAGGAGGATCACCGTCCGAGTGGGAGTATTTCTCTAAAATCAACGAATTCATGGGCGGCTACAAAAGCAACAACATACATGAACTTATGGAAGAACTTATGGTTGCAACTCTGTACATTTTGGTAAACTTTTTATTTATATACTTCAATATAATATAGTTACTAAACATTATTTGATTATTCTATAGTGGAAGAGCTGTCCTCATCACAACCTAGACCATCCGTACCTAGAAGAGAAAAAGAAAACGAAACATAAGTGAAAGTTTTGTGGAAATGGCAAAGGAAGAAAGCGAGATCTACAAAAAGCTTATGGAAAAGGCATAGAAAATGATGAAAGGATGCTTAAGCTTATGGAGGAAAACAATAATTTGATTTGAATTAATAAAACCATTACTTACAAAAATATTTCATGATGGCTTCTCTTATTTTATTGAATTTTCAGGTATATCTATATCTCTGCAGTTTGTACTTCTTTGGGGTTGTTGCTTTTTCTTTTGATGATCATGTTCATAGACCCAAGACTGGTTTATTTTGTAATAATGACAACTTGGTACATTTATAAGAAAATGTGCGAGGAATTGCTAAAAGTGTACGGAATAAACAATTTAACCAAAAAATATAGGTACATATGTAATTTCGAATAGAGCAAATTGTTTGTATCAACATATTCAACATATTATCAACTATTCGATGATCCACGAATTTCTGGGGAGCGAAAAATCCAATAATATGTAAGAAATGATGGAGGGAATCGGATGTTTTGGTAATTAACTAATATATTATAATGAAACAAGTTTAATGTATTTTGTCTTTTTTTTATTTTAAACGAAAAGACAAATATTTTTTGCGGGAGTCTTCTGCAACGGTATAAGATCTATCAACGTCGGAAGACCACTATTCTTCATCAAAATCAATCAAACTGCCTTCAACATCGTCGGGGCTATTCTCGTCAACATCAGCAAGGACACCGCCGTCAACATGAACACCAGTAGTGCCTAGAAAGAATTTGAAAAAAAATTGACTTGTGAAGCATATTTGGATTTGGCAAGAAAAGAAGAAAAGGTTTTCGAAACATATTTGAATAAATGTTTGGAAAACGATTCCAAGGTTATTTTAAACGAAAAGACACAATTTTTTTGCCGGAGTCTTCTGCAACGGTAGAAGATCTATCGACGTCGGAAGACCACTATTCTTCATCAAAATCAATCAAACTGCCTTCAACATCGTCGGGGCTATTCTCGTCAACAGTATCAAGACCATTGCCATCAACATCGCCGGAGCTATTCTCGTCAACATCAGCAAGGACACCGCCGTCAACATGAACACCAGTAGTGCCTAGAAAGAATTTGAAAAAAAATTGACTTGTGAAGCATATTTGGATTTGGCAAGAAAAGAAGAAAAGGTTTTCGAAACATATTTGAATAAATGTTTGGAAAACGATTCCAAGGTTATTTTAAACGAAAAGACACAATTTTTTTGCCGGAGTCTTCTGCAACGGTAGAAGATCTATCGACGTCGGAAGACCACTATTCTTCATCAAAATCAATCAAACTGCCTTCAACATCGTCGGGGCTATTCTCGTCAACAGTATCAAGACCATTGCCATCAACATCGCCGGAGCTATTCTCGTCAACATCAGCAAGGACACCGCCGTCAATATCAACACCAGTAGTGCCTAGTAAGAATTTGAAAAAAAAAATTTAAAAAAATTGCAATGTTTGGAAAACGATTCCAAGGTTATTCAATTATTGGAAGAAAACAATAAAATTTTGACAGCATTGTTATTGAAAAAATAATATTAATAAAAACATTACTTACAAAAATATTTCGTGATGGCTTCTCTTATTGAACTTACAGGTACATCCATATCTCTGCAGTTCGTACTTCTTTCGGGTTGTTGCTTTTTTTTTTGCTGATCCTGTTCATAGATCCAAGACTGGTTTATTTTGTCATTCCTGTTATTACATATATTGTGTAATATGCAACAGGCTTTGACTATGCAATTAACATTTTGCATTTTAACTTCTAGTCCTCGACCTATCTTCCTAAAACGACATTTAAGATGGCCAAAAGCATTTTCAACGACACGACGACATTTGGAAAGTTGTTTATTAAATGTCCTTTGCTCGTGAGACTGCTCGAGACAAAATGGAAAGGGCTTCATAACATACTTCGATAACCTAAACGCTGAATCACCGATCAAAAGAATGGGCACCTCAACGCCTTCAATTGTTCTCGTATTTTGCAGAAATAATTCATTCTTGTATGTATTTCTTTTATGGTTGAACATTCAAATATAGTTGAATCATTACTTCTTCCAGGTATTCAAACATTGGCATAAGTAAATCTATACCGGTGGTCCACGGCAGCAAACAGTATAGTGGAGTGCCATCCCTTGAAGTTGTAATAGTCGGTAGCTTCATCTTTTGGGGGATTTACTTCTATATGGCATCCATCAATTGCACCATAGCACTGCGGAAACCCAAGTTTTGCAAAGTCTTCAACTATTTCCACAATCTTATCCTGTGTCAACGGATACGCGTCAAAAACTTCGTGTTCAAATTTCTGACATAATTCCTTGCATATTTCCACAACCATTTCTCCTAAAGTGGTTCGACCAATTCCAAATAACCTAGCTACTGTTCTGTATTCAGCCGATGAAGCCAATGCATACAAAACTGCTGCGAGCCTTTTATCCAAAGGGATTGCAAGTCGCCAACTTGTATCATTTCTTTTTCAATGCCGTAGACTTTTCAACAAATACAGAAAAGCTGATTTATCAACTCTAAAAGTATTTTTAAATTTTCTTCTGTGAAAAGGGGTACCTCAAATTCCCAGAAGTGCGATTGTTCAACCTGTAATGATATAAAAGTTGAAAAAGTACAAAAATAATTGTTTGTAATCTGTTTACCATTGTCCAAACACGTCTAGTTATACTTCTCCTTTCCAAGTACGCCAAATTCCTGAACCTCCTGCTTCTATATTTTGCTATCATTGCCAATCGTAGACACAATTTTCTTTTTCTTATTAAATTTTTACTTACATTTTTTATTACAATAATTTTGTATTATTAGCCACTAGAACACTTATTAAATCCATTTCACTTGTATTTTTCGATTTTGACATTTAATTAAGGAAGAATAATGACAACTCGGTACAGTGTTGTCAACGCATACTACACAGGGTGTATTGCCAATACCATGGTACATATACTATGGTATCCATACCATCTGTGTGTCACAGGTATAACCCATCCCGGCATGTCGCTACGTGGATTTGGATCCGATGTGCCCGTATCGTCATTGGAGTCATTCCTGGTACCTTTAGTGGTCCAAAACGAAGCCTTCGAAATTATGATTCAGGTCGTCCCAGATAGGTTGCTCCCAGATAACATCCTGCTGGGAAAAAGTTTTTTGGATGAAGCGGTAGTCACCATTGATGGGTGTGTGACAGTTGTGCGGAAGAGGAAGCCAGCTTGTGTAGGAGCGTATGATCCGCTCAAGAAAATCGACGTTGTATACCTGGTTGACAAGGAGCAAAGCGCACTAAGTGATATCGGCGATCCTAAAGTTAGACGGGTGGTTGAGGGGTTAGTGAGGAACTACAAGCCTTTGAGGCCAAAGGAGTCCTGCATTCAAATGACGATTACATTAGAAGACGAGGTTCCATTTTATAAGAAAGCTCGTAGGCTAGCGCCGAAAGAGAGGGAAGTCGTTCGAGGACAGGTAGAGGAGTGGCTTCGCAATGGTATAATTCAGCAGAGTAACTCCAGCTATGCTAGTCCGGTCGTCCTGGCGAAGAAGAAGGATGGATCCTATCGACTATGCGTAGACTACAGGAAACTTAACCGCAAAGTAATTCGGGATAGGTTTCCTTTGTCTGTTATAGAAGAAGTTTTGAAAGGCTTGCACAAAGCGCGAGTGTTTACTACTCTTGACTTGAAGAATGGGTTTTTTCACGTGGAAATCGACGAGGATAGCCGAAAGTACACAGCGTTCATAACTCCCAATGGACAATGGGAATTTCTCAAGGCGCCTTTGGGCTGTGTAAGTCTCCTGCCGTATTTATGCGCTTCATTAACATGTTTTCTCGAATTTAGCTCGCAGGGGTTTGGTACAATTCTACATGGACGATTTGGTGATTGCAGCTATGGACGAGGAAGAGAATATGGAAAAGTTAAGGTAGGTGTTGGAGGTCGCTAAAGAAAACGGCTTGATGATGAATTGGATAAAAGCCAGTTTGTTCGTAGGTCGATCGAATTTTTAGGACATATTCTCGAGGGGGGCTCCATTAGGCCGTCAGGAGAAAAAATCATCGCAACTCAGAATTTTCCAAAACCTAAATGTGCCAAGGATGTCCAGAGTTATCTTGGTTTGACCGGGTTTTTCCGTAAGTTCATTCCGTCGTATTTGTCGATCGCAAAGTCCCTATCGGATCTACTAATGAAGGATAGCAAGTTTAAAATTCGGTGCCGACGAGATCCTAACTTTCGAAACTCTCAGGGAATGCCTGTGTAGCGAGCCAGTACTGAAATTGTTCAATCCGGATTTAGAAACCGAGCTTCACAAGGACGCCAGCAAAGTGGGTTATGGTGGCGTCTTGCTGCACGAATACGGAAAATTTCACCCCACGTTTTACTTAAGTTTCAAAGCCACTCCCGTAGAGGGTAATTACACTAGTTACGAACAGGAGATGTTAGCAGTTGTAAAATGTCTGCAAAAGTTACGGGTCTACATTTTGGGGTTAAAAATTCGCGTGTTCACGGACTGTCAACCATTTCAGGCGACCATGAATAAGCGAGCCATATGCCCTCGGGTAGCTAGGTGGGCACTCCTCATACAAGAATTTGACTGCAGCGTCGTCCACCGACCGACTTCAGGAATGCTACATGTCGACTGTTTAAGTCGGTATACTCCGGTGCTAAGGATTGAGTACGGCCTCTTACATAGGACACGAAGAGCGTAACAGAAGGATGAGTACTGCAAGCTGATAATGGGGCTCTTGGAGAAAAAGGATGGGTATGAAGGGTTCACTATGCAAAGAGACCTTTTGTACAAAGTGGTCGACGGGCAGACGTTGCTGGTAGTTACGCGATCTTTTCAAAGGGAGATTCTGAAAACCATTCACGAAACAAGCCATGGTTGCGCAAAACGAGTTATGGCAGTGGTGCGCCAGGACTACTTCATTCCTGGGTTAGCAGCGAAGGCAGAAGCAGTGGTACGGAACTGCGTTGCCTGCATCCTGGCGTCTAGGAAGGAAGGTTTCTCGAACCCAATCTGCAAGGGAGACGATCCGCTGATTACCCTTCACCTGGATCATTTGGGTCCGTTACCGTCTACAGCGAAGACTTATAAGTACCTATTAGTAATCGTCGATGCTTTTTCCAAGTTTTGTTGGATATACCCAATGAAGAGCACTACATCGGACGAGGTGGTAAGGAAGATGGAGTTGCAGAGTCAAACTTTTGGGGATCCAGCACGCGTCATCACCGATGTAGTGACGGCTTTTACGGGGGGTGCGTTCACGGGATACTGCAAGCAGCGGAACATCACGCACGTTGCAATTACTACGGGTGTACCAAGGGGAAATGGTCAGGTCGAGAAGATCAACCGGACCATAATCGACGTCCTTTCCAAATTATCTCTCGACGAACCGATGAAGTGGTTTAAGTTCGTTCCAAACTTCCAGAGGGCGCTAAACTCTTAAGCCTCCAGAAGTACAAAGAGAAGCCCGTTCCAGCTGATGTTCGGTATTCCAATGAGGAGTCCAGAGGATACAAAACTAGCCGAAATGATAGAGGAAGCCATCATCGACAATTTTGAGGACCATTGAAATGACCTGAGGAAGGAAGCCAAGGAAGAGATATCGAGAGTGCAGGAAGAGAACCGGAGGGGTTCAATCGGAAACGGAAGGCAGCATAACTATACCGAGTCCACGACCTAGTTGCGATTTCACGTACGCAGTTCGGTGCCGGGCTCAAACTGTACCCCAAGTTCTTAAGGTCGTATGAGGTGTCCAAAATCAAGCGGAATGATCGGTACGAGGCCCGAAAAGTTGGTAACCACGAAGGACCGAATGTTACCTCGTCGTCGGCTGGTCAGATGAAACCGTGAGTGAGCCACAGCAGCGATAGCGATGGAAATGAGGAAGAAGACGGGAACGAGGAAATGCTTGAGGCAGGCGTTCCGCAGGATGGCCGAGATAGAGTTTCGCAGCTGGCAACGCTGTTACCGGCAAATGAGAATATCTACCTCATCATGAAACAGCAGTCGCCGTGATTAACCCGAACAGTACAGTCGTTTTTTTTTGTTTTTTCTTCGTAACTCGCAAAATCCTTTCGATTCCCTTTGCCCGTTTATTTTTTTGAACAAATAAAAGAAGCAGAAAGAAATTCGTTGTGTTGTGTTTCTTTCTTTCTTTATCGGAAGTATAGGTACGGTAACGGGTAAGCATATCCCCCTACTTAAATATATATATATATATATATATGTATATGTATATAAGAAATATATATACACGAAATATACAAATATATGTATGTATACAGGGTGTCTCAAAAATCAACGTCAAGCCGGAAACGAGTGATAGGTCAAGTGGTGTCGGTTATCACAAAATTATAAAAAAAAAATCTAGGTCACGTACTTTTAAAATTATTGGCTCACTGCTCAGGAATATGCTAACATGCATCTCATTTAGGGGGACTCAGATTTCCAAATCTGATGGTTATTGAAGAAATTCCCTTCATGTACTACGAGGACGAAGTCTTACAAGCAGTCGCACAAGACCTTAGTACTTCAGTACATGCAATTGAAGAAAGCATAGGAGTACCCAAAAATACAGCACACCGAATTCTAAGGAAAAACAAGCTCCATCCGTACCATGTACAGCGAGTCCAAAGTCTGCTACCCCGAGATTATCCAGAAAGAGTCCAATTTTGTCAAACGATGGTGCAGAGGTTCAGAGAAGATCCGAGATTCTTCGAAATTCTATGGTCGAATGAATCAACTTTTAAAAGGGACGGTTATATGAACCTCCACAATTTGCACGAGTGGCACGTGGAAAATCCACATTTGATACGGGAAGATAGATCACAGTACCGTTTTAAAGTAAACATGTGGACGAGAATTTTGAATTGTAGAATTATTCGCCCACTCGCCGCAAATTTATTGGAAGACGCATCACTTAATATTTATGCATGCATGCGATATCAACAAGATGGCTGCCCAGCGCATTATGCTCGCACAGAACGAGAGTTCCTCGATCGGGAATACTCCAACAGGTGGATAGGTCAGTCTGGTACAATTTCGTGGCCAGCCCGTTTATCTGATTTAAATCCATTCTTTTCAATCACACTAGTCGAAATGGCGTGTTTATCCGTCTCAATCACGGCGTCACTGTCTGAAGAATTAACTATGAATCGGGTTTCTTTATCAAAATATTTTTATTGCCTTCAACTAAGCGTTAGTCTAGTAAGTGTCACACCATTTTGGAATCCAGACTAAATAAGCCATCTTTTAAAGTTACTTGCCAAAATGGCATAGTACATTTTTTGTCAGTATAGTCAGTTCAACTTGGATGATTAATGATTTTGAGATACATGGATGGACAAAAAGGAACATTTTAGTTAAAACCGTTATAGTTATGTTTCAATTTTGGACCGTAATTTACAGAAAAATTACTCAGGGTTACGTGACAAAAAAAAATCGAAGAAAAGTAAAGATTTGCGGTCACAGCACTTGGAAGATCGCCACAGGGTGTCAGATTTCTCAATTTTTTTTTGAGTGCCAATAATTTTAAAAGTACCTACATGACTTAGATTTTTTTTATAATTTTGTGATAACCGACACCATTTGACCTATCACCCGTTTCCGGCTTGACATTGATTTTTGGGACACCCTATATATATATTTTTTTAATTTCTATTTATTTTTTTTCTTAGATCTAACTTAATCCTACCTAAAACTATGTAAGTCGGCCATGACTAAAAAAAAATTTGACTGACCCACTTTGTTTCAAATGAAGCTACCTACTGGACGAGTTCGACGACGAAGCATCATCCTCTTCAACAAGCTACCAAAATTGCTGGTTCTGCTAAGCAACATCCCTCTTGCCGCGACTCCCTGCCCTACTAAACCGGAGACGCTCCGCACTCCCATGTGCGACGTCTCTATCCGTAGTTGTTCGAGCAACATGGAAGATTAGCGGCACCGCCAATCTGTCCTGGATCAGACCTTTATTATCTAGGTAGAGGACCGCTTCTGGATTAATAAAGCCGTCAAAGCGAACTCTCTGATGACACAGATAATTAGGGTAGTAAGCCCCGGAAATCAGGTTGTTCGATGAGGTCATTGCTCTTGCAATGTACCTTCGCGTCAACTTAATAACAAAACTGTTCACTCTTATTATGTTCGCTCTATTGTACAAAACCTCATTAGGATAAAATTTTATGTACTCAGACTCTGGTGTTATGTATAAGCGAAGACAAGTAATAAGACAAGCCCTCTCAAACACCCGAATCTTTTCGAATAAACTAGCTCTTGTTGATTTTGATTTTCAACTTCCAGTCATCGCAATGTCGTTTAATTTTAACAAAGTCACGTTGCAAAAGTATATTAATGACCTCAATCTTTAGATCTGATCTGTACGCGATTAAGTGGTCAGCGTACGCTATGGCATGGTGAAGGGAACATATCACATCACTTGTGTAAATGTTGAATAGGATCGGCGAATTTACCGCACTTTTTTTGCAGACCGTTTTTAATGTTAAATGTTCCAGCAAAAGTCACATCGCCATTATTCACGATGAACTGCCTATATGTTCACATATTGTAGAGAATATACAGCATTGGTTTACTAATGCCCAAACTGCTCAGCTTGAAAAAAAGTCCCTCTAAACAAACGCTATCGAAGGCCTTTTCCAGTCAATCAGGCAGGCACCAGTGTACTGTTTCTTGCCTTTATTCCATTGGATATCAGAAACCACTTCAGACGCAGCGTGAATGATATCATTCCCCGCGTTGAAACTGAACTTAATATCTGGAACTATGTGAGTGGCCGTGGCTCAAGTGGTATTGGCTTCCAAATCAAAAGGTTCGGTGGTCGATTCCCAGCCTCGCCCGAAAGACATTTTCAGGCAATTTAATTCAAGTAACACGAATGTTTGCCTATAATACAACAAGTCCAATTACAATAATTTAATAATTTAGTCTCCCCTTTAATGTAGGATGCCACCCATGGAGCGAAATAACCACTGAGCCCAAAAATCGTTCTTTCTCTCTCTTTCCCATTTTCCTAAAAACTTAACACGTGCTCAGAGATTTTAAGTGTAATAATACCCACTTGAGTGTTAAGTTCTTTAAACAAAAAAAAATGTTTTTCCTCAGCCCGTCTAGTCAGGACTCCATTGATCACCTTCCCGAAAACCTTACTGATGTTTGGAAGAAGACTAATCGAGCGGAGATTCGCCGGATTGGAAGTATCTTTATCCCTTTCGGGAATGGAATGTACCGCCGCAATTTTCCAATGCGCTGGATAATGTGCATTATTCATTGCATTATTACACAGGGTGGTATAAATGTTCACCGCTTCCTGGAAAGTCACTCCTATATTTACGGGAACATATTCGGGTTGCTGGTGCTTCCAGCTCGAATTTTGTTGTTCCAATACAAACTTATAGATGCTTTGTAATTTTCTTTTATTAATACTTGGCGGTTTTTTGATCGACGACTTCAGCGTCATAATCTCCGGGTTATGTCTGTCAGTAAACTGTCTGTACAAGGTTTTTAGCCTTGACAGCAGCCTACTTTTATGTCGGTCCAGTGCGTAATGGTTGCGTTGCGGAATAAATCTTCATCGTCAGTATGTTGATACCGAGGTATCGTTTTGTCCATTGTTCGTTTAACTGTCGCGTCCATTAGGTTTAGATACCTGTCAATCTCCTCGTTTGAATGATTTGTGTTGGACGGTGAGTAGAGCGAATTCAAGAAGAGTGTTGTCGTCAGTGTTCTGGTGAAGTGTGTCCAACGCACCCTACTATAATTGTAGGAATGTCTTTGAACAAACTCATCCATTCCGCAATTTTGTTGGGAACAGTTATATCGGTAGTGAGACCGCAATGGTTCATACAATGAACCAATGTCATACACGAAAGTTCGTAGACAGTTTGTACACGTTAGTTGTATTCGTGGAATCAAAATCAAAACCAACAGTCCATCTTTCGTAACGAGAAACGACAATGTGAAAGTGCACAACATAGTACACAACCTCCTTTAAAAAACCTAAGAAAAAACAATTTAAATGACAGCGCTTTTTTGGACGAGCATCTCAATTGCCCTACATCTTCCGAGATAGCAACAGATCATGAAAACGTCTAATAATTTTAGTGGACACTGGCGCTACAAGTTGCTACTGTAGACCTAATATTTTATCCAATAGATGTAAGCTAGTAATTAAGAAAAGGGTAAAAACCATAAATGGTTAGGCAGAAAAATATAGTTTTACGAGTTAGAAAACATAGAAAGCGATTTGCTTGTTGGATTTAATATTTTAAAGCTTTCTAATATAACATTAGATTTTGAAAATGAAATCTTAATCTTAATCCATCCGGGAAAACCTGAACAAATATATATTTCAGTGGAAAACACTGAGAAATCTATTATGGATCAACAGGAAATTATGACTTTGAAATTGAACATAATTTTAAAACTTTGAAATCCAATAATTTCGAAGAAAAAGTCGAAAAAGATAACGGGAATATTAAAAATAAAATCGAAGAATTCAGGAATGAGATTCTAGACAAAATAGAATCAATGCATTCGAATATAAATACAAATTTATTATTCAGGACAGATGTAAAGACCGAAATAATACCCATATCCTTTATCTGTATATACTTTTATTATATTTTATATTATTATTAAGGAAATTAATAAAATGTTTAATGACGGAATCGTTCGACCTAGTAAGAGCCGATATAACTCACCTATTTGGGTAGTAATAAAAAAAGGTATTAATGAAGGTGGGACACCAAAACTAAGAATGGTGGTTGATCATAAAAAAATTAATGAAAAGACTGTATCGGATTGATGCCCAATACTTTCTAATTTAGGAAAGTCCAAATATTTCTCAACGATAGATTTAGAATCTGGTTTTCACCAAATACAAATGAGTGAACCAGATATAGAAAAAACATAATTTTCCGTCAATAATGGAAAATATGAATTCTTAAGAATGCCATTTGGATTGAAAAATGAACCAAGCATCAGTCAGTTTCAGTTTATACGCATTTTTATTAATATTACTTAATTTACTCTTAGATGATAGACAAAAAATCGCTTAAAAATTAGCTTAAATAACTTAAAATTATCTTATTCTAACTTATTAGCCCCATGCGGGCACTCTAGAAATGCACCAAGCATATTTAAACGGGCAATGGATGATATTTTGCGAGAATATAGAGGAAAGTTTTGTCATGTATATATAGATGACATTATTGTATTTTCAGAAAACTTGGAAAAACATACAGAAAATCTAAATAAAGTAATTGAAACTTTAAAAACCGCAAACATGAATACGAGTACGTCATTAGAAAAATCAAAATTTTACCAAACAGAAGTTGAACTTTTAGGCTACATTGTTGGACATAATATCATTAAAACGGATCCCAGAAAAGTAGAAACAATATCCGAATATCCAATACCAACAACACTAGGACAACTTAGAAGCTTCTTAGGTTATTACAGAAAATCCATTCATAATTAAGCGTCAATAGCTAAACCTCTAACAAAACACTTAGCTGACGAAAACGGCAAAATTTTGCAATATTTATCCAAAAAAACAGAAGTAAAATTGGACGAAAACGGTATTTTAGCTTGCCAGAAATTAAAAAAATTACTGATTAATCAAATAGAATTGGTACAACCAAATTTTCATAAAAAAATATTCTAAAACCCCACATTAAATCCCGCACAATTATGCAACGAACGAAAAAGAGCTTTACACTATCGTTTGGTCATTGAAAACATTGAGAAACTATCTTTATGGAGTTTCAGATTTAGAGATCCATACTGATCACCAACCTTTAACTTTTTCAGTCAAAAGTCGTAACCCTCATGCAAAAATGAAAAGATGGCACGCGTTCATAGAAGAATTTTCCCCGAAAATAATTTATAAACCAGGCACTACCAACGTAGTTGCAGACGCTTTATCAAGGCAGTATTTAAGTAATTTAACAGATAATTCTTCAATCTCTGAAATACGACATTCAGCTGAAAGTAACGATAATATCGATATACCAGAAACTAAGAAAGCATTAAATCAATTTAAACAACAGATTCTTTTAGCTCAAGCTAATTTTACAATCCATGAACTAATTTGGAAAAATTAGACATACGAGTATTATAAAATATGATAAGCCAGAGAATTTATTGTAGTACATATTCTTAAAGAATATTCTTAAAGAATATCTACAATTTATTCTTAAAGAATATCTACAGGAATAATTGCAATTAATTACACACCTGAGGACTTGTATGAATTGAAGCAAAAAATAAAAGAAACCTTTGGTAACTAATTTCTGCATACAAAAATAACAAATAAAGAGGATCAAAGTGCAATAATTAAGCAAACACATACTCGAGCACATAGAAACTAAAAACAGAATTTGAAACAAATCTATGCGTGGTATTATTGGCCTGAACTAAATAAACAACATCAGGAATATGTAAGAAATTGTGAGATCTGTAATAGAAATAAATACGACCGGTGCCCTCAAAAAATACCAATTGGAGAGGTTCCAATCCCAAAAAGAGGGCATATTTTTCGCTCAAAAATTTTAATTTTTAACCTGTATCGATTCCTATTCAAAGTTTTTAATAATAAAATTAATCGAAGATAAAACGAAGTTAGATGAGAAATTTTTAGAATTATTGCAAAGTTTTCCAGACGCAAAACAAATAACTGTTGATAATGAACCAGCCTTCACAACAGCACAATTGAAAACATTAACGCAACGATTAGAAATAAAAATATATTATTATGATAAACATAGTACCACGAAAGAGTTCATTCTACAGTTATTCAAATTGCAAGATGTATCAAACAAGAATTTCATTTAATAAGTGATCTAGAATCAATATTTAGAGCTGCACAGCAATACAATAAAAGTATTCATTCTTAAACCTTATGACGTCTTTTATAATATATGTATTACCCCACAATGAAGTGCAACTAAAACTTTCGGTAGCCGAAGATAAAATGCTAACTAGGAATAATAAAAACAGAAATATTAAAAAATATAAACAAAACGATATTATTTATGAGAAAATCATAGGTGGTAGAAATAAACTTTTGTCTAAATATAAAAAACAAAAAATTAAAGACGATTTAGGAAATAGGTAAAGTCCAAACACCATATTTCAAAACAATAGAATAGTTCATAAAGACAATATTGAAACTTAATTTTTATATTTTATTACAGAAAATATTTTTCATAACAACTTTCATACTGACGACATTTGTGTCCTTAGAAATTATTGATTATACTCGGGATAACTGCATCTTGATCGAAAATGGAAACGCCGTCATTTATAAAGAATATAATGAACTCTTCCATATTACACATTTAACATATTAAGAAATATTAATGCAGGAAACACAAAACATTTTAAATAAAAATTTAATTATAATTTATGTAAAATATCCGATTATTTAAATTTTTTTTTTAATCGTATATGAAACAAAAGCCATAAGCCGAAAGGATGGAAATCAATTATAAAATGTAAAAATGAATACTTCAATGTCGAAATTTGTAAATTAGAATTAAGAACTACATTTTGTAAACTCATATATAAAAGATCATGTCTGTCACATCTATTAAATAATAAAAAGGAAAATGTATCAAAATAAGAGAAAATAACGAAAATTTAGAAATTATTAACCATATTAATTTACGGTAACCACACAATAGATGGCCATAAATTAGATGGCACATATTTAGTAATCTTTCAAAATAAAACTGAAATTGATAACATAACTTTTGACAACCCAACAGAAATTACTACTAACTATTTAAAAACAAGTAATATAAATAAATATGATGTAATCAGATATGTTGAGTCTGAAAACTAAAAACTAAAATTTGAAAATATTAATATGATTAATTCTATAAGAGAAATACTTGAAAAACAACCTATACTGTGGATAATAATAGTTTTGTTTATAATTGTTATAATAATTTTTGTATTTTATAAATTTATAAAAAACTTTCGAGACTGTAGAAAGAAACAAAAGATGAAAAATGATACTGCTAAAATTGTAGATTGGCAAATTAAATTAAGTTTATTTCATTTCAATTTTATTCATAGTCCAAATTTTAGTATAACTAAAGAGCTAGGATGCATGCCCATCACGAGAGAGTTTTACACAACGACTACCTCTATCGGTACTCAACCTGTACATATATGTATATATACGAGTACACTGTTGTACTTGCTAAATTTATTCATAAATCAACACGCCTCCTTAAATTTAGCTTTTCCAAAAATTTTCTTTTTCATTTAATTTCCTTAAGTAATCAGAACACAATTTTAAATATTCTCTAAACTTTTCAAATTTAGTTCGTCCTAAAGACTTAGTAAAGATATCTGCTGCATTCTGTTCTGACTCTATTTTAATCACATCAATCATTCCTATCAAATAATTTTCATTTACAAAATAATAATGTGTTTCAATATACTTCGAATTTTTAGTTAGATTTCCATATTTACTTATACTAACAGCACCAGCATTATTTTCATTGGATTTTTTATTTCAATTCCAAATTCTCTTAACAAGTCTTTTATTAATTTAACCTCACTCACACATACAGATAGAGCTACATACTCTGCTTCTGTGGATGATTTGGTTACAATATCTTGTTTTTTTTTGATTTCCAAAATATAACATTACCATTCATTCTTATAACATATCCCGTTGTAGATTTTCTATCTACTATAGGGGATATACCCAATCAGCATCAACATAACAATATAATACGAGTATATCCAACTTTTCATTTCTTTCGTATTTCAATTTTAAATCTTTACTATAATATAAATATTTTAATATCCTTAGATCGTAACAATTTTGAAACCTGCTTAAATAATTCACGCAGTAACATATATCTGGTCTAGTACTTGAGCTTATGTATAAAAGTGCTCCAATCAAATTTCTATATTTGACATCATTTGATACTGATAAGGCAGGTTCACATTTTAGGTTCTGCTCCATTGGAGTCGCATATAGTTTTGCATCTAAAATTTCGTACTTATTCGCTAACGATTCAATATAATCCTTTTGAACTATTTTCATAATTGAGTATGATTGTGAAATACTCAATATTTCTACCTAGATAAGTTTTTAATAGACTCATATGTTTCATTCTAAACTTCAATGTTTTCTTTTTATTATTTCAATCATTTCTTTATTTTTGCTACAAATTAATAAATCATCAACAAAAGATATCAAATAAACTTTAATATTACTGCTTTGCATATAGTATAGACAATAATCAATTTTACTTCGCCTAAACCCTATTGTCTTTAGAAACTCATCTAAACACTCATACCATGTCCGTGGACTTTCTCGCAAACCACATAAAGCCTTCTTTAGTTTAAACACTCTGCCTGTCTGATCATCGTAACCTAGAGGTTGCCTTACATACACCTCTGACTTTACTTTTCCATTTAGGAACGCTGACTCAACATCCATTTGATCTATCGCAAGTTCGTTTTGTATAGAGAAATTTAACAGTATTTTCAACGTCTGTGTTCTAGCTACTGGAGAATAAATGTCGTCCAGTACTGTTTTTTGCTGAAACCCTGTTACTACAATTCTAGCTTTAAATCTATTATCACCCTTTTTTGTATAGACCCACTTTAAATCTAATATCTTCTTATCTTTCGGCTTCGCAACTAATATCCATGTGTCATTTTTATTTAAACATTCAATTTCCTTGTTCATAGCTTCTCGCCAGTCTTCACTATCTTTACTATTTATTGCTTCATTATATGTTTCTGGACTCTCCACACGAACGTAATTTACATAAATGCAGTTTGATATTGGACTTCCATATCTGCTTACAGGGTTTTTGTTTCTTTCTGACCTTCTCATTACTGGTAAAGTTTCGTCACTAATACTAGGAAGGTTTATTGTATGCTCGTTATTTTCATTTTCCTTATGAAGTTCCGGAATAACGCTACTTTCAATTGAATCATTGTCATTAATTTCGTCGTTATCTTTAAATCCAATTAATTTAATATTTTCTTCAATTATATCTACATGTCTAGCTATAATTACTTTATTGTTAATTAAAACTCTATAACCTACGTTTTCATATCCAACTAAAAGACCTAGATCAGCTTTCCTATCCCATTTACTTCTTCTTCTGACCTCTGGAACTCTTACAAAGACTTTGCTTCCATATAATTTCAAATTTCTAATATCTGGTTTTTGTCCCATCATTATTTCATATGGAGTTTTTTTTTCAACTGTATTCGCTAGTGTTCTATTCTTCAAATAAACTGCTGTTTTAATTACCTCTGGCCAAAATCTTTTATGTATCTTCGCATCGGATAATAAACATCTAGCTGTATCCATTACTGATCTATTATACTTTTCCGCCGTTCCATTTAACTCGTGAACGTAGGGAGGACACGGTTCAATATAGATTCCCTTTTGTTTGGCAAAATTATATATATATTTATTTAGAAATTCCCGCTCGTTGTCGCATCTCAATTGCTTTACTCTATTTCCTGTTAAATTTTCTAATTGATTAACGTATGCTACAATACAGTCATAAACTTCATTTTTTTCTTTGTATAGACCCACTTTAAATCGCATACCAATTGCTTTACTCTATTTCCTGTTAAATTTTCTAATTGATTAGCGTATGCTACAATATAGTTTATAAACTTCATTTTTTTCTTTAATAGGGTAAACTTTTCCGGCTTTACTAAAATCGTCAATCAAAATCAAAAAATATTTTTCACCCATATAACCTACTAGAGAATGCGGTACATTTACATCTGCATTAATATTTTCAGCTATCTCTTTTGCTGTATGTCTATCATTTTCAAAAGCAGTATTAATCATTTTATTTTGTATGCATGTAGCACACTTCAAATGCTCACTTTCTAAATTATTCGGCAAACCTTCAACTAAATTATTTTTACTCAAAATATTCAAATATCCAAAATTTACGTGACCTACTATAATAATGATATGATATCTTTCTTTCAGAGTCATATTCTTACTATAAACTTCTGTTAAGTGATTTTGATTATTCTCAAAAAAACTATTTATTTTGTACAAATTATGTACTTTGTTAGCTACGGCTATCAACTTATTTTCTAGCGTGTACATTTTTGAGGTGTTGCCCATTGATACTATTTTAGCTTTATCAGTAATTTTTCCAAAACTCATAAGATTTTTATCCATAAAATACATCCAAAAAATACATCTTTAAGTTCCACTTCTGTTTCATTATTATTTGCCACAAATTTTGTTATTATATTACCTACGCTAGTTGCTTTCAATGCACGACCTTCACCTATTTTTACATTGACCGGTTTTTCAAGTCTTTTTGATTCTATAAAATATTTATCATTATTTATTATATGATCAGTGCATCCACTGTCTAAAACCCATTCAACTTTATTCTTACAATCATTTACCTCAACATTGTAACCTACTGCAGTTACTACCTCTGTTGCGAAGATCATTTTTCCTTGCTCCAAACTCTGACTATCTTGCAGCTGTAATAACAAAATCAATCCGACATGCAGCTAACGTATCGATCCCTCAAACAAGTAGCGCTTCCAAAAAAATGTATGTACCATGGTGGAACAAGGAAATTAAAAATCTAAGACAAATTAAACAGAAAGCCTGGTACGACTTCAAAAAACACCCAAATGATACTAATCTGGTCGCCTACCGGAAATCCAATGCAATGTTTCGTCGGGCGGCAAAGCTTTCTAAGAAAGACTGTTTCGAAAGATTTACAGCTAGTATTAACCCAAAAGCATCATCCAAAAAACTCTGGGCTGACATAAAGTCACTTACGGGAAACTACACGCAAAACTCAATAAAGGTCATTAAAACTGTAACAAATACGCTTACCTGCCCTTCCGAAATTGCTGACCATTTTGCGCAAGCCTGGTCAAATTATGCCAAGGACTCCAACTTCTCCTCCAACTTCTTGAACCAAAAACATTTCCTACTTAACAATAACCTTCCTTGTTATGAGACTTCATCCTCAGCTGGCTTAATAGAATTACCAATCAAACTAATAGAACTGGAGAATTGCCTTTCTTCAATGAGAGGTAAAACGCCAGGTTTCGATCGTATTTCATATCCCATGCTGAAAAACTCCCCAATAGCACTAAAAACACGCATAGTATCACTATATAACCATATCTTTGATACAGGTGTTATTCCACAAATGTGGAAAGTCGCAAGTGTAGTTCCAATTGCAAAACCAAATAAATCACCTTGCGAAATTAGTGGGTACCGCCCAATATCCCTGCTGCCATGCATAGGTAAAATAATGGAAAAAATCATAGCTAGAAGACTACTTTGGTACATAGAACAAAACAATCTTATCGACATTAATCAGGTCGCTTTCAAGCATGGTCGGAGCACCATAGACGCACTCCTTCACATAGATGAATTCATAGCTTCCGCTTTATCCACAAAAAATCACATTTCAATCCTATCGATTGACTTTGAAAAAGCTTTCGATAGAATTGGAATACATACTATAATCAAGAAGCTCATTCAATGGAAAATCGGTCCTAAGATGTTGAATTATATCAATTTTTTTCTCAAAAACAGAAAGTTTCGAATAAAAGTAAACAATATATATTCTAACATATATAACTCCGAAAATGGCATCCCTCAAGGATCCCCACTCTCGGTTATTATTTTCATAATCGCTTTCAATGAGCTGAGTGAAATCATAAATAAAAATAAAACTATTCGACACATTCTGTATGCGGACGACCTGATTATATTCTCAAAATGCAAGGAACTTAATAAGGTAAACTCCACATTTGGTAAAATAATATCAGACATTAACGTTTGGTGCGAGTCCTCTGGCTCTAAAATTTCTTTTAACAAAACAAAAGTAATGCACATTTGCAGAAAAACCAGCTGCACAAAATTATTGTCAATTAACGTTAATAATAATAATATCTGTAATGTCAACAAATTAAATATTCTAGGAGTTATTTTTGATAGTAAATTTAATTTTATTGAACATTGTTTATATATGAAAAAAAGCCTAGCTATTAGAGTTAACATAATTAAGTATCTTTCCTGCAAAAACGGTGCTTCCCACACAAACACCCTCAACAGAGTCATCAAAGCAATAATACTATCGAAAATAGACTATGGGCTAGTTATTTACGGTAAATGCAGCAAATCAACAATCCTGAAACTGAAACCACAATATCATGCAGCTGTAAGGTGCAGCCTTAGGGCATTCAAAACGACACCGGTGAAAAACATGCTAACAGAAGCAGGTCTGCCATCAGTTGAGCAACGTTTCGACTATCTCACGTCACTTCTCATACCTAAACTTACATCATCATCAAAATCACCAATCATAAAAGATACCAGAAGAACGATATCCCGTAAGAAAACACCAAAAATACCATCGACTATCCACAACGCTCAACAGTGCGCACGCACCCTAGGCATCCCGTTTATAATGCAATTTCACAACGCAATAACATACCCACCATGGCTGTTGTCGGACTCATCCATCTTGCTAGACCTTAAAGATTACCCAAAAAGCTCAACCACCAGCGAAATATACAAGGCCGTTCTTAAAGAACTTCCGATAACCTCAAATCGGAAAACTGGACCATCATCTTTACCGACGGTTCCAAAACAGGAGATTGCACGGCTTTCGCAGTCGTAGACGAAAATGGCACCGTTCTTACTAAGGGTATACTACCCCAATTCGCAACCGTCTTTTCGGCCGAAGCAACCGCAATACTCCAAGCAACCAAAATCACAAAATACAAGAGAACATTAATATGCACTGATAGTCTGTCTACAATTAATGCTATCAAAAACATCAACCATAACTCTCCCATCATTCAAAACATCAGAGATAAGCTCATCAAATACACAAACAGACTTAAAATCGCATGGGTACCTGGTCACATGGGCATCAAAGGCAATGAAGAAGCTGACAAAGCTGCACGGTTGGCAACAACTGAACCGCTCGCCATGTTTAACATAAACAACAAAAAAGACCTTAAGAACCATATTAAAACATTATGGAAAAATAACATACAAATCGAATGGGGTCAGTACAGCCATCATTACTCGACTATCAACCAGACGGCAGAAATGGCAATATACCCAACAAGCTGCCCAAAACACATGTTAAAATGTTTTCTGCGGCTCAGAATGGGTCATACACGCATGACTCACGAACACCTGCTAGCAAAAACCGAACCCCCTAGCTGCCATCTATGCTCCAAAAATGTAACCCTCTCCACACAACACCTAATGGACTGCGAAAAGATCAGGAACACATTAAAAAACATTGCTTGCAAAGACTCACTGACAGAACTACTGAAAACACCTACAGAATACAATATTAAACTAATATTCACACTATTAACAACTTTAAACATTCAAAATGACATATAATATTAGTTAAGTTTATAACTCCCTAGTAAAATTGTTCACGTTAATTTTAAATATTTAGCCGAAAGCCCTGGTAGCTAGCGCTATAACTTTTGTTATTATTGATTGTAATTTATTTTACTTAATAATAAAGTGATTATTATTATTATTATAAATACACAACTTCAGGAATATGTAAGAAACTGTGAGATCTGTAATAGAAATAAATACGAACGTCATCCACAGAAAATACCAATTGGAGAGGTTCCAATCCCAAAAAAAGAGGGGAGCAATTACACATCGACATATTTTTCGCTCAGAAATTGAAATTTTTAACCTGTATCGATTCCTATTCAAAGTTTTTAACAATAAAATTAATCGAAGATAAAACGAAGTTAGATGATAAAGTTTTAGAATTAATGTAAAGTTTTCCAGACGTAAAGCAAATAACTGTTGGCTTCACAACAGCACAATTGAAGACATTAACGCAAAGTTTAGAAATAAAAATATATTATTGCGATCCTAAACATAGTACCACGAAAGAGTTCATTGTACAATTATTCAAATTGCAAGATGTATCAAACAAGAATTTCATTTAATAAGTGATCTAGAATCAATATTTAGAGCTGCACAGCAATACAATAAAAGTATTCATTCCGCCACGAATCTTAAGCCTTATGACGTCTTTTATAATAAATTACTCCACAATGAAGTGCAACCAAAACTTTCGGTAGCCCAAGATAAAATGCTAACTAGGAAATATTAAAACAGATATACTCGTATTAAGAAATATAAACAAAACGATATTATTTATGAGAAAATCATAGGTGGTAGAAATAAACGTTTGTCTAAATATAAAAGACAAAATATTAAAGACGATTTAGGGAATAGGTAAAGTCCAAACACCATATTTCAAAACAATAGTCCATAATGACAATATTGAAACTTAATTTTTATATTTTATTACAGAAAATGTTTTTCTTAACAATTTTCATACTGACGACATTTGTGTCCTCAGAAATTATTGATTATACTCGGGATAACTGCATCTTGATCGAAAATGGAAACGCCGTAATTTATAAAGAATATAGTGAATTATTCCATGTTACAAATTTAAAATACTCGTATTATGAAATATTAATGCAGGAAACACAAAACATTTTAAATAAAAATTCTGAATATAAAAGTTTTTTTTATTAAAGAAGATATCATACATATTAACATGGATGATGGATGATGATTTAGAAATAGGTTTAATAGAAACACTATTAAAACAATTAAAAATAAGTAACTATAAGTAAAGAAGAAGAATAAATGAATTAGGAACATTATGGAAATGGATAGCGGGAACCCCAGACCATGACGATTTAGTTACTATAAATAACAAGCTTTCAGAATTAACAGAGAATAATAATAAACAGTTTACTACGAATTCAGAAATTTTTGAAGCTATAAATTTATTACGGAAGTCAGTACAAAACCTTGAGATTGGTTCGGATCATAGAATGAATAAACAGGTGTTTAAATTAATTATAACTGAACTACAAAATATGATCCAAACCATATCATTAGCTACATATTGTGATAACCACTCAAATGTGAGCAGCGACATTTAGCAGAAAATGTCGAAACTCGAAGACTAGAAGATTTCGATACTGGATTAAGTCTCAACTGGAGAGTGGAATCGAATTTTCTAGCAAATTGGAAATTGTATGGGACGCTGGGTGGCGAGGATTGTTCTCGAAGTATGTCATTCGAGTATAAATACCAGCATCCCAAAGGTATGCAAATCAGTTCCAAAGTTGAATTTGAAGTGTTAAATTAGAAGTAGTGATTAAGTGGTTTAAGTAAAAGATAAGAAAAGTATATGTGGTTGAGAAATTGAATTGTACTGAGAGAAAGAATTAAATAGTGAATTGTAACTGTACTGAATAAAGGGATTTGTATTGAAAAGAATAAGTTCTATCATTTGTACCCACACAAACATTTTACATTGGTGTCAGAAGTGGGATAGGACTTATTGTGGGTAAAAAAAAAAAAAAAAAAAGTGTTTTCTGACTATTTAAAAAGGCTAGAATGGGTCGAAAACTATTGCAGTTGACCCTCGTCCAACTCAAATCCGAGTTGAACAAGAGAAGCCTCAGCGCCAGTGGAGGAAAAAGTGACCTGGTGCTCCGACTTCAGGAGGCTTTGAACAACGAGGGACATGATCCTGATGCATATTCCTTTGATGTTGACGAGGATGAACAGACAAGTACCGGCAATGATATGGCTGCAATGATGCAACTCCTCTTATTAAAAATGGACGAACAAAACAAAAAAATGGACGAACAGAAGAACAGTCTCGACCAACAAAAGAAAAATCTGGAAGAACAGAAGAACAGTCTGGAACAAAAAATGGACGAACAGAAGAACATTCTCCAGAACAGTCTGGAACAAAAAATGGACGAGCAGAAGAGCAGCATTGAACAAAAATTCAACGAACAAACCAACAATCTGCACGGTCTTCAACAGAAAATGGATGAACAAAAGAATAATCTGGAAGAACAAAAGAACATTCTCCAGCAAAAATTCGAAGAAATCGATGACAAATTTGAAAGAATAGAGAAGAACGTTGATGACAAATTTGATAGAATAGAGAAGAACGTTGATGACAAATTTGATACAATAGAGAAGAATGTTGGCGAAAAATTCGAACAAATGGACAACAAAGTTGAGCAACTGGCGAAAGAGCTCGACACAGTGCGAAAACAGAAACTGCGAGAATGTTCTTTAAGCGGTCCAAGGAGAAAAGATTTGAAACCTCCCTCATTCGATGGCCAGACCTCATGGTCTACTTATAAGAAGCAGTTTGAAATGGCTGCCTGTGCAAACGACTGGGACAATAAGGAGAAGTGCTTTGCCCTAGCGATGGCCTTACGTGGTCCTGCGGCAGAATTGTTACAAACAATCGATATCGAAAAGAATAGAGACTATATGGTTTTAGTGCAGGCTATAGAGAAACGGTTTGGGGATAGCCACATGCGGGAAGTTTACAAGGTTCAATTGCAAGGCCGTATGCAGCAACGAGGAGAAACACTGCAACACCTCCAAGCAGACGTGAGTAGACTGGCACATTTGTCATATCCCACCGCAGGCCAAGAAATAATCGACGAAATGGCAAAGGACGCATTCATCAGGGGAATTGCAGATTTGAAGCTACAATCAGCAGTAAGGATGGCCGGGAAAAGAACCCTTGCTGAAGCACTTGCCTTCGCTCTGGCGATGGAAGCATCCAATCAGGCTTCCAAAGGAATGCATTTCGTAAGGGAAATAGTATCTGGTGAATGCTCCTGCTCAAGACCAACTACTATGCAACGAAATATCCCGCGGGAGAGCCGAAGAATGCGCTGCTGGAACTGCGATAAAGTAGGACATTTGCAAGGGCATTGTAAAGAACCGGTACGACGAGAAGGCTGTCTGCACTGGGGTTACAGGCAAATAGAAAGAAAAACCGGCAGAAACGGCTACCAAGAAACCGGTCAAATTTCCAGAAGCCATCAGTTAGGAAATGCTTACTTCGCGGGGCAGAAGTCTGTAGCAGAAGTTGACTCCAGGGTAATTATCCCAGTCTCACAGGTAAAACAATGCAACGAAAGCCTCCCAGCAGAAGTAGTCAGTGGTAAAGAAGCGAAAGAACAGGCAACTATCCAAACGATCACGACTGAGCCAATAGAGGGTTGGAGTATAGACGAAATCCGTTCCTCCCAACAGGCAGACAATGACATCGAACCAATATTGGCCTGGAAGGAACACGAGGAAAGACCAAGCTGGCAGCAGATATCAGATCGGAGCCAAACTCTGAAGGCATACTGGGCACAGTGGGACTCGCTTTTTGTGCAAGATGGATTGCTGAAGAGAAAATGGGAAAGTGCAGATGGGACAACATCTCGTATGCAGCTAATTGTGCCACGATCCAGAGTCAACCAAGTGCTCCATGAAATACATGACGGAATCTCAGGAGGCCATTTGGGAATAAACAAGACGTTGGAAAAGGTAAGGGAACGTTTCTATTGGCTAAGCGCTAAACAAGATGTCGAGAATTGGTGCAAAAAGTGCATAAGGTGTGCGGCTACCAAGGGTCCAAAAGTAAAGCCACATGGACAAATGCAACAATACAATGTCGGAGCACCTTTCGAACGAATAGCCATCGACATCGCTGGGCCGTTTCCTGAAACCTTTAATGGAAACCGATATACTCTCGTAGTCATGGATTACTTCAGTAAGTGGCCGGAAGTGTTTGCCATCCCAAATCAAGAGGCTAAGACCGTAGCCGAACAGATAGTCAACAACTGGATGAGCAGATTTGGTGTCCCAATGGAGCTGCACTCTGATCAAGGGCGAAACTTTGAATCAAAAGTCTTCCAGGAAATATGCCAATATTTGGGAATAAGAAAGACAAGGACAACGCCGCTACACCCTCAATCTGATGGAATGGTCGAGCGATTCAATCGGACCTTGAATGAGCATCTATCTAAGGTTGTCAGCAACTGCCAGCGGGATTGGGATCGACACATACCCCTCTTCTTAATGGCCTACCGAAACGCGGTCCATAGCTCAACAGGGCACACACCATCCGAGATCTTATTTGGTCAAACAATTCGGCTGCCAAGTGAAGCAAAATTCGGATCCCCACCGACGGAGCCCAAAGAGGTGAACGAGTACGTGAATGACTTACGCAGTAGGATTCGTAAATTGCATGAAGACACCAGAGAAAAGATGAAGCTAGCAAGCAGCCGCATGAAAACTAGGTACGATATCAAGGCGAAATCTTCCGGTTTCAACGAAGGAGATCTGGTTTGGCTGTATAATCCTCAGCGTAAGAAAGGCAAATCACCAAAATTGCAACAGGACTGGGAAGGTCCATACAAGGTGATAACCCGCATTAATGACGTTGTCTACCGGATCCAGCGTGGGGATCGAGGAAAATTTAAAGTGGTCCATTTGGATAGAATGTGTCATTTCAACGGGATGCTGAATGACGAAGTTGTTCGGGACGAACAACTGTAGGGAGGGAGCAATGTGATAACCACTCAAATGTGAGCAGCGACATTTAGCAGAAAATGTCGAAACTCGAAGACTAGAAGATTTCGATACTGGATTAAGTCTCAACTGGAGAGTGGAATCGAATTTTCTAGCAAATTGGAAATTGTATGGGACGCTGGGTGGCGAGGATTGTTCTCGAAGTATGTCATTCGAGTATAAATACCAGCATCCCAAAGGTATGCAAATCAGTTCCAAAGTTGAATTTGAAGTGTTAAATTAGAAGTAGTGATTAAGTGGTTTAAGTAAAAGATAAGAAAAGTATATGTGGTTGAGAAATTGAATTGTACTGAGAGAAAGAATTAAATAGTGAATTGTAACTGTACTGAATAAAGGGATTTGTATTGAAAAGAATAAGTTCTATCATTTGTACCCACACAAACATTTTACAATATATATTCTAAACTCAGCAATTTAACTTACGGGACATACAAGAAATTACCAAACATGAACATGAAAAACTAACATTGACTGGCTTAATAAACGTTTCAAAATTTAAAATAGTACAAGATGATAACGTAATTATAATTTATGTAAGATATCCGGTTATTGAAAAAAGTTTTTCTTTATTGGTATATGAAACAAGAGCCATAAGCCCAAAAGGATGGAAAACTGTTGATAGAGAAACCAATTATAAAATGAATACTTCAATGTCGAAATTTGTAAATTAGAATTAAGAACTACATTTTGTAAACTCATATATAAAAGATCATGTCTGTCAGAACTATTAAATAATCAAAAAGGAAAATTTATCACAATAAAAGAAAATAACGAAAATTTAGAAATCATTAAATATGGTACAATATTGTCTGATATTGTCTATGGTAAGATCATGTCTGTCAGATCTATTAAATAATCAAAAAGGAAAATTTATCACAATAAAAGAAAATAACGAAAATTTAGAAATCATTAAATATGGTACGATATTAATTTCCGGTAACCACACAATAGATGACCATAAATTAGATGGCAAATATTTAGTAATCTTCCAAAATAAAACTATAATCGATAACTTAACTTTTGACAGCCCAACAGAAATTATTACTAACTATTCAAAAACAATATGATGTAATGATATATGTTGAATCTGAAAACATAGAAAATATTAATATGATTAATTCTATATAAATATAAGAGAAATAGTTGAAAAACAACCTATACTTTGGATAATAATAATTTTGTTTATTATTGTTATAATAATTTTTGTATTTTATAAATTTATAAAAAACTTTCGAGACGGTAGAAAGAAACAAAACACCAAAAATGATACAATACATTTTGATAGTATAAATAAGAACATTCAAATCCTTGCAAAACAATTTGAAGAAACGGGAGGTTTCTATTAAAAAAGGGAGGAGTTAAGATAATCGTTTATTAGAATAAGATATCTTAAAACTGCTTACTCAGCATCAGCACGACTGACACTCAATTTTAACAGCTTCAACTGTAAACAGGAGCATCTGGACACCAAGTCCAATCATCATCAAGCATGTCACTGACACATATTGCGAATGAACAACTATTTATAAATAAGAGCATCCGGACACCAAGTCCAATTAAGATCAAACTTGTCATTTGTCACATATTGCTACCGATCAACTGTAAACAAAAGCATCCGGAGACCAAGTCCAATCATGATGAAACATGTAATTACCTTTCAATCCAGAACAATCGATTGATGAAGTCATCACTACTCAAATGATGTCATTTCAAGAGTATATAAACAACATCCAAAACCATCAACAGTCAAGTCTACTTCCAGCGGCAGGATCAGTTTGTCTTCAAAATCTAGTTTTAATTTAATTATAAATAAATACAATTGTAGTTTAGTAGTATTTAAATAAAGATTAAATCCTTTTTAAAGCCGTGGCTCAAGTGGTAGTGCATTGACTTCCCATTCGGACGGTGAACCGAAAGACATTTTTTCAGGCAACTGAAATCTCGTGAGGTGAATGGTTGTCTAAGGACACCAAGTCAATTTACACTAATAATTTAGACTCCCCATTAAATGTTGGATGCCTTCCATGGAGCGAAATAACCACTGGGCCCAAATATCTTTCTATTTCTCTCTATCTTATTTTCCGAAATCATACCCTCTTCAGTGTTAAGTTCAATAAAAAAAAAAAGAAAAAAAATAATAGTAGATATTGGGACCCTTTAAACTGGGAATTCGGTGCGAGAGCGAGAGAGAAGATGTGTGAGTGAGTACGATATAGTATGGTGGGTAATAGTGTCGGCAAGTGTTTGATCTCGTGAGCAGTGTGTAGGCGCCATGTGATAAGAAGTGTGTCAATGAATGGTTGGTTGTGGTAGGGAGTTGGCGGTTGGTATGGAGCTGTTGGGTAATAGTGTCGGCAAGTGTTCGATCTTGTGAGCAGTGTGTAGGCGCCATGTGATGAGAAGTGTGTCGATAAATGATTGATGGTGGTTGGTGCTTGGTATGGGTCGGTTTGATGGGTGTAGTTTAGATAGTGGGTATTGGGTATGTTTTATGTTTAATCGCACGGGTGGGTTGTGGTTTTGAATGTTATCAGTGTTTTGGTGTTTTGTAGTTTTAGTGTGAATATAAGAAAGAGCGTGTGGGTAATTTGTAGGTGTTTGATGAAGGAGGGTGAGCATCTTGCATGGTAGAGGTAACATGTGTGATTCAAAGAGGGGAGTGGGGTTGATGGAGAGAAGTGAGTGGTTTTCAGGTAAACAGGAATTCTTTTTCACGATCTATGAAAAAATTACTGCGTAATGTTTACATGGTGATTATGATGATGAGGTAGAGAGAGAGAGGGAGAGAGAAAAACAGAGTCACGGGTGTTGAATAAATGTGAAAGCATTGTATATGTTAGTCTTGTTAGATTTGTAAAGTTAAGGAAGATATATATTAAAAGCACTACACACACAATCTGAAAAAATGTTCTGGTGTGAAGCATTGCGTGCAGGTGAAAACTTTTGCATTTGTGAAAATGGTTGGGTGGAAATAGTGTTTTCTGGGGTAACATTCAGTAGATCATTGTTTGAGTTGTATGCGATACCTGATAATGGGAACACTTGCTTATTGTTTCGTATAGCAATGGAGAATCTTCGACATTGATTAGTAGTTATAAATTTAGCTTTCAGGCATTTCAACATGTTAAACTAATAGTGTATGGAGGAGAGATAACTTTAATTTGTGCAATATTACCAAGCAGTACTGCAAGAAAAAAGATTAATCGTTTTCCGAGTACTTGCCTTTTTGGTGATATAGAAGTATTGAGAAAAGAAAAGATTACTAATTCTGAGGCACAAAGGTCTAAGGTGCGAGCAACACGACCAAAAACAACAACAACAGAACTTGAAGCAATTGAGAAAAATGCACAACATGTTGATAATAATGAAAATGCTAATGTAGGTCATCGTACAGAAATTTGAAATGTATAAAAGAAGATGTGCCTATAAAAGATGAAGCGTACATTATGAAATATTTTATGAGAGTAGATCGAGAGAAGTAGATTTACATTTGTTGGAAATAATAGAAAATTCGAGGTGTAGGGTAAAGCATTTAAGAGACTGATTTGTAAAGTTCAGGCTGACCTTTGAACCCTTGAAAGCTTTATTTATAAGGTTAAAAAGCTTTTATGGTTGTGTCATTGGTGCAAAATAATATGTTTTGGTGTGACATTTAAGAGGTGAGAGAATTTAATGATTACCCATGAGAAAGATCGTAAAGTATTATTTCGCTCTGCATTTTATTTCATTTAGGTGAAAGCAGTCTAAGTCTAAGCAAATCTATAAGGAAGGGAAAGATAGCTACATATTTCATTTTGTTAATTGTTATCGATATAACTTTTTTGGCCCCACCACCATTGGTTAATCTTAATGACAATTTTAAATCAAATCTCGAGTTTGAGGTTATTTTACCAAATCAATCAGATTGATTTGTCATGTGTACTTTTAAAACACCAGAACTATTCAAGTTTGAATTTATCAAGTAGTACTACCACAACAACAACAACAACTTTATCACCCAAAACCAGCAAAGATGGTGTATTTACTAACCCTGACGGTCCAGAATATGTGAGTGCGGAGGAAGCTATTGAAGCGTTCAGGCTAGATCTAATACAAAAGGAAATAAATATTGCCGGGTATATTGGGAGTCAGCATATTTTTTATAGACATTTCAGTCTGGAGGTGACAAAAATAAAGAACTTAAAATTCGTTATTCTTATGACAGAAATTTTAAGGAAAAGTCTCTGGTAATTGAATGTTTCGAGTATCGAGAATACGAGTCGGAAAGTTTCTAAGTAGTGGTGAAAGAGAACACGTTACAAAGTTTGACACAGATTATAAATCGAATTATGAGGTACTGGATTTTAGGAGAGCAATCATATGCAGATATCTTAGGAAATAATAAATAAAGATAAGAAAAAAATTTCATAAATGTGTTTTATTAATTATATACTAGGAAGATACATAGCTTTTTTTATTTATCCATGAGTTGTGTTCGCGTGGAAAACCAAGCTATTTCGCATATAGTATACTTGGTTGCCTCGTGTTTGCAATACTTTTTCCACAAGGATACATTAGGATGTTGGGTTTTTAGGAGTGCCATCTCATAGAAACCACCTTGAATGGGGAGACCTTGTGACAGGATTTGACATGTTAATTTATCTTATTGTAAATATTTCAGTAGACCAGTTGGGTGTGTAACCTTTTTCAAAAGCATGTTTAAACTTGCTTATTCGAACCTTATCTCCCACCTAGAATTTGTTTTTAGGTGTTATGTTAACTTGCCTAAAAACAGATGATAACAGGCTTGTTCAAACTTAGATCATATTTTATAAATACGAATCCATTAATGCAAATATCTAGATTAAGTTTGTTGTGACGAGAGCTACCGTGTGATAGGCAACATCAAAACTGTGTGAACCAAATTTTGTCTGTACTCACAATTTGTAATACAAGCCCGTGTGGTTTGTACATTTTACCTGGTCCCACGGCTCAAATTAATATTTTCATAATTTTTGTCACACGCTAGCTTCTCGCATTAGATGTAATGTTTTATTATAATAAAAAATAAAGTCACTTGTTTGTGAGACACCATCAAGTCAACATCAATTTTGTTTGTTTGTTGAATTTTGGCGACCATGACAGGACACGACTAAAAGTATTTTAGTGGCCTGTAAATTGTGAAAAATAGAAAAACACTCGTGTTAGTGAAAGTGAAGTTAAAATAATAAAAAACAAAAATAATTTAACATGGTGCAATCACTGGAACAACTAACCAATCTGCAAGAACAGGTTGGAAGGGAAATTTGCACTCTCTCCCGCAACTATGGTAAGGACGGGGAAGAGCGCAAGACAGAAGAAAAATTACAACATCGGATAAAGAAGCTGGAAGACTTGTGGGATCATTTCGATTCCAATGACAGTGAAATTCGAGATTATTACGCCGAATCTACAGCGCACGATTACTTCGTCAAGGGATACTATGACCAGATAAAGATAGTTTATGAGTCAATGAAGACGGACATTTCATTGCGCCTTACGAAGAATCTCACACAAGAGGCAGCAGGTCAGGAGCAGGAAAAGCCATCAGCAGCACCATCCTCAACACCACCGGCCGGGGAAATAGACCCATCAAATTCACAACATTATAAAATTGCACTTCCAGCACAAAATAGATTTAAAACCCTCGGTAAAATCTTCCAGACATCACTGGAGAAATGCAAACCGAGCCTGAACAAATCGAATCCAAAGTTGTTTAGCATTAAAGTGAAGAGCCTGCCAGAAATATCAAACGAAATGTCAATTTCATTTAAAAGGCTTGGCGACGAAGCAACCGAGAGCGATATTGAGATATATTTCGACCTTCAGGAGCAGCTGGAGCAGCGATTAGCTGAGTTGCCCAAAGACGAAATGCCCAATATGCCTAACAATTCCATATCAAATAGTGCAGCAGTCAAACTTCCGAAGATAGAGCTTCCAAAATAACTGGCATCAATTTCATGACCTTTTTAAACAGTTAATCCACGACCAACCAATTTCTAACGCTCAGAAATTGTACTTTCTGAGAGCCAACGTAGCAGGCGGAGCGCACAATATAATTCAACATCTTCAGCCCACAGATGACAACTATGAAATCGCATGGAAAACATTGGTTGATACCAATCAACAACAAAAGGTTTTTGTTATTTGCAGAATTGACCCGACTCTTGGAATTGCCTACTGCCGCAGGGACGGCATCAGCTATTAAAAAGCTCCATGATACACTCAAAGAAACCATGCAAGCTATTCAGAGTTTGGGTTTTGAAACCGAGAACTGGGATCCCATCATCGTCCACATCATGCTGCAAAAACTGGATCGTGAAAATCGGACTATTTTCGAGCAGTCTTTGGATGACACAAGGAACAGCAAGAAACAAGATTTCTCATCCTAGAGACTATCAAAGACGAGAAAAGGGAGCCAGTCACAGTTGTGGCAACAAATAAGGACGATTGTCCTATGTGCAACTCAGGTAGTCATGAAATATATAAATGTCAAACATTTTTATCTATTTCAGGTGGCGATCATGAGAAGGCTGTGCAACGTCTTCGTGTGTGTCGGAATTGTTTAAAATCCGGTCATTTTTCAAATTCGTGTCAGTCTCAGGGCTGCCGAGAATGCAATGGGAAGCACAACTCTTTATTGCATCGGAAAAGGGAATCCTAACCCACAGTTCAGCATAAAAAGGTAATTAAACCAATTGATAGTAGTCAACCAACAGATAGCCAACCACAGCAGTTAGGCCGATGGGTCGAAAGTCGATCGGTTAATGTATCGATGGGTTCCAAGTTAAAACCGCGACAAATCTATTTAGCTACAGCATTAGTTAATGTGATTTCATCGTGCGGAACAGGAGTGCCTTGTCGTGTGATGCTAGATTCTGGATCCCAGATGCATTTTATAACCACATCGCTGGTGCAGACGTTAGGACTTTCAAAGTATCGCTCGGATACCCCTATAAGTGCAATAGGAGGGCATTGCACACAGGCGCAATTTGGTACATCGTGCACGTTTGAATCAAGGACTTCATATTATAAGGCAAGTATACACGCAAATATTATACCTCGCATTACAGGCTATCAACCGAGCTGTGTATTCGACACGACGAACTGGGACGTTCCAGATTTCATTCGATTGGCCGATCCAGAATTTTCATCAAATCGAAGAATTAGCATGTTGTTGGGAGCAGAAATATTTGCTGATCTTATTTTGTCAGGAGAAATAAAAGTAGGAGAAATACAACACTGGGGTGGATAGTTGCAGGAGGGGTCCGATCGACAAGTCAACATGCTGTTTGCACTATCGCAACTAAATCTTCTACATCCTTGGACAAACTGGTTGCGAAATTTTGGGAAACGGAAAGTCATGACACACCTATCAAGCCCATTAGCTCTGAAGAACATGATTCCGAGGAGTTCTTTAAGAAGACAACAAAATTCTCGATGGACGGACAGTTTGTAGTAAGTCTACCTTTCAAAGGAAGTCCTTGTAATTTAGGTAATTCTCGGGAAACTGCTAGAAAAAGGTTTCTTTCGCTAGAAAGAAAACTAGAGAGAGATAATAAATTACGAAGTCTTTACACGGATTTTATGGCAGAATACGAGTCATTGGGTCACATGAGCCCAATAAATGATAACGAAATTCCAGAGCTTCACTTCTACATTTCCCATCACAGTGTTATTAAACCAGAAAGCTCATCGACTATTCTTCGTGTTGTATTTGATTGCTCAGCCAAAACAACTTCCGGCATTTCTCTTAACGATATTCTAAGCATTGGACCAACAGTTCAACCGGATTTATTTTCAATTGTTGTAAATTTCAGAATGAACAAATATGCCTTTACTGCCGATATTAGCAAAATGTATCGTCAAGTCCTAGTAAGGCCCGAAGACCAAGCGTTTCAGTTGATCCTTTGGAGAACTCAGCGCGATGAACAGCTCAGAACCTACAAGCTAAACACATTAACATATGGGTCAGCTTCTGCGCCTTATTTGGCAATACGGTGCCTTGTACAACTTGCAGATGACACTATCGGTGATAACAAGAGGGCATCGGAATTAATAAGGAACCAAATTTACGTAGACGATCTATTAGCAGTAGCAGATACGATGCCTGAAGCGAGAAAGTTGCTTGAAGAAATCAAGATCGTATTACGAAAAGGCAATTTCGAGTTAAGAAAATTTTGTGCTAGTTATAAGGAAATCTCGAAAAACATTCCGGAGGAACATAAGGAGAGATTAGTCAAATTTCACCAATACGAAGTTATTAAGACATTAGGCTTGATCTGGGATCCAACATTAGATGGATTCAAATTTTGCTATAATTCAGAAAAACTCACTCACAACTCACCAGTAACACGAAGGACTGTTTTGTCGGATTTAGCACGATTGTTCGATCCTCTTATTAAGTCCGGTAATAATGCTCGGTAAACTATTTATGCAGGATTTATGGAAAACTGAACTATCTTGGGATGACCATCTTCCTTCAAATTTGGCGAACAAATGGACGAGGTATGTGGAACAATTTACCAAAATCGAAAATATAGGTATTCCTCGCTTTGTGATGTGTACATCGCCCCAAATAATTGAACTACATGCATTCTCAGACAGTAGTATGGTTGCATTTGGAGCATGTATATATGTACATAAGATGTATTGACAAAACGGGTCGAATTCATTCAACTCTGCTGTGTTCTAATTCCCGTATATGCCCATTGAAGGTTGTAACAATAGCACGTCTCGAACTAGCAGCCGCTGTACTTATGGTTGAGTTGGTGGAACGATTGATTCTTATTCTTAAGAAGGACATTCAAAAGATAGCGTATTATATGGATTCAACAGTCGTTCTGGCATGGGTACGCGCTCTTTCATATGTTTGGGAAACATATGTAGCCAATAGAGTGACAAAAATTCAATCGAAGACCCAGGCACAGCAGTGGAACTACGTGAAAGGAGAAATTAACCCTGCTGACTTCATCTGCATGGTTTCAAGGCCCAGCTTTTCTTAAAATAGACGAAACTTTATGGGAACAAAGTAAGTATACTGTGCCCGAAATTTTACCTGAGCAACGTCAGACTACGAGCATTGACATTGTAGAATAGCATTGACTGGTTCTTCAGGTTCACCATTTTAAGCCATATAAATCATAGAAATTCATTCTACACTTTACAGAAAATATTTTAATTTTGTGGCAGATTTATAAAAAATTCTCAAATTCCAAAACTCTTCCGAAGGAGTGGTATGCTCTCAGTGGCCGAGATGAAAGAAGGCTCTCATTTGATGATGGTATATACCCAACGGATGGCATTTCCAGAAGATTACAATACGTTGCAAAAGAACAATAGTGTGAGTACCCAATCCAGTTTATTAGCATTAACTCCGTTCTTCGATTAAAAATGTAAATTGATTCGCGTTGGGGGAAGATTAGTAAACTCAAAACTTTTACCGGATGTGAAGAACCAAATATTGTTGCCAAAAAACAATATTATTACAAATTTACTTCTAACACATTTGCATAGAACAAATTTGCAAGTTTCTCATAGAGCGCTTATAGCGATTTCTCGACAACAATACTGGATGTTGAGTGTGGGAAGGGAAGCCAAAACAGTGATATGAAGTTGCATAGAATGTGTCAGATCAAGGCCAACGTCAATCATGCAGCTTATGGGAAACCTGCCTACACCGGGGTAGACTTTGCTGGTCCGATAAAATCCCACTACAAGGTCCGAGGTAAGATCCATTCAAAATCTTATTTGGCAATTTTTGTGTATTTCTCAACGAAGGCTGTACACATAGAGGTGGTTAGTGACCTAACATCAGAAGCATTTATCAATTATCTTAAAAGATTCATAGGCAGAAGGGGATTGTGTCACACTATTTTCTGCGACAATGCTACGAACTTTGTGGGTGCAAAAAATGAATTGGATAAACTAAAGGCTACACTGTGGTCATGTAAAATGGAAACAGCAATTCAATCATCATGTTGTCAAATAGGAATCCACTGGAAATTTATTCCTCCACGTTCGCCTCACTTTGGAGGACTCTGGCAGTCAGCTGTGAAATCGGCAAAAGGACTAATGGGACGATACTTGGGCGAAGCTTTCTTGACCTACGAGGAGCTAACAACAATATCAGTTTAGATTGAAGTTATTTTAAATTTGAGGCCCTTGACCCCACTGTCCTCGGATCCAAGCGACTTGGAAGCCTTAACACCAGGTCATTTTCTAACAGGAACACCACTTCTGGCAATACCAGAGCCTGACGTCACCAACAAGCATGTGAGTAGCACATGCAAAAATCCTTTTGGAAAAGGTGGTCTTGTGAGTATTTGCACCTTCTTCAACAAAGATGCAAGTGGAGAACACAGTCCCAAAATTTAACTCCAAACACCCTTGTTCTCTTGAAGGAAGCCAATACCCCACCGACTAAATGGAAATTGGGACGTGTAGTTGAGGTTATAAAGGGCAAGGACGGATTAGTTCGTGTGGCCAACATAAAGACTTAAGGAGGGGTCCTTCAACGCGCCATCCATAACTTGTGTCCGTTGACAAGTGAAGAGCCATTCCCTTCCTTCAACAATAATACAAGGGAATCGTTAAATAAAGAAGAGGGGTTTCAGCGATAAACAGAAAATCCCACAAACATCAAGAACCTTAAGGAGCAGAAAGTTAACAAAGAGATCATTACTTTCAATGGTTCTTGTTGCATTGTTGGTCATGCCTACTTACGCAACTCTTGCAGACAATCGCCTTGCCTTTGACAAACTGGATGATGCAGTGGGCACGTATTTTGAATATGTTGGAAGTCTAAGGATTGGTAATAGTTTTTGGAGCGTTTACGTGTACTACAACTTAACGAACTATTGGCTTGAACTCAGAGAACTAAAGTCATATCTTCAGCAGATGGAAGGACTCTGTGTATTTTCTCATGTTTTTCGAGTTTTTTATCCAATGCTATGAGACTCTTGCAAGACAGTTTCAGCAAGGAACTACCTGTGCACGCAGCTGCTTCCAACTCAACTTCACGACGGAAACGTCAAAACCTGCGAAATGGCTCTTCTAAACCATGAGGATGACGCGTTGACTGCTTGTATTCTAAATGAATCTCCACCACAGGATCGATGGATAGGTCTTAAAAAATCAAATAGTTGGATTTTTTCATTAGTTTCCAACAAAGCAGGTCATCTCATTTGCCAAGGAGTAACAAGAAGCATGTCGCTGATAGGCAATGGGGTCATCGAATTCAAAACACCTTGTACCCTGAAAATTGGGAATACAATCATCAATGGTCGAACCGCTTACAATACTACGGTAACAAACTCATTCATTCCAAGCGCTAAACTAAACAGCTGGATTTCAACTCGCAATTCCTCCATTGAAACTGCTGCTCCACCAGAAATAAAGGTTATCGATGAAACTCAATTCATTAATCTAAGAAAAAGGGTTGAAGATTTTATAAACGAGTCCGAAGCAAACGGCGAGCGAATGTCAATGAATGTTCACGACTACCACCATTACGGCTTGACTTATTTGCTATTGGCTGCTATCATTGGGTTGATTATTTTTTAATTTTACCGCTTCAGGAAACCAAGACCATCACCAAGACGCACAGCCGCTCACTTTGTAGCCACTTTATAAGTTGAGAGTTGGAAACCCTCAAAAAGGAGGAGTATGTTCAAACTTAGATCATATTTTATAAATACGAATCCATTAATGCAAATATCTAGATTAAGTTTGTTGTAACGAGAGCTACCGTGTGATAGGCAACATCAAAACTGTGTGAACCAAATTTTGTCTGTACTCACAATTTGCAATACAAGTCCGTGTGGTTTGTACATTTTACCTGGTCCCATGGCTCAAATTAATATTTTCATAATTTTGGTCACACGCTAGCTTCTCGCATTAGATGTAATGTTTTATTATAATGAAAAATAAATTCACTTGTTTCTGAGACATCATCAAGTCAACATCAATTTTGTTTGTTTGGTCAAGGCTTTTGGAATTGTTCTTATTAACATCGACTGGTCGCATTCTTATGTTCTATATACAGAATTGTTGTATGTTTGAAGTAAGTCTTTAAGACTGTGTAACCATTTGTAATTGCCGTTGGAGCTGAATTCTTTCCACATTTTCTCTTTTAAAGTTCTATTGAAGGGTTCAACAATTGACGCGTTCAATATACTCTACGTTGAATAGTGATTAATATTGTGTTTCTTCATCAACTCTTGAAATTTTGTTGAAAAACTCCCTACCATCGTCCGTTTGTAAATTTCTCGGTTTGCGAAGAGAACTATTGAAAATTGTTTCCATTTCCAATAACTGTCATTAAATATTTGTATCCCTCGTTCTCCTGACTATACGGTATCCTGTCAACCAAATCTGCTTGCCATAAATCATCTCATCCTTTTATTTTAACTCGTCGCAAACGCTTTCGCGCAGGTTTGTGCAATTCCTCCACAACGTTTCGTTTGATAGGTAATATCATGTGGAATAATAAAAACAAAAGACGAATATTTCTCTTTTTAAATATAAATCATTTTTTGGAAGATAGAACTAAAAAAAAGTACTGATATGTTAGTTTATTTTTTATTTTTTATTTTTTAATCTTTGATACAATGCCATTATTTTTTTTATTTTAAGTAATTTATTTTCAATCATACGAGTATAACATGCACATACATCTGATCCATTCTTGCATAAATTTGAAGACCATGGACAACTAACAAAATGGCAACCAACAATAATCTCGTGGAAATGTTCATCTAATAAAATGCTTTGGTTCGTTTTAAAAAAAATTAAAATCTCATCAAGTATCAGCGAGGTTTTTAGGTCGGGCACCATATCTTATGAACTTACAGATGCTTACTAATAGATTTTAAATTTTTTTTAAACAATTTAAACTAGAAGGAAGAGGGAAGTAGGTAAGAGTAGCAAGTTCTAAACCGTCGGATAAGTTTTTCTTTTTTATAAAATTCAGAATTGTTTTCTTTGATTTTCCTTTCAATGTTATTTTAAATTGCCCGAGGTCATCATATACCCAGTTTATCCGACAGCTCAATTTGCTTTGAAGCAATCTGCATAGCCCGATGATAATGTATCAGTGCGAGTGTGAAGTGTCAGTTCAACCAGCTGTTTGTTAAACTTCTCTCAATTTTCTCTCGCTCATTTTGGATAATTGCATATAAACACCAGCATTTCTACGGGTATTGAACCAATGCGGATTGCTTCAACTCAAATTGAGCTGTCGGATAAACTGGGTAATGGAGAAGGTTTCTAAACTTGTTAATTTAAGAGATTGCTTTTATTTATCTATGAGTTTTGTTCGCATGAATACTTCAGAATTGATTTACTTGATTTTCTTTTCTGTGTTATTTTTGAATTTCCCGAGGTAAACATAGAAAAGGTTTTAAACTCGTTAAGTAAATTTATCGTATTCAAGTTCTGCATATCGGAATATTCACGCTGTATTTTCTCATGTTTTTCGCGTTTTTTATCCAATGCTATGAGACATTTTTTAAATTAATTTTTTATCCAGATATTAACATATTTTTTCGTTGCATTATCATCCAAATCGTAGGGTTCCTTAATGTTTTTAATTGATTTCTGTTTCCTATGAAAATATCCATTTAAATGTAATTTTAATGACTTCTTAGTTTCATCGATAAGGCTGCTAAAGCTACTATCAATATACTCCTACACCAAGATCAGGGAATTATTTAGAAATTCAAAACTATCGTCCATGTATTTTTTGTTGATCGCCTGATGTGGAGCACTTGGTGGTCCCACATTGTTAGTACATTTTCCCTCGATATCAGAATCACTAGAGGGTAATACCTTAAATCCTTCCCCAGGAGGCCACTGAGGGCCAGCTATTACATCCAATAACTGCATTGCACTTCTCCCGAACTTGTCGACACTCATTTTGCTTATAACAATTACTCAGTTATTGTTCAATGTTAATATATAATATTTGCTTCGCGTAGCTCCTCTACAATAGAGTTTATTTCATTTCTGAGGTTATTATTACCAGCGCTTTGGGATGCAATAAAAAGTCGTAATCTGTCTACAAGTTCGTTTGGGTTATCCCAGTATACATAATCGATAGGGTTGCTAGAGTATGTTATATCAGTTGTACTTAAATAAGCTTTACCTACTTTGGTTTTCACATTTTGGGGTAGATTTTGAATTAAGGGTTGTATAATACATTTATATTTTTTACTTTTGTTACTACTCACTTGTGAGGTACTGTCAAAGTTTCTCATGTGTACATTCGTCTTTTGTAAAATTTCCTGATATTTTTGTAAATCCTCATCAGTATATTTCGATTTTTTGGGTTTTTTTTTTTAAATTAAACTCATATAACCCATCTGTTCTGCTGAAAATTTCATCATCGATAACGAAGTCAGTGTTTTCGTTAATATTGAAATTTGTCTTCCCAATTTCACAGAATTTAATTTCCCCATCAAAATACGGACCATAGACTTTGTCATGATTCTCATCTGATGGATTCGCACCAACGAATGAAACGTGCTGATTAGTGTTATCATTACACCTACTAATGTGTTCTAAATGCAATTTCTTCCGCCAGGGAAACTACCATTGGAGATGAGGTCTTGAAACTCTGTTCAACTTTTTTTAGGAGTACTTTGAAATTTTAATCGTCGTCTAGGTTGTTCTACATTGCTTTCTGTATTATTATTATTTGAACTGCTGACGCTTTTAATATTTTTTTAAATTTCTTTTATTGGTTCAACTATTGGGTGGGAAGGATTTTCAAATTCTCTTTCCTTTATCACCTTCCTAGTTTTAAGAAGCATGTACTTTCTTTGTAAGTCTTTTGTAGCTTTAATGATTTTATTTAGTATATGTGGATTAACATTCATATTTGCTTTCAATATGAGGAGGATATTAACTAATAAGTTTCTAACAGGGCTATATCTATCAGGGGTGTTCCTATCAGGGCTGTTCCTATCAGAGCTGTTTCTAACGGGGTCAGTTACTATCAGACCGGTTCCAGGCTGATGTATTCACTTAAACAGCTGTTCAACAAGTGAACACTCTCACAAAATCACCGTCTCTTTAAATGATCTATTATATCGGACTTTATTTATAGGGAAATCTTTGTTAATGATCAAGAACCCATATAAATCTCTCCAGCAATTTGAACACAATTCTCGGAATTGATTGAATGACATATCAGAAGTTATATGGTCGTTGTATATATGCTTTAGATTAAAACGAGTATCATGCTGTTTAAAAAGAACTATGTAATTAGCATTATCACGAATCAGATGCTTAGGTATATGAGTATATGATTGCAATAGATAAAAGCTATCCACTTCGCTGTGCCGCCCCATGCAGAAATAATCTCGAATGTTGTTTTGCTTATCGCATGCCACTACATCAAATTTAAAAATAGAATTACGTTTTGCTTCGGATGGAGGTTCAATTTCACAATTATTTGAAAATTAATTATATCCCATGCCCGTAATGGATTTTATAAGTTTTTTGAGATAGTCATACTTTGCTTGATGTAGTGATTTTGAATAAATATAAAGGTTTTCAAATTTTAAACCATTCAGATCCAAAAGGGTGTGTGTGTGTGTAGTGTTTTTAATATATATCTTCTTCAACTTTACAAATCTGAAAAGACTAACAATTCATATACAATGCTTTCACTTTTATTCAAGACCTGTCGCTCTGTCTCTCTCTCTCTCTCTCTCCTTCTCCCTCATCCTCATAATCACCAGGTAACCATTACCCAGTAATTTTTTCATAGATCATGTAAAAGAATTCCAGTTTACCTGAAAACCACTCACTTCTCTAGATCAATCCCACCCCCCCCCCCCCCCATCTTCGAATCACACATGTTATCTATACCACTCAAGAGGTACACCACCTTCATCAAACACCTACATATTACCCACACGCTCTTTCTTATATACATACTAAAACTACAAAACACCAAAACACTGATAACATTCAACAACACAACCCACCCGTGCGATTAAACATAAAACATACCCAATACCCATTATCTAAACTACACCCATCAAACCGACCCATACGAAGCACCAACCACCATCAATCATTTATCGACATACTTCTTATCACATGGCGCCTACACACTGCTCACAAGATCAAACACTTGCCGACACTATTACCGACCATACTATACCCAACTCACTCACACAACTTTCCCGTCCCTCTCGCACCGAATTCCCAGGTTAAAGGGTCCCAATACCTACTAATAATAATATATATAAACTTTGAAAGTGTTTTTTTCTCGAAAAAATGTTTTTTTAATCTGAGAACACGATAATTCGAAAAGGACTTAAAATTTTGCGTGCTTCTTTTAATTTGTCGGTGAAATTACAAAATTAATTTTAAATATTTTGATAAGAAATATGCGTTTTTTAATGTTTAAATAAATAAATTTTTACGAAAAAATCTTACTTCCGTTTCTAAACTTTCAATTAACTATTCATTTTTAATTTTTTGCACATTGTTTCAATTAACTATTCATTTTTAATTTTTTGCACATTGTTCATTGTTCAGGTCAAAATTTCGAAGCCTCTTTTTGACGTTTCTCTTTCTCGTTATTCATTTCCCATTAAGAACTGTTGGCTTAAAAATGACGTAAGATATTTATTAGTCAAAGAAATTGAATTTGGAATTAATAGGCTTATACCAAATGCACCCTAATTTATATAATACGACAGACGTAAATTACATAAATTTCCTCAAATTTATAATATATGAGATCGTTGCGCAAGGTAAAGTAGAAATGTACTCTTTTTATTTACGAGTATATTAAAATTTAATTTGGAGTAAAAACTTCAGAAACAATGTATTTTCATAAATAAAGTAAAGAAAAACAAGGTATACATAGTTCAAGTTAGTATTGTGTGCAGGAAAACCGCAATAAGATAATCGCAAAAGGCAATATATTGGAGGTTACCTATTCGGAATAAATACATTACACTGTAGCTACAAATCAACATATCATGTAATGTCAAAGCGAGCAATTTCATTTTTTTTTACGAAAATTACCGTAGAGCTGATAACTGTCGAACACGCGATGAGGTAGAGAGTACCTCTACTAGGGCTTTGATGTCTAGCTTACGATATTTAATCAAAAGTGTCAGAAACGTCTGAAGCTAAATTTCGGATTGCTCCATAAGAGCCCATTGTTTCTCCTCAATATGTCAAAGAGCGAGCGCGACATTATGATTTGGTCATAAGTATTTAGCACCTTATATAACCATCGAGGTTATTAAGCGCAAACTCCACACGCTTCGGAATCAGTTTAGATGCGAATTCCGGAATGCTGAAAAAAGCAATAAAAGTGGACCTGGCCTCGATGACGTATATGAACCAAAGTTGTGGTGCTACGGACAATTGGTTTTTTTTAAAACATATTGTGTAACGAGATTTTCTGTATGAAATATTGAAAAGTTAAGAACATTTTTATCTTAGTAAATTTTATTAAAGCCCTGCTTTTAGTTTTTCATATTTCTTGACAAATGATTTTCAGGATTCGCATTCCAACGCTTCTTTGCGTTGCTAATGCTAAAGCATTGTGCTGTAATAAAAAGTTGCGTACAACACAACAAGCTTATTCCACAGGTTCAATATTCTCAACACGAAGATTAACTGTTAATTGTAGAATTTTTAATCTCTTGGAAGCAAACGCATGTTCAATAACAATTCAAAAAGAATTGAAAAAGTTTTCGGACTTTTGGGAAAAAAAATATAATAAATCATCCTATCTAATATCCTCCTGCTAATAAATCATCCTACGCCTGGCTGGGAAAGCAGTTTGAAATGTACAACATTCGGGATGAGACAATTCAGAGGAATGCATCATGAGCTATCCATAGTTGTAGCAATGCCTTTGAAAAAACTCGGCCAGTTCCGCAGCTTCGTTCGGAACGATTATTTCGGTACTGAGACCTCAATGGTTACTGTCATACACAAAAGTTCGTAGACAGTTTAGCGCATGTCAGGTATATTCGTATGTCGAACAGCAGGAGATCCAAATAGGACCCGTGTCTGGGAAACGACGGACTATCGGTCGCCTTAAGCCCTAGTCGATACATTATACTGTGCTGACCCCACCAAGTGAATAGTAGGTTCCTTCTAGTATTTGGTGTATTATATCCCCAATCACTAAATTTGGCTATGAAATCTCCGCCGATAATAAAATAGTTGTCTTCCAATTCCAGCCTCAGAAATTGAAAAAGTGTCTCGAGCTCTGAGATGAATAAGGTGGATTGAGTAGCCTTAGGTACATAGACAAACACCATGTACAACCGCTTTGCACTACGGAGAGTGATATACAGGATGCATACTTCCAGCACCCGGAGCCTACATACCACTCGACTGTATATTCTTTTGAAACGTATTCCTTTTCTTGCAAAGATCGAAACGCCTCCTCTTGAATGGAGTTGGGTCGGTTTCTCCGTACTATTTTATATCTTCTGTGCCTCATTTTGGGTCTTTTGGTAAGCTTAGTTTCGCTAACCAGAAGCACATCAGGGGCTTGGTCTTTAATCAACTTAAATAGTGCGGTTCGTCGTTCAAACCTAATCAGTGAATTCATATTCACTGCAAGGACCTTCAGGGACCTTCACGTACGTACCCATTATGACAAAAGGTGCGTTAGGCCAGTCAGCAGCGCGTATATTTGATCCACCCGCGCGGTCTGTTCAGTTATATGATGTTGGAGCTGAGCCATCTGCCCCTGGATGGAGAGCCAGATAGCTAGTATGTCAGGTGCTGGTTCCGGTACTCTAGGTGGTGGGGCCTGAGAAGTAACCTTCCCTTGCTGTACCATATTTCCCCTACCTGCCGCCATTTGGGCGGAGGTAACATGGAGAGTAACGGCTGGTGTTTGTGTGGACGTTTAACTTCCACCTTCTGCCACTCTTTTGATGTATTGGAATTTGGGACAATCTCGATGTGTCCCGTGTTCCTAGATAGGGCACAAGAGAGTTGGCTTTTTTCCGACGCTCCGTCCTTACCTAAAGCACATTCCTCTGACTTTTGGTTCTTTTCACATTTCACGCATCGAGGGTGCGTGATACAGTTTTACAGTGGATCGTATACATATCTAATGAAATTTTTTTTATAAAAATGCCGACTTATACAGTTCTATCGTCTCTTTGAGTTCCATTTTATAAGTGTTTATAGGTGGAACCTTTGTTTTAGATGTATTTTGTTGTTGTTATTGTTGTGGTTGCTGTTGTTTCCGATGTTGATGTTGCTGACTCCTCTGCTGCTGCTCTTGTTGTTGTTCTTGTCTGCTGATTCGTTTTTTTGAGCCTGTGTATGCTTAGGCTGCTGTTTTGGTTTTTGTTGTAACTGTTGTGTCGTTATGTTTTGGGTTTCTTTTTCTGCTAGTTGTTGCTGTTGAGAATCCAGAAGTTCTTCTAGCTGCTCCTTCTCCCTCCTTGCTATTTGTTTAGCTACCACTCTTTGTTGGAGAAACTTTATATTATTTTTTATTACCTCTACCTCCTCCTATTCGGCATCTGACTCAGAGGCCGCCAGAGATGCAAACATATTATCATCTTCCATACATCGGCCTTCTCCACCATCGGACACATATGTGAAATGACCTTTGAGTGCCTTTTGCCTCGTTTGCTGCTATGGTGCTGCTCTTGTTAATGTTGTTGGCGCCCCTTCCCTAGCTTCGCCAGGCAGCTTTTCTGTTGATGCTGACAGGGAAGGGCGGTTCATTGGGTTCGGAGTTGTCTTCGGCTTCCTCCTCTACTTCATCTTTGGCTTGAAGTACATGAAGCATCGCCGGACTTTTTAGCTGATCGTGCTATTGGCTTAGCGGACAGCTCTCCGGAATGCATCGCGTGATGTTATTTGCTTACTTTTTATTTTTTATATTTATTTTTAAATTAAAAGAAAAACACAGAAAAACATTTTGATCCACTTTGAGTGGACTCGAACCCACGACCTGTGATTTCTCAACCGAACACGTCGCCACTGCGCCAATTGGAGCCTAGTAAAACTCCTCAAACGTCTTCCTTATTGGTTTTATTACTCACTCGCAAGCCGAAACACGTCTAAACTCCACTGAGGTCTATGAACAACTGACATTCGCCGTGTTACTGCTGATATACGGCCCCAGTTGCTCGATAAAGTTGTCAAAAATTGGACTTTACGATTACGCTTCATTCGAGCTAGCCGTGGAGCGCATATATCATATTTAAACACTAGTGGCATAAAATTAGCTGTTAAATAATGCTAATATTATGGACATTAACGTTAGCTTCAACTGTTTTATTTCATATTGAATTTATATACCTCTAAGAAACACCATTTAGATATTATGGACGCTTTACTACTATTCCTAAAAGTGTAATTTTCCAAGAAATAATTTGTGTAACACGTAAGTATGCATATTAGTTATAAATTAAGTAAACACAGTTCGGATGTGTAATAGAAAAATCACTGACTGACCCTGAGCCACTTGAACTATGTAGAAACATAAAGTTTTAAGAATACTTTTCTGCAGTTAACGAATAATGTAGCCAGACTCAACATTTATCTATTTTTATTTCGAATGCAATTACTTTGTAACATTGCAGCTCGTGAAAATCGCACCGTAAAGAGATCTATTGTAAAATGTTTGTGTGGGTACAAATGATAGAACTTATTCTTTTCAATACAAATCCCTTTATTCAGTACAGTTACAATTCACTATTTAATTCTTTCTCTCAGTACAATTCAATTTCTCAACCACATATACTTTTCTTATCTTTTACTTAAACCACTTAAGCACTTCTTCTAATTAACACTTCAAATTCAACTTTGGAACTGCCTTGCATACCTTTGGGATGCTGGTATTTATACTCGAATGACATACTTCGAGAACAATCCTCGCCATCCAGCGTCTCATACAATTTCCAATTTGCTAGAAAATTCGATTCCAGTCTCCAGACTTTGTTATTCCAATATCCAAACCTTCTGGTCTTCGACATTTTCTGCTAGATGTCGCTGCTCACATTTGAGTGGTTATCACATTGCTCCCTCCCTACAGTTGTTCGTCCCGAACAGTCCTGTTGCAATTTTGGTGATTTGCCTTTCTTACGCTGAGGATTATACAGCCAAACCAGATCTCCTTCGTTGAAACCGGAAGATTTCGCCTTGATATCGTACCTAGTTTTCATGCGGCTGCTTGCTAGCTTCATCTTTTCTCTGGTGTCTTCATGCAATTTACGAATCCTGCTGCGTAAGTCATTCACGTACTCGTTCACCTCTTTGGGCTCCGTCGGTGGGGATCCGAATTTTGCCTCACTTGGCAACCGAATTGTTTGACCAAATAAGATCTCGGATGGTGTGTGCCCTGTTGACCTATGGACCGCGTTTCGGTAGGCCATTAAGAAGAGGGGTATGTGTCGATCCCAATCCCGCTGGCAGTTGCTGACAACCTTAGATAGATGCTCATTCAAGGTCCGATTGAATCGCTCGACCATTCCATCAGATTGAGGGTGTAGTGGCGTTGTCCTTGTCTTTCTTATTCCCAAATATTGGCATATTTCCTGGAAGACTTTTGATTCAAAGTTTCGCCTTTGATGAGAGTGCAGCTCCATTGGGACCCCAAATAGTAATCCATGACTACGAGGGTATATCGGTTACCATTAAAAGTTTCGGGAAACGGCCCAGCGATGTCGATGGCTATTCGTTCGAAAGGTGCTCCGACATTGTATTGTTGCATTTGGCCATGTGGCTTTACTTTGGACCCTTGGTAGCCGCACACCTTATGCACTTTTGGCACCAATTCTCGACATCTTGTTTAGCGCTTAGCCAATAGAAACGTTCCCTTACCTTTTCCAACGTCTTGTTTATTCCCAAATGGCCTCCTGAGATTCCGTCATGTATTTCATGGAGCACTTGGTTGACTCTGGACCGTGGCACAATTAGCTGCATACGAGATGTTGTCCCATCTGCACTTTCCCATTTTCTCTTCAGCAATCCATCTTGCACAAAAAGCGAGTCCCACTGTGCCCAGTATGCCTTCAGAGTTTGGCTCCGATCTGATATCTGCTGCCAGCTTGGTCTTTCCTCGTGTTCTTTCCAGGCCAATAATGGTTCGATGTCATTGTCTGCCTGTTGGGAGGAACGGATTTCGTCTATACTCCAACCCTCTATTGGCTCAGTCCTGATCATTTGGATAGTTTCCTGTTCTTTTGCTTCTTTACGATTGCAGTGTTCGCATTTTACTCCGCACGGTCGACGAGAGAGAGCATCAGCATTTGAGTGGAGTGTTCCCTTGCGGTGTTGCACTTCAAAGTCGTAGCCCTGCAACTGCTCGATCCATCTTGCAGCTTGGCCTTCAGGGTTCTTAAATTGGAGTAGCCATTTCAGAGCTGCGTGGTCTGTCCGGAGAATGAACTTTTGTCCGTAGAGGTACTTATGGAATTGCTTCGTAGCCAGAATTAAAGCCAGAAGCTCGCGCCGGGTTACACAGTAGTTCCGTTCAGGTCTGGAGAGTACTTTGCTGTAATATGCGACCACTTTCTCTTGACCGTCATGAACTTGGGAGATCACAGCTCCGACCCCAACATTGCTAGCGTCTGCGTCCACGATGAACATTTTTCCGGGCGTGGGGTAACCCAAGATGGGGGCTTTGCACAGCTGTCGCTTCAGTTCTTGAAATGATTTTTCGCATTCTCCAGACCACCTGAACTGTCGGCCTTTTTCTGTAAGTTGATGCAGGCTCTGTGCAATGCCAGCAAAATCCTTTACAAACCTTCTGTAATACGTGGCGAGTCCCAAGAAGCTTCTCAGTTGGTGTTTATCTTTTGGAGAAGGCCAACTTTTCACGGCTTCGATTTTGTCAGGATCCGTTCTTACTCCTTCCGCTGATATAATGTGACCCAGATATTTTACTTCCGGACGAAACAAGGCGCACTTTTCCGGGTTGAGCTTTAAATGAGCACTTCGTAGCCTCTCAAACACTTCTTTTAGATTTTCGCGGTGCTCCTCGTACGTCTTACCTATGACGATAACGTCGTCCAAATATACTAGGCAGGTTTTCCAGGTGAGTCCTTGCAATGTTCGTTCCATTAGTCGCTCGAAGGTGGCCGGAGCGTTGCACAGTCCAAACGGCATCACTGCAAACTGCCAAAGACCGCTTCCTGTAGTGAAGGCAGTTTTCTCACGATCCGCACGATTTATCTCTACCTGCCAGTAACCGCTCTTCAAGTCAAGTGTTGAAAACCATTTCGCTCCACAAAGCATATCCAAAGTGTCATCGATTCTCGGAAGTGGGTAGCTGTCCTTTTTAGTGACATCATTGAGACGTCGGTAGTCTACACAAAATCTCGTGCTGCCATCTTTCTTCTTCACCAGGACCACTGGAGATGCCCACGGACTTTGCGATTCTTCAATCACTCCCTCAGCTTTCATCTTCGACATCATTTCGGCAACTTCTGTTTGCTTTGCCAATGGAAGACGTCTTGCAGGTTGACGGATTGGTCGAGCGTCTCCGGTGTCAATGTGGTGTTGAACAATATGCGTACGTCCATATTCTCCGTCTTGTGTAGCAAATATATCAGCGTACTCACCGATTAGTTTTTCTGCCAGGATTCGCTGATCTTCGTCCAGATTACAGAGGCTGAGAATTTTGTTCTTGACTTTTATGCTCTGAACTGTTGTGACCGGTTTTGCACCCTTTTTTTCCGTTGTGGTCGATATAGCCTCAACAGGTACGCATTTTCCCACTATCTCCCCCTTTTTCACCTTTACACTGAATGTCTTTGGATTTAGAATCCTTACAGGGACCATGTTGTTCTTTGGCTCCACTAAGGTCTTTCCCACCATGAAGTCTCTTTTCTTTTCCGGCTCCATCAAATAGAATCGGTGGCTACCAGGACCACCTTCCACTTTTGCCCACAAAATTGCTTCTGACGAAGGCTCTAGACTCTGATTGCTGCAGATGACGACATTTGAGACTGTGGTATTGGCGTTTCCGTATATCATTGGTATCTCCATGTTTCCGTATTTCAGGGTTTGTGCCCCCAAGTCGACTACAAGTCCATGTTCTCTCATGAAGTCTGTACCAATGATGCACTCGTCACATATGTCAGCTACCAGAAACGCGTGAGTGAATGTTATTCCGGCCAGTTGGATTTTTATGCGGACTTCACCATATACCTTAATCGTTGCTCCTGTAGCTGTTCGCAAGCTGCAGCTGCTGGTGTTATGCAGCCAAGACTTCTGCACAAGATTCCTCCTGATGATTGAGGCCGTGGCACCGGTGTCTACTGTTGCCATCCATTTTTCTTTTCCACTGACTACTTCTACTAGAAGGCTTTCGTTGCATCGTTTTGCCAGCGAGACTTGGATGATGGTCCTGGGGCCGTCGACTCCTGCTACCAACTTCTGCCCCGCGAAGTTGGTGCTTAAGCATTTCCCGACTGATGGCTTCGGGAAGGTTGACCGGCTTCTTGATAGCTGTTTCTGCTGGTTTCTTCCTCTATTGGCTTGCCACCACAGTGAGGGCAGTCTTTTCGTCGCACCGGTTCTTTACACTGCCTTTGAAGGTGTCCTATTTTATTGCAATTCCAGCAGCGCATTATCCGTCTATCCCGTCGAGTATCTCGTTCCTCGGCACTAATTCTTGTGCAGGAGCATTCGATAGATGTTACTTCCCTGACGAAATGTGTTCCCCTGGAAGCCTGATTGGCTGCTTCCATCGCCAGAGCGAAGGCAAGTGCTTCAGCAAGGGTTCTTTTCCCGGCCATCCTTACTGCTGACTGTAGCTTCGAATCTGCAATTCCCCTGATAAATGCATCTTTTGCCATTTCGTCGATAATTTCCTGGCCTGCGGTGGGGTATGACAGATGTGTAAGTCTACTCACGTCTGCTTGGAGCTGCTGCAGTGTTTCTTCTCTTTGCTGCGTTCGGCTTTGCAATTGGACCTTGAATACCTCCTGCATGTGACTATCCCCAAACCGTTTCTCTATAGCCTGTACTAAAGTCACATAATCTTTATGCTTTTCGATGTCTACTGTTTGTAACAATTCTGCTGCAGGACCGTGCAAGGCCATTGTTAGGGCAAAGCATTTTTCCTCATTGTCCCAGTCGTTTGCACAGGCAGCCATTTCAAACTGCTTCTTATAAGTAGACCATGAGGTCTGACCATCGAATGAGGGAGGTTTCAAATCTTTTCTCCTTGGACCACTTAAAGAACATTCTCGCTGTTTCTGTTTTCGCACTGTGTCGAGCTCTTTTGCCAGTTGCTCAACTTTGTTGTCCATTTGTTCCAATTTTTCGCCAACATTCTTCTCTATTCTTTCAAATTTGTTATCTATTTCTTCGAACTTTTGGTGTAGAACGTTATTTTGTTCTTCCAGTTTTTGTTCTAGACTATTCTTTTGGTCGTCGAATTTTTGTTCAATGCTGCTCTTCTGTTCGTCCATTTTTTGTTCCAGACTGTTCTTCTGTTCTTCCAGATTTTTCTTTTGTTGGTCGAGACTGTTCTTCTGTTCGTCCATTTTTTGTTCCAGACTGTTCTTCTGTTCTTCCAGATTTTTCTTTTGTTGGTCGAGACTGTTCTTCTGTTCGTCCAATTTTTGTTCCAGACTGTTCTTCTGTTCGTCCATTTTTTTGTTTTGTTCGTCCATTTTTAATAAGAGGAGTTGCATCATTGCAGCCATGTCATTGCCGGTACTTGTCTGTTCATCCTCGTCAACATCAAAGGAATATGCATCAGGATCATGTCCCTCGTTGTTCAAAGCCTCCTGAAGTCGGAGCACCAGGTCACTTTTTCCTCCACTGGCGCTGAGGCTTCTCTTGTTCAACTCGGATTTGAGTTGGACGAGGGTCAACTGTAATAGTTTTCGACCCATTCTAGCTTTTTCAAATCGTCAGAAAACACTTTCTTTTTTTTTTTACATACAATAAGTTCTATCCCACTTCTGACACCAATGTAGAATGTTTGTGTGGGTACAAATGATAGAACTTATTCTTTTCAATACAAATCCCTTTATTCAGTACAGTTACAATTCACTATTTAATTCTTTCTCTCAGTACAATTCAATTTCTCAACCACATATACTTTTCTTATCTTTTACTTAAACCACTTAATCACTTCTTCTAATTAACACTTCAAATTCAACTTTGGAACTGCCTTGCATACCTTTGGGATGCTGGTATTTATACTCGAATGACATACTTCGAGAACAATCCTCGCCATCCAGCGTCTCATACAATTTCCAATTTGCTAGAAAATTCGATTCCAGTCTCCAGACTTTGTTATTCCAATATCGAAACCTTATGGTCTTCGACATTTTCTGCTAGATGTCGCTGCTCACATTTGAGTGGTTATCACACTATTATTGAAGTTGCTGATGTCTGATAATGTTCCCACTACATCTAATAATATAACAGAAAAATCGATTGCAAATTATTTATTTTGTGACAGCCATACCAAAAGTTTTAATGGCAAAAAAATAAGCTTACGTGCGGGAAAGGTCTAATTTAGAGCACATCGTCTGCAAGGGTGTATTGCTCGAAAATGATTATGTGTACTCAAAATTATAATAAATAGCAACAGTAATAATCAGATGAAATACCATAGAGTGTGTCTTGCGAGGTTTCTTCAAGAAAGTAATAATTTAGAAAGAACATTGTCCAAATCTACACAATCTGCTTTTAAATATGCACACAAAACTGCACTTTAAGCAGTCTGCGCTTTTGTCGACGAACACATTTTAGCGTTAAAAGATTTTCGCATGAAATTTGTGATCTTTACAAGGAAAAATTATGTGAGAAAATGAAATCAATTACGTTTTCAAAAAAAGCACTGAAAAAGAAGCTTCAAAGTATTTATAAGAAAAATATAAGTTGAGAACCAACTAGTAATTTTGGATGCAATGATGTTCGCACATCCAGGAAAGTTTGTTAAATGATTTGCTATGAACCGAAAATCTAAAATCAACTTAAGGTACCTAGTAACTATGATATTGCTCGATGTTTCGCACTGTTATTATTCGAATATATTTTATAGGACCATAGTTTACAAATTGAGGGAACAAAGAATGCAAATAGCTGATCGAACTCGAACATTTTAACATTAAAATCTGTGGTAGGTAGTGAAATAAAAGTACCTGATACGCTAGCAGAGTTTTTCGAATATCTTCTTGTGGGCCCTGACACCTGTTATGGAAAAACTGAAGATGTAAATAGCAGAATTATATCTCTTTGTAGTGATACAATTTACTGAGTTACAAACGGCAGAATTAAACTTGGAAAACATATTCAATTAGATTAGTGTTGATATGTGTTTGTAGCCATACATTTTGTACATGCAAGATTTATTATATTTTCAGGTCTGACTATGAAAACTCTTATCAGCAGTAGGCGCGTAATTCAAATCTCAACAAATTGGGACCTTCTGTGAATTATCGCTTTATTGAGGAGCTTGAGACAGAACTTGCTTTTTCAAGTGATGTGTTGCAATATTCCTTACTTCCACAAGGAATGTTGAATGAAGAAAAACTTTGTACTGCGCTCACTTTTGATAACTACGGTTGTTTCGTTGAAACAAGTTATGGAAAATATACCCTCCATGATACTGTGGGGATAGCGTAACAAATAATGTCACCATCTTCATGTACGGCGAGACTATACATTTTAAGTTATCATAAACATTAAAAGGGTTTTTTTTATCCGCAGATGAAATTCCATCACTACTCCAAAATATTGCATTTATGAAGGGTAGAGAAAGCAGACCTTACGCATCCACAATTGCAAGTTTGCAATTTATTATTTAAAAAAATCATATAACTTTTCGAAAATGTAATTTCAAAATTCACTTATGACCCATCCGGGCAGAAGGCAAGACAACTTTACTGTATATGGCTCTATTCCTTAAGCTGTGGAAGAGAGAACACACGAATGTGGACTGGGTGGAACTCAGTTTATGTTAAAGACAATCTTCCACAGCCACAAGTTTTTTATTTGACTCCAGTAAATTTTTCACTCACAAGCCAATCTATCGGTATGGAACATCTCAAAAGAACTATCGAAAACAAAAGTGTATACTTGTAATCTATGATCTTGCGATAGCGAAAGTGGCATTGCAAATGCAGCACCAGGAATCGTCCCGGTTCGACCGTGCATTCATTTTGCTAGGAAATTTTCACATAGAAATGGCTTTCAACAAAGCTAAAGACAAATTCTTTGATGACTCAGGGTGTGAACTTGTAAATTCTGGCGCTCTGGCGCAGGGATCCTTAAATGCTTTTATTTCGGGTAAGTCTTCAACCATCATCTTATAACATGCGTAGAACTGAAGAATTTCTGTTCTTGGGTACAGGAATTCATTACAATAGATTTAAGCGGTTAAATTCCGGAATCGAAGCAGACTTGCCATCTAGCCTTGCTTCGGTTGTATTACAATATACTGCGTATACTACCAAAAAATTAAGAGGCGAACATGGCCCAACAGCAGCATATTGGATGAAATACGTCGAAGCGATACATTTAAGGAACGATTTTTAAAAAAGCGTAAGAAGTGGTGATTTTGAATTATATCTGACTTCATTGAATGAAATAAGTGCATATTTTTTGCATTAAGTCATCCTAATTATGCTAGATGGGCTTTTAAAGCATTAGAAAATTTAGGTAGCATAACTAAAACTCACCCTGATCTTCTGGAATATATTTAAAAATTCGGATTTGGGGTCAAGAAAACTAAAAAGAATTTTTCAATGTCAGCTACAGACCTAGCCTTAGAACAGACCATAAATGCCGATGCTGGAAACGAGTTTATTAGGGTTTCATTGTTCAGAAATTCAATATCTGCAAGAGAAAAATGGGCAAAAACAGGACGATTTCACTCGTGGTTTAAGGCAAGGAGAAATTAAACGCTTTACGAAAGATCTGAAAAATATAATTGAAGAAATTCGAAAGCGTAATACCGCTTTCACAGCCGATGCAAATAGTAGCAGTCTTATTTGTACATTTGTACTGGAAAATGTGTATTGGAAAAAACCCAAAAGTTATTATTAAGCGTGAAGGAATATGGTAAAAACAAAAATATATAAGAGAATGTCAAATTGATGCAACAAGATTTAAAAATACAATTTCAAAAACAGATATTCATAATTTTGCTTCTAAATATACTCGTACATGTAATACTCGTAAAACGCAAAAAAATCCTACTGCTGGCAAAATTTCAGACCTCAAATTGGGAAGAAATTTAATTGGAAGAAAATTCGGTAGATATGTATGAGAGAAATTTTCAAGTACCCTCCACTCCTATACCTCAGGCTTTTGGACTTTTAGACTTACCCCTAACCTTTGATAAAAGCGCTATGCACATTCTTAGAAAGATCTGTCTAATGAATGCTAAGATTATTCATATAGTATTTGATCGCATAATATCACCTTCAATAAAAGACATTGTGGGAGACAGACGAAATTGTTCACTCGATCAAGTGAAGTATAGCGCCTTAAAAAAAAAAATCAAAGAAGACCAGCTAACTTTATAAAGGCTCTGAGAAATAATTCCTTTAACACGAAACTAAATTCATTCTTGGTAGAGGAATGGTGCGAAGAGGAGTATTCCTATGTGTTTGGAGAAAAAAATATTTTCGCAACAAATGGGCACGAGTGTTTCTCATATAGAATAAGATGGTAAAGTTGTTCGAGAATCTGTGGACGAGCTATTCAGTTTTTAAGACGAAGCAGACACCCACATGATATTCCATCTGTCAGTTTGGCAGAAGACAGTTCTGTGGGGATGAAGTCTTCAGACACGGACGTTTTAGTAATACTTTTTTGCAACTTACCCAGTCTGAAAAATAACGTTAAAGTATGGATAGAGCTACGAATAATGTCGAAAAATACCTTACGATATACATATAGATGTGAATTCAATGTAAAATAAATTGGGTTCAGAACTGTATGTAGCATTACGAGTACTTATTTTTCACAGTATTACTGGCTGTGATTATATGCCGTCTTTTTTCAAAAAAGTAAAATAAATCCATTTTCAATTGTTCAAGAAACTCCTAAATTACAATTGGCATTATCTAAACTTGGGAATGGAATGATTGTTGCTGAAGAAGGTATAAATGAAATACAAAATTTTATTGGTTTTATGTACCAAACGAAATCCATGAAGGTAAATGAAGCAAGATATGAAATCTTTTACAAAACTTGCAAGCCTACAAATGTTTTCAGATACACCAGAAGTAAGTACGGAAATATGTGCATGTACTCGTGTTTGGTGGTTACTACCTATAAATTCGTTGAAGTATTACTCGCCTTTAAATATTTTCAAAATTAAATGTCTGGTTTCATTAATTTGTAGGTTTCGCCTTATTGCCTCCAAATAAGTCCGTTCTTCTTCTGCCAAATTTGGAAAAATTCTGTTAAAAACGAAGGAGTCCCAAGCAGACCCGCGGAAAGTGTGTGGAGGCTAACCAATAATATGTACAGAATCAGGGCCGGACCTTGCATTGGAGCAAGTGGAACAGCCGCACTGGGCGCAAGATTATATAGATTCGTTAAATAGTTCTTTGCAAAGATCGTTTTTAAATATATTTCAAAATTAACAGAAAATATTTTTCCCACTAAATCCATCCAAAAAAAATTCCCTCTTTCATCGAACCTATAACTTAATATCCACGGCTTTTTTTTATATGTGCTTCTAGAGCAGCTGTATTATTCCGCGCCACACGTCACGAATTCTGCGCCATAATGCTATAGTTTTTCCAGCTGAAATCACAAAAAAACACTAACACATTAAACTTCCTATGGAGCAGAGTTTCGCATATGTACCAAATGCAAGTTATTTACAAAAAATAAAATTTGTTATTAGTTTATATGTTTGTTGTTAATTTCAATCGTATTGAGTTGTACACTATATGTATGTATATTTCACAGTAGGTACGCGCTTGTTGTGTTATGATTGTATTGTGTATGTTATATCAGGGCATGCTTTTTTTTGCACAGATTTGTTTTTGGATAATTTAAGAATTGTGCTTTAATTTTGAGAACTTAGAAAACCCAGTCAGTGTTAAAATAATATGTAAATGATTGTCTATTTTTTGTAATTGTTTATTTCTAAAGTGTAAGAAAAAGCTTCTGTATACAACTGAGTTAAGTCACTTAAAAATATTTTCAAAAAAAGTGTTGCCTTGTCGTCGGGACTCAGAAATGTATTCAGGAAAGAAAAAATTATCAGGTAGTGAGTATAACATAGGAGCAAACGGAAGGCGATTCATCCAGACAATACAAAACAGGCGCTGCAGTTCAGGAAATACCTTGCTGTTTGTTCTTCAACATTGGTAAGTCTAAGTTGCAATAATTTATTGTCCACAGGAAATATTGTAGAGCCAGTTCAGGCAGAATCAGCCTTACATGTGTTAGATGATGTTGAAGGAAGTAGTGCAACTAATGTTTTACCAGCATTTGAAGATCCTAAATTATGGCCAAATTTAAGTGATCAAGTTATTCAATTATTAATGGAGCTGGGTCCTGTTGAAGTAGAAAATTTTGATTTCCCTGTAACTAAAAGCAGGAAGTTTAGTACCCATTTTTACAAAGAGTTTAAAAAATGGTGAGTAAACATCAAGGGTATGCTTAGTTTATTCCTAAGCAGTCTCTTATTTTCACAAGCGAAAAGGAGTGTCACTTTGTCCAGCACAGGCTATAGTGACAGGAGTCACTTGTCAAGGATTATTCAAAGGCATGAGACAAGTCCCTTACATATGACATCTTTTCGGGCTTGGAGAGATTTAGATTTAGGTTTGTAAAAAGCAAAACAATAGACTCTGGAATGCAAATGTCCCGAAACGGAACCAAGAGCTTTGTTCGACCCATGCTCCTCGCATTCGCTGAATCTAGTCATCCTTGATGCTGCTCAATGTTCTTTTGAGGCAGTGACATTTTTTGACACGGTTGTGAGTTTATATGTTTTTTTCTTTAGCTGTATAAACATATGGTCGGTTCTGAAAAAACATCTTATAAGATTGACACTAAAAGCCCTATGTACGACCAGATGGGATAACAGAATAGATGCGATCAGGCCATTATACCTATATCTAGGAGCAGTTTATGAAGCCCTTGTTAAACTATCACAAACTGACGACCCTAAATCCTAAAATATGGCCCAGTCCCTTGGCGGCAAGGTGACTAATTTTAGAGGTATTTGCTGCGTTGTAATTTGGCACACAATTTTAGATAGGATTAACATTTCTAGCAAGTTCCTTCAACAACGGAATATGTGCCTCAAGCTGGTAGTTGAGATTTTGTTTTCAACAAAACAATTTCACATAGAATTGAGATGTGATGAAAAATTCTTCTTATTTCTAGAGGAAGCTACGATCAAGGCTGTTGATCTAGAAGTTCCCTGCACTTTTCCAGCTATCGCAATCTTGCGGTTCCGAAAAGGGGTAACTCACATTTCCTACAAAGGAAGAGATTAGCCCATTATAGAACCGCAGGAAGGATTTAAGGTAGAATTTTATTTTAAAATTTTAGATCAAGCCATTTCATCAATTTCTGAAAGATTTGTGCATATTGTGATAACCACTAAAATGTGAGCAGCGACATCTAGCAGAAAATGTAGAAACTCGAAGACTAGAAGGTTTCGATACTGGATTAGCAAAGTCTCGACTGGAGAGTAGAATCGAATTTTCTAGCAAATTGGAAATTGTATGGGACGCTGGATGGCGAGGATTGTTCTCGAAGTATGTCATTCGAGTATAAATACCAGCATCCCAAAGGTATGCAAATCAGTTCTAAAGTGTAATTTGAAGTGTTAATTAGGAGAAGTGATTAAGTGGTTTAAGTAAAAGATAAGAAAAGTATAAGTGGTTGAGAAATTGAATTGTACTGAGAGAAAGAATTAAATAGTGAATTGTAACTGTACTGAATAAAGGGATTTGTATTGAAAATAATAAGTTCTATTATTTGTACCCACACAAACATTTTACATTGGTGTCAGAAGTGGGATAGGACTTATTGTGTGTAAAAAAAAAAAAAAAAAAAAAAGTGTTTTCTGACTATTTGAAAAAGCTAGAATGGGTCGAAAACTATTGCAGTTGACCCTCGTCCAACTCAAATCCGAGTTGAACAAGAGAAGCCTCAGCGCCAGTGGAGGAAAAAGTGACCTGGTGCTCCGACTTCAGGAGGCTTTGAACAACGAGGGACATGATCCTGATGCATATTCCTTTGATGTTGACGAGGATGAACAGACAAGTACCGGCAATGACATGGCTGCGATGATGCAACTCCTCTGATTAAAAATGGACGAACAAAACAAAAAAATGGACGAACAGAAGAACAGTCTCGACCAACAAAAGAATAGCCTCGAACAAAAGCTGGATGAACAAAAAAAAAATCTGGAAGAACAGAAGAACAGTCTGGAACAAAGAATGGACGAGCAGAAGAGCAGCATTGAACAAAAATTCAACGAACAAACCAACAATCTGCACGATCTTCAACAGAAAATGGATGAACAAAAGAATAATCTGGAAGAACAAAAGAACATTCTCCAGCAAAAATTCGAAGAAATCGATGACAAATTTGAAAGAATAGAGAAGAACGTTGATGACAAATTTGATAGAATAGAGAAGAACGTTGATGACAAATTTGATACAATAGAGAAGAATGTTGGCGAAAAATTCGAAGAAATGGACAGCAAAGTTCAGCAACTGGCAAAAGAGCTCGACACAGTGCGAAAACAGAAACTGCGAAAATGTTCTTTAAGCGGTCCAAGGAGAAAAGATTTGAAGCCTCCCTCATTCGATGGCCAGACCTCATGGTCTACTTATAAGAAGCAGTTTGAAATGGCTGCCTGTGCAAACGACTGGGACAATGAGGAAAAGTGCTTTGCCCTAACAATGGCCTTGCACGGTCCTGCAGCAGAATTGTTGCAAACAGTAGATATCGAAAAGCACAAAGATTATGTGACTTTAGTACAGGCTATCGAGAAACGGTTTGGGGATAGCCACATGCAGGAGGTCTACAAGGTCCAATTGCAAAGCCGAACGCAGCAACGAGGAGAAACACTTCAGCAGCTCCAAGCAGATGTGAGTAGACTGGCACATCTGTCATACCCCACCGCAGGCCAGGAAATTATCGACGAAATGGCAAAAGATGCATTTATCAGGGGAATTGCAGATTCGAAGCTACAGTCAGCAGTAAGGATGGCCGGGAAAAGAACCCTTGCTGAAGCACTTGCCTTCGCTCTGGCGATGGAAGCAGCCAATCAGGCTTCCAGGGGAACACATTTCGTCAGGGAAGTAGCATCTGTCGAATGCTCCTGCACAAGAATTAGTGCCGAGGAACGAGATACTCGACGGGATAGACGAATAATGCGCTGCTGGAATTGCAATAAAATAGGACACCTTCAAAGGCAGTGTAAAGAACCGGTGCGACGAAAAGACTGCCCTCACTGTGGTGACAAGCAAATAGAGGAAGAAACCCGCAGAAACAGCTATCAAGAAGCCGGGCAACCTTCCCGAAATCATCAGTCGGGAAATGCTTAAGCACCAACTTCGCGGGGCAGAAGTTGGTAGCAGGAGTCGACGGCCCCAGGACCATCACCCAAGTCTCGCTGGCAAAACGATGCAGCGAAAGCCTTCTAGTAGAAGTAGTCAGTGGAAAAGAAAAATGGATGGCAACAATAGACACCGGTGCCACGGCCTCAATCATCAGGAGGAATCTTGTATAGAAGTCTTGGCTGCATAACACTAGCAGTTGCAGCTTGCGAACAGCTACAGGAGCAACGATTAAGGTATATGGTGAAGTCCGCATAAAAATCCAACTGGCCGGAATAACATTCACTCACGCGTTTCTGGTAGCTGACATATGTGACGAGTGCATCATTGGTACAGACTTCATGAGAGAACATGGACTTGTAGTCGACTTGGGGGCACAAACCCTGAAATACGGAAACATGGAGATACCAATGATATACGGAAACGCCAATACCACAGTCTCAAATGTCGTCATCTGTAGCAATCAGAGTCTAGAGCCTTCGTCAGAAGCAATTTTGTGGGCAAAAGTGGAAGGTGGTCCTGGTAGCCACCGATTCTATTTGATGGAGCCAGAAAAGAAAAGAGACTTCATGGTGGGAAAGACCTTAGTGGAGCCAAAGAACAACATGGTCCCTGTAAGGATTCTAAATCCAAAGACATTCAGTGTAAAGGTGAAAAAGGGGGAGATAGTGGGAAAATGTGTACCTGTTGAGGCTATATCGACTACAACGGAAAAAAAGGGTGCAAAACCGGTCACAACAGTTCAGAGCATAAAAATCAAGAACAAAATTCTCAGCCTCTGTAATCTGGACGAAGATCAGCGAATCCTGGCAGAAAAACTAATCGGTGAGTACGCTGATATATTTGCTATACAAGACGGAGAATATGGACGTACGCATATTGTTCAACACCACATTGACACCGGAGACGCTCGACCAATCCGTCAACCTGCAAGGCGTCTTCCATTGGCAAAGCAAACAGAAGTTGCCGAAATAATGTCGAAGATGAAAGCTGAGGGAGTGATTGAAGAATCGCAAAGTCCGTGGGCATCTCCAGTGGTCCTCGTGAAGAAGAAAGATGGCAGCACGAGATTTTGTGTAGACTACCGACGTCTGAATGATGTCACTAAAAAGGACAGCTACCCACTTCCGAGAATCGATGACACTTTGGATATGCTTTCTGGAGCGAAATGGTTTTCAACACTTGACTTGAAGAGCGGTTACTGGCAGGTAGAGATAAATCGTGCGGATCGTGAGAAAACTGCCTTCACTACAGGAAGCGGTCTTTGGCAGTTTGCAGTGATGCCGTTTGGACTGTGCAACGCTCCGGCCACCTTCGAGCGACTAATGGAAAGAACATTGCAAGGACTCACCTGGAAAACCTGCCTAGTATATTTGGACGACGTTATCGTCATAGGTAAGACGTACGAGGAGCACCGCGAAAATCTAAAAGAAGTGTTTGAGAGGCTACGAAGTGCTCATTTAAAGCACAACCCGGAAAAGTGCGCCTTGTTTCGTCCGGAAGTAAAATATCTGGGTCACATTATATCAGCGGAAGGAGTAAGAACGGATCCTGATAAAATCGAAGCCGTGAAAAGTTGGCCCTCTCCAAAAGATAAACACCAACTGAGAAGCTTCTTGGGACTCGCCACGTATTACAGAAGGTTCGTAAAGGATTTTGCTGGCATTGCAAAGAGCCTGCATCAACTTACAGAAAAAGGCCGACAGTTCAGGTGGTCTGGAGAATGCGAAAAAGCATTTCAAGAACTGAAGCGACAGCTGTGCAATGCCCCCATCTTGGGTTACCCCACTCCCGGAAAAATGTTCATCGTGGATGCAGACGCTAGCAATGTTGGGGTCGGAGCTGTGATCTCCCAAGTTCATGACGGTCAAGAGAAAGTGGTCGCATATTACAGCAAAGTACTCTCCAGACCTGAACGGAACTACTGTGTAACCCGGCGCGAGCTTCTGGCTTTAATTCTGGCTACGAAGCATTTCCATAAGTACCTCTACGGACAAAAGTTCATTCTCCGGACAGACCACGCAG